>CAWUFW010014496.1:0-410925 GCA_963921515.1 Calotriton arnoldi | reverse complement strand
GTGTTTGCCTCCCCCAATCTATGTTGCTATGGGACACAAGCACTACTTTGCCACTGATGTGTTTGTTGTTCTGTGACCAGGAATCATCCATGCAGTTTGGCAGTTGCAGCTTTTCTTTGTCAAAACTTACATTTTGGTCACTGTGATGATGGGGGTTTGGACCCCATTGCCATAATGTTCAAAATGTGCTTCAGCTATGGACCCCACACTTACATTTTGGTCACTGTGATGATGGAGGTATGGACCCCATTGCCACAATGTTCAAAATGTGCTTCAGCTATGGACCCCACACTTACATTTTGGTCACTGTGATGATGGGGGTTTGGACCCCATTGCCACAATGTTCAAAATGTGCTTCAGCTATGGACCCCACACTTACATGTTGGTCACTGTGATGATGGGGGTATGGACCCCATTGCCACAATGTTCAAAATGTGCTTCAGCTATGGACCCCACACTTACATTTTGGTCACTGTGATGATGGGGGTTTGGACCCCATTGCCACAATGTTCAAAATGTGCTTTCAGCTATGGACCCCACACTTACATTTTGGTCACTGTGATGATGGGGTTTGGACCTCATTGCCACAATGTTCAAAATGTGCTTCAGCTATGGACCCCACACTTACATTTTGGTCACTGTGATGATGGGGGTTTGGACCCCATTGCCACAATGGTCATGGCCTGCTTGCATTGTGGGGGCCACACACATTATGTGTGGCACATGTGATAGGGGGTCACATTGTATGTTCAAAGTCATGTTCAGTGTTGTAGGCATTTGACACAGTCTACACACGCTTGTCATGGTGTTGGGGGATGTCTTTATGTTGCATTCTTTATGTTGGTGTGTGCTTGTTGTGTCATGTATTAGCCATCCTGTGAGTGGGGGTGTTGTTGGTGGTAGGCATCCAGCCCCCCATGGGTAGAGGTGGTAGTAGTGGTAGGCATCTGGCACCCCCTGGGTAGAGGTGGTAGTAGTGGTAGGCATCTGGCACCCCCTGGGTAGAGGTGGTAGTAGTGGTAGGCATCTGGCACCCCCTGGGTAGAGGTGGTAGTAGTGGTAGGCATCTGGCACCCCCTGGGTAAGGGTGGTAGTAGTGACAGGCATCTGGCAGCCCCTGGGTAGAGGTGGTAGTAGTGGCAGGCATCTGGCACCCCCTGGGTGGAGGTGGTAGTAGTGGTAGGCATCTGGCACCCCTGGGTAGAGATGGTAGTAGTGGTAGGCATCTGACACCCCTGAGTAGGGTGGTAGTAGTGACAGACATCTGGCACCCCTGGGTAAGGGTGGTAGTAGTGGTAGGCATCCAGCCCCCATGGGTAGAGGTGGTAGTAGTGGTAGGCATCTGACCACCCCTGGGTAGGGGTGGTAGTAGTGACAGGCATCTGGCACCCCTGGGTAGGGGTGGTAGTAGTGACAGGCATCCAGCCCCCATGGGTAGAGGTGGTAGTAGTGGTAGGCATCTGGCACCCCCTGGGTAGAGGTGGTAGTAGTGGTAGGCATCTGGCACCCCTGGGTAGAGGGTGGTAGTAGTGGTAGGCATCTGGCACCCCCTGGGTAGAGGTGGTAGTAGTGGTAGGCATCTGGCACCCCTGGGTAAGAGTGGTAGTAGTGACAGGCATCTGGCACCCCTGGGTAGAGGTGGTAGTAGTGGTAGGCATCCGGGCACCCCTGGGTGGAGGGTGGTAGTAGTGGTAGGCATCTGACACCCCTGGGTAGGGGTGGTAGTAGTGACAGGCCTCCAGCCCCCATGGGTAGAGGTGGTAGTAGTGGTGGGCATCTGACACCCCCTGGGTGGGGTGGTAGTAGTGACAGGCATCTGGCACCCCCTGGGTCAAGGGTGGTAGTAGTGGTAGGCATCCAGCCCCCATGGGTAGAGGTGTGGTAGTAGTGGTAGGCATCTGACACCCCTGGGTAGGGGTGGTAGTAGTGACAGGCATCCAGCCCCCCATGGGTAGAGGTGGTAGTAGTGGTAGGCATCTGACACCCCCTGGGTAGGGGTGGTAATAGTGACAGGCATCTGGCACTCCCTGGGTAAGGGTGGTAGTAGTGGTAGGCATCCAGCCCCCCATGGGTAGAGGTGGTAGTAGTGGTAGGCATCTGGCACCCCCTGGGTAGAGGTGGTAGTAGTGGTAGGCATCTGGCACCCCTGGGTAGAGGTGGTAGTAGTGACAGGCATCTGGCACCCCATGGGTAGAGGTGGTAGTAGTGGTGGGCATCTGACACCCCTGGGTAGGGGTGGTAGTAGTGACAGGCATCCAGCCCCCATGGGTTGAGGTGGTAGTAGTGGTAGGCATCTGACACCCGCTGGGTAGGGGTGGTAGTAGTGACAGGCATCTGGCACCCCCTGGGTAAGGGTGGTAGTAGTGGTGGGCATCCAGCCCCCATGGGTAGAGGTGGTAGTAGTGGTAGGCATCTGGCACCCCTAGGTAGAGGTGGTAGTGGTGGTAGGCATCTGGCACCCTGGGTAGGGGGTGGTAGTAGTGACAGGCATCCAGCCCCCATGGGTAGAGGTGGTAGTAGTGGTAGGCATCTGACACCCCTGGGTAGGGGTGGTAGTAGTGGTAGGCATCTGGCACCCCTGGGTAGAGGTGGTAGTAGTGGTAGGCATCTGGCACCCCTGGGTAGAGGTGGTAGTAGTGGTAGGCATCTGGCACCCCTGGGTAGAGGTGGTAGTAGTGGTAGGCATCTGGCACCCCTGGGTAGAGGTGGTAGTAGTGGTAGGCATCCGGGCCCCTATGTGTATATGTGGCATTGGTGATGGCCATCCCGCCCTTTGGTGCTGCTGTTGCTGGTGTAAGTAATTTCTGCCTCCCTCTGTGTGTGTGTGTGTGATATGTCGGGTACGTGTAGATTGTTTTTGTGGTTGGTGTCTGACTTACCTTCTGCGCCGTACGCGTCCGTGCCTGTTCCGGTAGTAGATGTAGAATATTGGTAGGATCGGCACGATGGGATTCATGGTTGGTTCGTCTCGTTCGTCTTTCTCGTTGCTTCGCCTCGTCCTCGTCGCTGGCGTGTTCGTCTCGTAGCCGTGGATCGTGTTGTGGCGCGAATCGGAGCTTATGTGCGCCTCTCCGGATGCTTTGACGTGCGCGTGCGTGGCAGCGGGTTCGGCGCGTACGGGAACCGCATCGTACTTGTCTGGCCGGACGGGGCTGCATTTTGGCTTCCGTGCGACTCGATTCTGCGTTTACGGATCCGGCTCGGTCGGGGAACAGGACCTGGATTGGGTGAGTATGACTGGGTCGGAATCTATGCTGTTGTGCGCATCGTACTTGCTCGTTCGGAATAATGTGCGGTTTGGCCGGGAAACAGGCATTCGCATGGCTTTTTTCCCGACCGAATGATGTTAGGTGCGCCTCCGACCGAGATTGGAATCGGCCCCTAAGTGTGTTCAAGAAGTACTATGCCTGGTTTTGGTGCTCTATTTGTTTGGGTGTCGGTGCATGTTTAGGGACTGTCAATCACTTCCTTATGATGATGGAACATTGGGAAGATAAACAACTGCTTGTTTAACTTCTCCATGTTCAGTGGACAGAATTTGGTTGAGGGAGATGAATGTACTGAAAACCACGGAACCCCAAAGGGTATAACTCTGTTTCCTTGTTATGAAGACAATACTCGTCATGGCCAACTTGAGCAGCAACAGTGAATTGGGTTTGCCTGGGCACAGAATCACATTTAGTCTTGGCACTGCCATAGTGTCTTGTAGCTCTCACGCCAAGCAGGGCTCCGAATTTAGCAGATACTGATTTACAGTGCTGTTCGGTGGCCTTTTTGTGCTCGGCCACCTTTGAAGATTGGTGTCTAAACTCTTCACCTGCACACCTCACCACTGCAACTACGATGTCTGACAGATTCCACCAGCATGTAAGTTGGACAATTTGTTCTGTGCCTGTATGCCTCCATCTTGCTCTTGTGAATGTCACAGCCCAAGAGGCCCATCTCTTCCATTCCAGGTATGTTCCTAGTCCTTTTCTCTGACTCTGGCATGGCGATTTGCATTCCATTCTGCTTCTTCTAAACTCGCAGAAAATTAAAAACAAGGGGTCTCTGACCCAATTGCTGGATTTAAGACATATAAAGGGCCACAGCATCGCTGTAATACAGTAGAAGGGGGTAAACATCTCAAATGGCTTACCAGCAATTTTCCCTCTGGAGCACCACAAACATTGCTGAACGTTACTTGGAGGTGTAATCGTATAACAGCACACTTCCCCACTGATTTCTGGAAAAGCTGCTGGAAGAAACAATGTTTTGCCGGTTATTCCTCCGAACCACCAGAGCTGCTAAGAATATTAAACAATCGTTCAGGCATGTGCAAAATAGGGGCCTACGTGAGGTACAAGAAACACGGAAAATCATGGGGAGAGATGATGAAATAAATATGTCACTACAAGGTATTGGACCATAGGAACTTAGGAGATCAAAAAAAGTGTGACGGACTGCAGTCAATTTGCCAAAAGAAGGCACGAACTGAAGATGAGGACATGTGTCTGTTATTGATTCTCACACTCGTTTATGTGCCAACCAGTTAACTTGCACACAATGATACCTGCTTGAATGTTTTCATTACAAACCTACCCTGCCCACATAGCACCACTCCAGAAGCATGCAACGGTGGTGCAAACCCTTGTCCTGTCACTACTGATGCTCAATTGTATTTGACAGTCTTTTTTGGTTAGGCTGTGGCAGAGAGGTTTGCACATGTGGTCCACGGTAGCACGAAGCGTGACCTCTCCTCAAAAGAGCTTTGGGGGTGACCTAAGCTATGGTTGGGGCTAGTGCTACCTGGCTTTGATGTGTTTCACCAGTGTTGAAAATGAAAACATATTGACTTCAGAAACCCTCATTAGAGGGTGACGCAGAAGGGTCTGGTCAATCAGTTATGATGGGCTATGCCATGAGAAATGGAGTGAATGACAGTCATTCTGTGCATTCGTTTTTCCAAACGATATCACCAAAGAAATTAGCAACGCCGAAAACGTGTTAGCAGCCCTGTTCCGATTTACTTAATTGATCACATAAAACTGTATTTTAAGCCAGCTTACGGTGTTAATGCAACTACTGTAGAGATCTATGTGTGTATCCAACAAGTTTCAGGGTATAAGACTGGTAAGACAACTCTGGTGGTCAATGCATTTCTGGCAATATCTATATTCCCTCTCTGGTCATGGGTCTGAATCAATATAAAATAGCTCAGATGGTTAATGTGTATGCAGCTTAACATCGCACATATATTTGTGACTCACAAAATTATTTTATGTAAGATAGCTTAGTGGTTCAATGCATGTTTTGTAGAGATTCTTGTGTTACCTTAAGTTATAATGCTGGTAAAATATCTCAGTTTGCTATCCACCTGCTTCAAACAGTACCAGGTAATAAGCAAGTTTGAACCCTTACAGATTTTAACTCAATGTTTCATTTTTGTAAGGTTGATAACATGAGCCCAGTAAGTTAATAAACATATTAAGTGGCAAAAATGTAGGTTTGAATTATGTACTATATGAATGATTATTAAATAGGCACGGAGCTCGAGAAAGTAAACAAAAACTCCACTTATCTCTTACCAAATTGTGAAGGCACACTACAGGGGGTTCTTTGTTTCTATTGATTTCTGCTTTGTGTTGTGGCCAGGTCTGACATTCCAGCGTTGATGCTTTTGACCTGGAACTGTGTTCGGTTGGCCATCTGCAGTGCTGGACTTACACTTTTGCTCTAAGTTCCAACCTCCATTATTTTCTGTGGGAGGGTGTTGTAGTACCAGTTATTGGCCATGTGTAGTGCTGGACTTACTGCAAAAGTGTAAGTTACAGTCAAGAATTAATGGCCCTAATTGGATATAAAGAATTATTGGACTGATTTAGAGCAAACACGACAGAGTACCCTGCCCACCAAAACCTCAGTCCACCTCCATCATTTAGAGATGGGTGGACCTAAAGCTTTTCGTCAACAGAGTCAATGGGGGCTGACGGATTAGGGGCCATCACAGGAAGAACATTACACTACCCGCTCTATTTAGCGTGGATGGTGTAATGTGTTTTGTTTCCTGTCAGCCAAGGAAAAACCTGGCAGTGAGGGACCGAAAAAAATGAATGACCCTAAAAACCTGAGATAAAACACCTAGGATGTGGGGTCATTTGTTTTTTGTTTTTCTAAAACAAACTCCTGCTTTGGGAGTTCGATTCTTTGGGAGTTTATTTCAGGTAAACAAAAACATTTGAAAAGTTTGGTGAATGGCTGTCAAAACGGATGAAAGTCATCCATCGCCTTGGCAGAGGTTCCTTTGAATGTACAGAGATGACCACTTGGCAAGTGGTGATCTCTAAATTTGATGAACGGTAGTCCATCAGGATGGTGGAGATAATGTCCTCCGGGGATGGTGGAGATAATGTCCTCTGCCACCCTGACCGATGGAGTCAAATATTTAAGCGGGCCCTAAGTATTCATTCAGTGATTAATCATGCAGTTTTTAACGAAGTGAGGCATCATGCAGCCAATCGCCCTGGAAAGAAACATGCGCCATGCGACACTTGCCATGTTGAAGCACACTAAACAGGTGTGGGTGCTTCTGCCAGTGCCACGGTGCCAGCACATTGCCATGGGACACAAGTGGAATCACTGGCAGGAGCCTGCCAGAAACCTTGTTCTGGATTGAGAATGCCCACCAGAACAGGAGGTTGGCCACTCCATGATCCAGTAACAGCCCAGCTGGCTCAGATGCTCAGTATCAGTCTGGATCCCTTCATAGCAAAGAAGCTGGCAATGAGCTGAAATAACACGTATTTAATCAAATAAATTGGGTTGTAAATAAATGCACTATAAAGAAAAAGGTAGCCACAGATGGTACCAGAGAGGACTGTACCACTCTACAGATAAACAGGTAGAGTTATCCCATAAGAATATATAAATATTTTAAATGTATAAAAAAATACTACCTCTCTTCGTTTCCTTGATGATCAGCACTAATCTCGCTGATGTGATGTTATTAAATAGGTGACAAAAGAGTTGCATTTTCATTGAATTTAATGTACTACTGTCCATATTTGCCCTTTAATATGTTTGTATAATTCCTGCAACCCCCTCAAACCTTTCCAAATCTGCACTCTGCTAGTTTTAGTCTGCTAATAAACACATAAAGTTGAGTAAATGCCTCCATTCGTCCCACATTCACGCACATATCTTTTTATAGAAACAGATTTCAGAAAGGTATCACAATCTTTTTAATTACTGTCTCTTGCACTTACAACCTGCAGCAAACAACTCTTCTCAGGTTGTCTGCTGGGTTATAATGTAGCGAGAACAATTCTTCCCTTTCAGAAACCATCACGCCTGAGGTATGGGTTTATTAACTTCATTTTCGATCAGTGTTAACTGAAAGCATGCACAGTTTAGAAAAAAGCACCGGCAAAGCCAAGTTGTTGGACGTTGGCTTCCAGCATTGTGACTTCGTCAATGCTTTTTCGTTTTGTCACGGTTTTAGCAAAACTATATTTTTAGGAAAGCTGCCAGGCCTGCGTCAATTGAAAAACCCAGACACAATGGCTAGAAGCAAACATGAGTCTGGTCTAAATAATCACACATTGCCATAGTAGCCCCTGCTATTGAAGACAAGAGCTTTGTATGTGGATATGCTCCTTCGAAAGTGCAGAATGCCATCACTCATAATAAAGTTAGCAAATGGCTTTAGTTGGCTGGCCCGTACTCCTTTGTTGCAGTGGGTGTAAGAATAATGTGAATGACATACTAGCAGACTGAAAGCCCCCATAACTAAGTATATTATACATATAACTTTAGTAAAATCAAAAGCTCTTGTCTATTTCCAGATCTAAAAAGTAGACATAAAACATGCAAGCAGCAGCATGTTTATTCACACACACACGCTAGGGCTAGTGGAAGTAACATCATGTACCCTCTGACCTCCTGATGACATCACAGGGTTGCTCACTTATCCCTCCATTCACTCCTCAAAAGGTGGGGAGCCTTCTGTAGAGGAGCTAAAGTAAGAGCAAGGCGTTAAAGCCACAGAAATTATTCATGGCTCTTAGAGCCCTGCTTACTTTCTGTTCCTGATGCTTCTTTCATGCCCTCTGACACCATGGATGACCAAAGGACAAAGCAGGGGAAGAACCAGATTCAACTGACTTTTACCCATGGCAAGCAAGGACCTTGGTTTCATTAAAACAAGAAATTCAAAAACTTCAAATGCACATTTGACATCTGTGCATGGTAAACGTGTTACAGGGATTCACAGTTCTAATATGCTCGTAAAAGTATTTTAATTCCGTAACATGTAATAGGAGTGTGTACCCTACATGGGACAAATTACAAATTGGGAGGTCTGCTTCACACACAACATTTTTAGATACCCATATAGTGTGAACAACGGGTCTTTTTATGCTGGAACCTTGAGTGATAGCTTCTGATGTCCTTAGTTGTGCAACCAAGGGTCCAGAGTAATATACAGGGAGAACAACTTGTGGGAGAGTACGCATACTGGGGCTCCAGCGTGGCACTCACCTTTTGGACAGTCTGGCACTGCCAGAAGGGCCAGCTTGAAAGGGCCACTGTGTGGGACATGTCTTTTTTTGTCCGTGACAGAACAAAAATACAGCCCACTCACTGATCCTTTGAAGCTGGTCCATTTGGCAGTGTCACAGTGCCCGAAAGGCAAGTCCAGCACTGATGGGCTCTGCCAGCCTGTACTCCATCATGAGTCATTGGAATTCACCTTGCAGATGCAATGAAAGTACTTTATATACAATTAGACCACAAAAAGGGCTCATTTCTGAAACTTGAATGTTACATGGGCGAAAGCACTTTGGGCCTGTTTCACAAACTGCAGTTTTGTAGTAACTAACACTTTTGTGTAGTTTACTACACTTTTGTATCAACTTACTCTTTTGAGTAAGATTACTACTTTTCGATATTCACAAACTGCACTTTTGTAGTAACTTACACTTTTGTAGTAAGTTCCAACCTTCATTAGTTTCTATGGGAGGGTGTTGCAGTACCAGTGGTTAGCCATGTGTAGTGCTGCACTTACTGCAAAAGTATAAAATAGTACAAAAGTGTAAATTAATAAAAAAGTGCAGTTTGTGAATGCCAAAACTAATAAACTTACTCAAAAGTGTAAACTTACTCAGAAGTGTTAGTTACCTCCGTGAATCAGACCCTGAGTTTAACTTGCAATAAATTGTCACCCACAATAATATTAAGTTACCATCATCTGTACAGCACCTTCTGCTATTGGTACAGCACCAAACTGATTTCTTAAAAAGAGGCATACATTTTGTACAATTCTGGGATTACCGTTGATGGGTTGTGCATGGCTGTTTGATTGTGTATAGTTTATAGAGATTTGTTAAGTGTCTAGTTTAGTAATGGTTCACATCAGGTAATGCCAAATTAAAATGAGTTTTATTCCATTAAAGAACTTTGTAGTTTGTTATGTGTAAGGTTGTGTGTGTTGAAAGACTTTGATACTTTTGTTGAGCTGGGTGCACAGGACATGCAAATGTCACTCATACACTACAAACATGGAAATTCCAAAGGTAGACAAATGCGAAATTGACCTCCTCTGGTACGTAACAATGAAATTGAAAGCATACAGCAAGAAAATAGTAACTGTAGAAGTGGTTGACCAATGAAAAGTCAGAATATTAAGCATTAAGGAAAACAGACAAGGAAAGGTTCCAGAGCACCCTTAGAAACAGAACAATTCAGCAATGAGCTCAAGAAACCATTTGTGAAGTGCTACATCAACCAGGAGAAAAGAAAAAATATATTTTCTACTAAGAATACCTTTCAGTGCTTGCAAATGATCGATTCAAATTAGGGAAATATGAGATTCACTTGACATACTAGCAAAGATTCTTGGAAATCATAACAATGGTAATGTTTTTATACATAACTGACAGCTATTCCTTAACATCATGTTCCTGGAATACACAACTATCTTGTAACCTATAGACATAGAGCCTGATGTACAAACCCTTCCATTTGCAAACTTACCGGGCTTAGTACAATGGAGAAAAAGCACATTAAGAAGTCAGAAAACGAAACTTTTTCCAACTTGTGTGAAATGGGAGTCTCCCTCATATATGTGATTTGGAAAGGTATGTTTCAATGGTATGTGAAGGTAAATGTGGCCACAAACTATTGATCAGTAATCAACCACCGAGTTGGAGATATAACTGATTTGCAAAGGGGAGAAGCTGTCCCTTATCCTTTAGGAATCATATCAGTGGTCTCTAAGGCTCGAAGGAGCAAGCAGTTATTCAGCAGACAAATGCCTGACCACCCCCCCCCCCAATGTTTTCACAAACGTGAAACATTTCTTTAAAGCAGCATCTTTTGCTTTAATAGACACTGAGTGCTTTAAAAACACTATTTTCATTTTGGGAATACAGAAGTAGGGATGGAGGTCTGCTGTCCTTTGCAGGCCTTTATTGTGCATTTGCTGCCATACAGAGGGGGGTTGTAAAGTGTGGCCTGCCTAATTAATATCCATTAGGCTGGATGTTTTCGACCCCCCCTGCGAATGGACAATTTGTGAAATGACCTATTAGTACATGAGTTGCATTGCAAATTGCATACCTATCCTCAAACCAGTTGGTATGCAAATTTCACATTGTTGTTTGAGAATTGGTATTTTCCATCAGATGCATAGTTCTTAATATACTACAGGTATACATTAAGTGAACAACTGCTTTATTACAAAATACCATTGCTCTAAGACATGTTATAATATATGGAATCCACACTCCAGCATATTCGTTGCCTTTATGCACCAGTGAGTTTTTTGATCAAGACACTGCCCTAAGATCGCGAGCATTGAGTCCCATATGTGTTACGTGCAGGTAAACAGAAATGGCACACTTCTGTCTATTGACGCACAACATCACATGAGTCACGTAGATGACGGACGATGGACCACTTTTGAAATGAGTGCATTGCCCAGTCTCTATTGACAGAGGACATGAGCATCTGCTTCAGTTACATCACTCCTAGTGACTGGTCAGATTCTGTCTGTGCATTCATGGACATTCAGTAAGCAAATTCAATTACACGTGGACAAAGCTAAACAGAAAAAGAATCAGTGCCAGCAAATACATTCATTTACATAATATATTAGGTAATTTAATGTAGTTTGCTTAAAGCTTGAATAACTATAACATAAGCATACAATTATAGATGCAAGATATACAGAGATGAAACCAAACTGCCTGCTTATCCAATTGAGAGGCACTGAAAGAGACAGCATCTTCACATAAAAACTCTTAATACAGAATAGAATGCAAATGAATCCTTATGCGCTGTTGTAGTATCAAATGACCTGTTTTACATTACCCGCCTCACCATTATGCAGCTAGATATTGGTCATCTTTCATTATACCACTGATATCATTTTGATGGGGCATTTTTGAAAACTAGAGTGTGATCACAGCAATTTTACATCTATCGATATTAACAAGTTTCGCTTAGGGTGCTAGAAATGCTTTTACTGTGTTACCTCCATCCCTTTTCACCCAAAAAAACACTAGAGTCGTGTTGATATGATTCCTTTTATTTTGTTACAAATAATTTTTCAGCCTTGAAAAAGAAAGTAGGAATTTGCGCCAGAGCAAAATGTGTGTGGGCTGACCTTCAAAATGAATGAATATGTTTTTCAATTGCCCAACAAAATATGTTACAGCAGGAATGTGGTTAATATTGTAAAGTATTTGGATCCATAAGGCGAAACCGAGTGGCAGTTTTCCACAATTTGTAAAAACACGTCACTGAAGTATAAGCCTCATACACGACAGAGTAGTGTGTACTACTCCTTTGTTTTTTATTTAATATTTTTAATTAGGCTGTACAATTTATCAGACAAGGGTGAGCAAGAAAAAAATGCATGTATTATTGTATATATATATCATTACAAATAATGAAATCATATGTTATACATAGCACAGATCTCAGGTTTCTAAAAAACCTCAAAAAAAGTACTTAGACATGATTTGTCAATACATATATTACAAAAACGTCTTAGAGCATTAACTCCCTAACACATATCCTTCAATAAATATAAAATAATTATAATGCATGAATATATATATAATAAAAAATCACGAAATTCATATTCCTATAACTCTCACAAACAGCATCATAACCATAATCTCATTAATTCATAGTACCTTCGGTCCTAACAGTATTTTATTCTATGTCCTTCATAAACTGATCCTTCAACTTATTAAACTTAGTGGTATTACGATTACGAGCAGCAAACAAATATTCTCTTTGCCTTACTCTCTCCAGTTTCCCATTTTTCATAGGGACTGTTTTTTAGGATCAATCTCTGTTATACAGGGAATTAGTTTGGTCCTCCGCCTTTGTAGTAATAATGATTGAGGAATTAGCATTGAGATAAAAAAGTTATTTTGGGTGCCTTAATGATGTTTCTAGTGGAGGATAATACCCCAATAATAGCATAATAGGGCTAGAACAGATTTGAACCTGCACATAGGTTACAATATATTGAAAAATAAAAACATACAAATTGCTCAGTTTGGTGCAGTACCATATAGCGAGGGAGCAGTTTGCACTGTTCTGTCGATGTACATCTAAAACAGTGACCCGAATTTTCTGGATTGATCTTGTTTAAGAACTACAGTATCCAATAGATTAATCACTTTGAATAAAACTGCATCTGTGAAAATTGCCCCTCCTCACCACAGGGAAATTAAATATATTTATTTCACCCTATATCTCTCGGGTTATGACCATGTCTTCTTCTTTTTCCACTGAATAATAACTTTTTGGAAGACATCGTCTTCTTTAATACTGGATGCTCGATTAACTTCTATAACCAATTCCTTGTTCGAGAGTATCTATCACCTGTAATTAAATCTATCAGCAAATCTATTACTCCTAATTGTAAATGTGAGAGTTGAGTTAAGACTATGCCTGGAAAGATGGCTGAGTGAGTTAAATGCACACTGCTGGCATCTATTAAATGGCCGTATCTCAGATACAACAACTCAGGCTTTCAGCCTTCCCAGGTCTGTAAACTAATCATCATTTACATCGGTAACACCTGTACCAACGGTTACTTGCAGAACGTAGATATGGTAGAAGCAAACTTTGAATAGCTATATAAAAGCTGATTTGTAATATTATTTAATATGTCAAGAACATTAATATGTCATGAACAATATAACAGTCCCTATGAAAAAATGCTGTTAAAGGCTTGAGCGAAAATGCTGCCACTGTGGTTTAACAAGTATTTGAGACTTGATGTTACTGTGCCTGGTGAGAATTAAAGTGCAGTACTCCTGAGAAGTGCCCTTTAATAATAACGTGCCTATTCAGTGGGTTTCATGAAGCAATTTTTGCCTTTCTAAACATTGAATGTGGCATTCAAATTGTCTACCGTGGAAGAACGAAAGACTGAGTTGTCTTTGCTATGATGTGAAGTAGTCATTCTGGATATAGAGATATCAGCAACAAACATTTAACTGGCTGAGCAATGATAGCAGTTTATATATAGCATTTAGCTCTCACCTCAAAACCCGCCCCCCCACGCAAGGTACCATCAGTATGCTTCATACCTGTTCAGCAATGGAAGGGGAGTTGAACTGCTATAAAGGTACATGCTTTGTTCTCTCTAATCGACACATCCACCAATTATATGTAAATATAAATGTTCAGTTAAGTATAGGGTGCTTCGTAGCAGCCTGTTTCTAAGCACTCCACATATTTTCAGATATAACAATTGAGGAACATTGTGATAACCTGATTTATTCTGGATTAATCACTGCCATTAACTGGGAAAGCCAGGAGTGTAATCCTTGTGGTTCACCTAGCTCATACACCACACATCCATGCACATAATCATGCACACATATACACAACACATTTTCACATTCAAAGCTAAATTGTGTCCCTTACAAAGAAAAGGCAGGCTGTGCCAATGACGTTTACAAAGAACCCATGACCCATGATCCGCCATCTTTCTTTGCCTTCCCTGATCCCATGTGTTGTCTGAGCTGGATGTCTGACCAGCCTGTCTGCCATTTGCACCCACCTGCTCTCGGATTAATCAGAAGCCACACACCCCATGCATCCACTCCCCCTATCCACCCAGCAAGCTTGGCTCTATAGTTTGTCTAGTGGTAGGTGAATGCTTTTCATTTAAATGCAGTTTGATCTGCCACTGCCACAGATATTTAGTAGCTCATATATCAGATGTGGTTGGTGGAACTCAACGTCTGTAACTACAGACCTGATTGTGTTATATTTAATCGATTTCAGGGGTGTTCCAGCGTGCGCGATCATCTAGAGATTATAAATAGTAGATAGTGTTTAGAGCCAGGTGCCTTGGTTTCATCACTGTAAGGTGGTGTATTAGGGCTTTATTGTATTTGTAAGATAAATACCATTTGATCCCCAACCTACTTATTGATATAACGATGTACTCTCCCGATGAATGGACATACAGAGCATGCCCAGAGTGCATACTCAGTCAGTGTATGCCACCACTCAATTGAAAGGGTTGATGGAACTCAGTCTCTTTCCTAGGTGGGTTGCAGCTTCCTATGAATGAGTAGGAAGTGGGAAGGGGCAGCACTGTAGCAGTGGCGTAACGAAACTTTAGGGCAACCCCCTGCAAGATACATGGAGGGGCCCCCTCCGGACTCAAACAGGAGCTCTCAGGCCAGGGTACTGTGCTGAGGGGGCCCCCTGGAGCTTGGGGCCCCCACCCCATGGGGACCGCGGGGCCTATGTTATGCCACTGCACTGTAGCAAGCAAAGATCTCACGTTATCTCACACAATGTACTCTAGGCAAAACAGTGTGCATCTAGGGATAGGTAATGGAAAATGCCAATCCGCTTCCAGTCCTGAGGCATGGGTCTAATGTTAGAAGCCACTTGAGTGTAATACTTATGCTGGAGTGATTATTAACGTTTGGCTTCACTCGGTCCCTGTTTCACATACACCATTAACAGGGCTTTGCTGTAGTGTACAGAAGTGCATTCTTGGATTTGCAATTTGCACTTTCCATAACATTGTTACCTCCATACAAACTGTGACCCACTGTTTATTAGTTAGTGTGAGTCCTTGCACGGAAGTGTCCTGTATCATGCTGACCTTTTAAACTGCCCCAAGTCACAGCTACTTTGTACTGAACCATAATATAGTATAGTATATCATATCATATTGTATTGTGAGCTGTCAAACATGTTTACCTGCTTGGCTATCTTGGCTTTGGGATTACTGCCAAATGATTTTCAGCAAAAGGATATTTTATTTTACATTTTGTCATCCATTGTGTCCTCTTTTTAAGATTGCGGTATGGTGCCTGGATTGGTAGCCACCCGCCATCTTAGAGTGTGAAGTATATTGCTACTAAGGAAAGCAGGACCATGTTAAGAAAGACCAAACATGTGCATTGGGACTTTAGTCAGTTATCACACTGTGATGCACTGCTGGTATGAAACGGATATTGTATTTTCTCAGGAAGCTGCGATGCTGTGGCATAGACCCTCGAGGAAAACAACTGTGAGACAGACATTTATCAGTTTCACTGCCTATTGAAGTGACAGAAACACCACCTCAGTCATCTAACCAGATGTCCTAATTTCGATCACAACTAATGTTGTCATTGGCAGCAGTAGAACGAGGGTCCAGGGATGTGATTAAGCCTGTCTTTTACTACCCATGAGTAAGGGGATCATTCTCCTTATGTACATTAAGGCTCATTGTGATCATGTTATACTGAGAAATGTTGGCACATTTTATATCGATTAAAATATTCTTACTTGGGGCAAACATGGCGACAGACGCTTAACATTGCCACTTTTTTATTGCTTTGTTAAAACATGAAATTATTTCAAAAGTAACACATAAGTGTATTCCACACCGAGTGAAATGGAAATGAGTTTTTACTTCAAACTTATCACACGGCAAGCAGCAATCAAAACCTATTAGGATAATTGATAATCGTGAATCCACTAGGGAGAGGACTTTGCCAAATCATCTAAAGCTCAGAACATCTTCATTTGACAAATTTGAATGCTGAATGGCTAGGACAGAGAAGAATGTGCTGGCAGCATCCGCAGCCATCTCTTCTTTCAAACCATCCTCTGCTAGACTTACATTGTAATAACTCAAGTTAGTGAAAAAGTAATGTACTATAATAATAAGAAGCTAGGGAATAATGAGATGTAGATTATACTTTCAATTACCAGACTTCTTTTCACTGACGTTTCATATATAAGTATGTCGATATATAGAGAGAAGTTCAGGGAGAAATGTGAACAAAGTCAAGCAGGTATATTATCATACCAAGGTAGGGCCGATATCATACACAAAAGAGCATATGTATATAACTTTTTCCTTTATAGATTATTTGACTTGAATTCATCCACTTTATAAAATAAAGAAGGGTCCTTTACAGGAACAGGTATCAGTGCTCAGAACAGAATGTTCTCTGGTTGTGTCATAATGTATGTTTTGTGTTCTGCTTGACTACTCAGTAGTATAATATCTTCCCATCAGCAAAATACAGTACCTGGCTGAGCTATTTACTAGTCATGCTTCACAACTCAAAATGTATAGAATGTGTCTGTTATATAGAGCGTTGGGAAACACAAAAAGTGATGAGTGGTGAAAAATTAAAATAAGAGATGAGTGGTGAAAAAGCCAGCAAACCAACTCAAAGTTGGCCGCTCACATCAACACTATGACACAGCTGGTATCATTTCATCCATACAAGGATACCATAATTCACACAATATCAAAATATCACACTGCAGACAGGCTTGGTGATGGTCGTGTCTGCTGTAGCCGTATGCAATCAGAGTGAGAATAAGAAGACAGACATTCTCGTCCGGCCATAACCATGGTTTGATGACACAATAGTACTCACACTCAACCTCATATTCCTGCCTACGTCTGCACTCTACAGTATTAACGGATAAAATGTAGAAATGGTAAACCATTATTATTGGAAAGGAGTACACTTCTGGTGCTCCAGAGGACTGATCTTCAAACTTTGTCTGCCCAATCCTGAGAAAGCAGGTACATGAGAAACAAGCGTTATGCCATGTCATCCTAGGGCTTTTATCATAAACAGTTTGGAGTCCATTTTGATAACAACATATATATATATTCTTGGCATTGTGCCGAAAATGTATTTCTGAGCATTTGGTACTTATTTAGATGAAATTCATTCCCTTTTCTTCCAGCCTCTTCTAAGCCAAGTAGTGTTTCCTAGTAATGGGACTGCACTTATTGCATTCAAATATTATGTGACTCCTAGAGCTGCCATTGGTGCCCGGTCACCTGTTCAGCAGGGACCCCTCCCCTCCTCTTACAGTCACAGGGAACTTGAAAGTGTAATCCGTGCATTTTGATGGTATTGTGGTGTAGAGGACTGATCTACAAACTTTGCTTGCCAGAACCCGAGAAAACAACACCAGATATGTGCTTTATTTCATAGCACCATCTAGGACTTCTACGTTAAGCATTTTGGAGTTTATTTCAACCCAAAACGTTTACACTTTATGGAATAGCATTTATACTTCGTTTCTGTACAGATTGCAATTAAGTTCACCCCCTTTCCTTCCTGCCTCTTCAAGGCAAGTTGTGGGGGCTCCACTTGGTAGACTTGTATATTGGGCCTAGCTTTAGCCTGCCCAGTCTGTGACTCCCAGGACTGGCCCCGAATCTAGGTCATCAGAAAACTAGGGATTTCCCTCCTACTTGAACTGATTCTTCAGGGCATCCAGCCAGGCGCCCTGGTAAAGGGGAGCAGGTCAAAGGTGTGTTGCCTGTTTCAGCCTATTAGGATCTAGAAAGGATCAAAAACTCTATCTCTCTACCTCCAGACCACCAAGCAACTGCTATTGGGCTCCAGAGGATTATCACACCTGGGTACAAACCTTCATATAAAACGACAGAGTGAGATTGCCTCTACTAGGCTCTAGGGTGCTCTCAACCCTGGGTACAGCCCATCTACTGAGCCTCAAGTGATTATCACACTTGGCTACAGCTAACCTATAAGGCTCTAGGAGCCTATCACCCTGGGCATAGCCATCCAATAGATAAACTAGGAAGGTAGCCGCCCCAAACACAACTCATTTCAAATTCTACAGGGAGAAGACAGTTGCCCTGGGACTTTAGCTCCCCATTCAGACACCAGCACTGGGTTCAACCCACTCTATCTCTAACCACAAGACCTAGGACAATAGCTCAAGTCTTCCTGAAAGTCCTCCCAGTCTCAATCAGATGCAATCACTGGCACCATATGATACCAGATACCAATTCACTACCTGATTCCTCATCTTCAGTGTGAAAAAGATGTAATGTATGAATGGTCCTGTAGTTCATTGCTGGCAAATGGAGCGTACAGATCTAGGCTTTACCAGCTCACCTAACTAACCAATCAATGCTAACCAGGCTGGTCTGCGAAGACTGGAGAGAACTGCCACACATTGCTGTTGGCTAGAAGACTCTAACATATCCCACCGTCCAGTTCCCAAATAGTCATGTACCATGAACACCAACATACTTTTATGACAAAAAGATGTTTAGAACACAGTATATCTTGGCAAACCTCCTTAATTTAAGTCTCATAACTGCAATCATATAAAGGAGACCTAGAATGCAACATATCCAGGCAGTCTGTGGTCCCCACTCACTTTTTCTCCACACCTGTTCCCTCCCCCAGATCCATATGATCAGAAGGGTGGATGCCCACCTGCCAAAACCAGCATAAGAAGCAGTATTGAGAACAAAAAGAAAAACTACCAACATGGTAAAGGGACATGTAACGCTAATCAGTGCTTCCAACACACTACAAATTATAAAATTGTTTGTCTACCTATCACACTTTTCCATTCATCATGCAATATCTTCTGATTTGCCTTAGCACTACTCGGATCAATCACCGCTGCCATCTTAATTGCTAATGTTAACAAAGTACCATGCTGTGCCACCGCTGACATATAAAACCTCACTTTCATGCTTGGAAATAGTAAGCAAGAATTCTCAAGTAGCTTGCTAAACTCGGAAAAAAATAATTTTTGTATCTTTTTGAAGGTTGAATGTGTGCTGTCTCATGAATTTCTTCAAAACCTGCAATACCCTCTTTGTTTTGGTTTGTGACACAGGATCTCCACTGAAAGCTTGTGTGAAAAAACCTAGCAATTTGTTTAAACCCGTATGCACTTCAGTATTTTATGCTCAGCAGGTGCAAAGATATCTCTTGTCACACAATTTTATGATTCACAGACTTTGATTTTTGTTTTATTAAACTTGTTCACACTTCAGTAGGTGTGAAAGCAGATTTTCTTTGACAATCACACCTCCGAGCAACATGGGCCAGATGTACGAAGCCTTTTTGTGGTCGCAAACGGCCTGATTCTGTGAATCAGGCTGTTTGAAACCGCTAAAAGGCTTTTTCTGATGTATCAGACACAAATTGCGATTGAGTACCACGTTTACTGAATCGCAATTTGGGTTTGCGATCAAATACTGATTCGGTATTTGAAAGGGGCATTTTTAGAGCGTCCCTTCCAAATACTGAATTGGAATGGTATGTGTTAATGTTTTGAGACTGAATTCTGGTTGTAAAACATTAATCTTTCACCACCTCCTCAAAAGAGGTGGTAAGCCATTCATGAAACAGAAAGAGGTGCCAGTGGTGAATGGTGAAAAAAATATTTTTTAAGAGTATGGACCACTGCCTACCTTTGAAAAAATGAAAACCACACTTTTCATTTCTTTTAAACACATGCCATTTTCCTTTAAGGAAAACAGGTTGCATTTAAAGAAAAAAAATGCCTTATTTAAAAGCAATCACAGACATGCTGGTCTGCTGACCTCAGCAGATCGCCATCCCTGTGATGGCTGCAATACCAATTTGAGACCTACCCCATTAATATTCATGAGGTAGGTCTAATTGCTACCCACTAGTAAACGCTAATTTAAAAATAAAGGTTTCATACATTAGGAATAGAGATTTCCTACTTGAGATTCATAGACAATCGCAATTTGGAAATTGCTATTCCCAATGTTAGTACATCTAACATTAGTGGTTCTGAGGACCTGTTTCGAGGATGCATCACGCAGCAGCGGTACCAAGGAGCTGCGGGGCTTCGATGCGAGGCCCTGCATTGAGGATGCATCCCGCAGTGGCAATTCTGAGGAGCTGCAGAGTTCTGCATCAGGGATACATCTCACTGCAACAGTTTCGATGTGAGGCGATGCATTACACTGCTTCAGTTCTGCCCACAAGACAACAGCTCAGCTGGCAGAGCAACTTCAGACCCACCTCCAAGGGTCCAGGACCGGGGTGGCACCACTTGAAGGGTAGGACTCACAGCAGACAGAGTCCAGGTGCTGGGTTCTGGGTGGTGGGAGCCTTTTCTGCCTCTGAGACTCCGATCAGGAGGCCAACTAAGCCTTTGGAGTCGCTCTGGTGGTCTGGGGTTCAAGATGCAGGTCAAGTCCTTTTCACATAGGCAGAGGACAGCGGTCAAAAAGTACTAGTGTAAAACTCTTTGTGAGTGTACTCAGGCAGATGCTTTGTGATGTGCAAGTGTGGTAGGTGACAGCTCCTCCCCCTCATCAAGTCAGACATGGCCCATCTACTGCAGGCTTCTCCAAGTAACTCAGGATCTACTGGTAGCTCTCCAGCTGCCTATAATAGCTTGTCTATGTTCAGCCAAGCCTACTAAATTAGAAGCGTTTGCTTGGTTGAGTTAATATATGTATACCAATATTGAAAAGTGTGTATTTGAGACTAAAAGGTTTGCATTTTCAGAACTCATAAAATGATGTTTGGAGAAAAATGGTTACATTTCTAAAATATATTTAATGCTGATATTTCAGTGATAAATCATGGAGGATTTGTTAAACATATCACTAACATTATTAATTTTGTGGCAGGGGAATTGCAGACATGGTTGTTATGTATTACCAGTGTAGACATATTTAACATTGACAAAGCCTTTTTCACAATACTGCTGGAAATCGAGCCTGATGAGCTGAAGTGATCGCTGTGGGATTGCCTGCATATGATAGCCACTAGTGTAAGCTTGTCTGATGTGGGCACTATTGTAACATTAATAATATTAGTAGCTCGGGATGATTTTCACTGAACATAAGTAGTTCTTATTACAGAAAAGGTAGGAGATCTCTGATTTACTGCTACCATCGAAAGCACCAGAGGCCACTCTAAACATCCTAAGAAAATAAACCAAACAAATATAAATAGATTATAATAGCTTATTCCTCTTTCAAAATATTATAACCCCCGTGCAAAAATATTAAACCTTTCTCAAATGCATGCTAACTGAAAGTGGAGTTAAATACCACTTTTAGTCTACATTACATATTTCATAGACATATGTCAACTAATTCCACAAAATGACCTGGATTACAAGCACACACCCCAAAATAGACTCCCAATTCTGAGTGAAATATCCACTACCCGAGACAGAACAATAGGCGGGAGAAAATGTGCAATACTGAGACCAAAGACTGGAATACTGTCCTCTCATCATGTGTAATGCTCGGAACATCCCTTTATATCCCTGTGCCTCAATTTGCTGGTATATGTAATTTGAATAATGTAATTGTGTAAAGATTTCTACTGTGAAAAAAACTACAGTGTGGTGTACTTTCCTGTCCCAGTTATATACTTCAGCTCTCCATCTCCATCTCATCATGCTTTCTGTGATCTGGTTTCAAACAGACATTTCCACAACAAAATACTGTTCTATGAACAACACATCATGTTTGCGATGCTTCTGCTGCAATAAAATATACTAAGTCAAGCTCTATGAAGCTCACTGGAAGTACGTTTGCACAATCGCAAGTACTATTAGTAAAAAATATATTTTTTAATATTAACAATATAGTCAGAAGTGAATCGTACCCAGTTTCTGAAAAGACTAAAACCCCATCTTATATGAGAAACATGTTATAACTTCTATGTAAACAATTGCCCAAGCCATCAGGCCATCAACTTCCCAACAATTGCACACGGATCCAGAAGAAGCAAACCAATAAAGGTTTTAAGGGCTAAGCAAAAAAACAAACAAAAAAAAAAACAAGATGATAAACCAGGGCTCCCAGAAACTACAACAGTGAAGTATGTTCAATAATAATACTGAAGATTTGGGTCTGAGGGTCCAATATTTATACCCGGTGCCACTTTGAAGTTGGAGAAGGTTCTGGAACTTTCCACCCAAGAGGTGCTTGGAATGTCTTTCCTCCCTGCCCTAGCCCCCCTATTCCACACTTAATTCAGTAGTGTTCTTGACACATTGGGCCTGATTTAGAGTTTGACGGAGAGGGTACTCTGTCACAATGGCGATGGAGTACCCTTTACACCAAACTCACAGTCCACCATCTATTTAGAGGCAGGTAGCCCAAAAGAAGGTTGAAGTCAGAGCCTACTCCAGCTCCATCGTTGACATACTACGCCGATGGGGCAAGCAGTATGGGACATCAGAGGATAACCATCCAACCTCCCCCTCAACTTAGAGTGGAAAAATGGATGGCTTTTTCTGCTGTACATCACAAGGGACAATAAAAGAAACAAATAATGACACCCTACGCCATTAAAGAAAACGCCCATGCTGTGGGAGTCATTACCTTTTCCTTTTTCACAAACAAACTCCCGCTTTGGGAGTTTGTTTTTCAAAAATGAAACAATGTGTAAATGTTTGACGGGAGCCGTCCTGTTTGACGGAGTTGTCCATCAAACATTTACAATATTGACAGGAAATACTGTGACTGCGGTTCCTGCCAATGTTAAGACATGTCCACGAGGCTGGTGGACATCTCTAGAATTGGGGTACAGGATGTGATTTACTGCATTGCCCTGTAATCTTTAATCAGGCCCATTGTTCTAATTGTAATTACAGCTATATATTAAAACAACTACGTATGTATTGCCACCATGTATACATTATGTGCAAAATACATGTTAATTGGTTTCAATGTGTCATTTAAAAAAATATGTTTTTAACATTTCATGTTTAACATATTTGGGAGACATTTTACAAAATACACGTTTACCTTTTACTGTTTAGAGTAACAGTTCAGCCACTCCTGGTTTTATACAACTGTAAACGTAGACAACCCGTTTCTCGAATGCATACAATTGTAGCTTTTCTTTGTAATACAAACTGTCTGTTGCAAATTTCTCCTTGAAAATAAAAGCCATAAAAAAAACTCCAGCATAATGGCACACAATACATAGTACTAATTAATATTGCTGATGAATTATTCCTGCAGTAAAGACTGATATACAACATGATTTACACTGACTCCCTATTACCAAGATATTAATATAGCAGTAGGAACCTTAAATAAACATAATTTCTCCCACTCCAAATATTAATGTTGCTGTGGGCAGTGAATTTGTTTATACGGCAAATAAACATTTTCCTGACATACTGGTATACTTGTGAGGATGTTAAAGCACTAAATATGTCCAAGCACGATGTAAATGTACTGGTAACGAGCTCCAATGAACATTTTCTATGTGTGCTCTCCTATAGCCTCGTAGACATTTAAAAGAAAAAGTGTTTCGACTGCATTATAAACATATTTGTAGGAATTCCATATGAGGAAACTGAAAAAAAGAGACGTTGAAAATATTAAAATTTAATATGAAGCACAAACCATCAAATTCTTTTTTTATCCAAGTACTCTATTAATATAATTGTAAACTGTTTTCAAAGACCTCGGAAAAAACGAGCCAATAGACACTCCAAATAAATATGAGGTGGTTTAATTCCCCCGTCCAAAGCTGCCCATGACTTCGGAGGGGGGCAATCCTCTGTGCTCAGTCAATAGTGAACAAGCAATGTATCCAATATTAAAAAAAATGTTTATCAATGAAAAACGATATTTCATGAAGCCTCTACTAAGTGGCTAGGCACTTTGCCGCCCGTGGTGGGCCGTGCCTTTGCCGCTCCGCGCTGAAGAGCAGGGGGGGGGGGGGCAGGGGTGCTGGTGATGATTTTTCCATTTGCAGCCCCAGCGGCAAACTCATGTAAAAGCGGGGGAGGCCGCCGCCGCCTCCAAAACTTGTGCCGTTCGGGGCGGACCACCCCTACTGCCGCCCTCTTGCTATGCCACTGTTTGGGAGAGGGGTTAGTAGGTGGGCTGTGACGTTCAGGCTTCCAGTGAGTGCACATGCGAACATCTGGATCAGGGTCTCCAACTTTTTCTGTTATAAGAGCTATTTATATTCAATGAAAATCTACTAATATTATTACTGTTGCAATAATGAGCGTAACAGACAAAATTAGATTAGTGGCCACCATATACAAGATTACCATCAGTGATCACCTCAGTTCATCAGGCAAGGTTGCCAGCAGTGAGGGAAAACAATTCTTTGTCAATTTGGAAAACCTCCCCGTGGGTAATATATAACAGCTGTAGCTGCAATGGCCTTGGCAACACAATAATAATAATTATTATTTCCTATGCTCCATCATTTATCACTCACTTATCACTTTAAGGGGTATATTCACAAGAACGCGCGCTAAACATCCCCAAAAAATGTTAACGCAACTTTACACATCGCAGTCCATCGTGGGAAAATAACCCCGTGTTAACGTGGAATTCACAACACGGCGGTACCATGCAATAGCCTCCCGAAACCGCGGCCAAAGTCCGCGATACAACCACCGCGACGGCGATAAAAACACAAACCCCAACGCGTAAAAAGACGCTATGTGCCCAAACGCGATAAGAAAACAGTGATAACCAGCGAGAGGCCAGCAATACCCACGCGTAATGTGGGAAAAAGCACAAGAACAGCATACGGAAAATGCCACTAAAAAGGAAATCAACTGCGGAGTACCACGGATGCACCCGACCGACTGCAGAGGACAACATGAACCCCACAATCCCCACAGAGGAACACCCAGGAATCCAGGGCTCGTGGAAGGGCAATGAGAAGAGGAAGACGGGGTACAGTCTCCAGGAAAACCCGATTATCGCCACCGATGAGATAGAACACCACCACCAACTGTACGTCACCTCCAACGTGTCATTGGCAACAAAGAGGCAAAGATGGCACACCCTCTCGGACCATGTGAATGCCGTCGTAGCGCCGAGGAGGACAATGGAAGAGGACAAGAGGCGCAGGACTGATGTGAATAGCAAAACCAAGCAGAAACTCGCTGCCAACACGAAAGCAGCAACGCACCTCGGAGGAGGGGGGCCAGCAGAACACCAGGAGCTGAATGACATCGAGAAGATGGTGGCCACAGTCACCAGTCGGGAGACGGTGACAGGAGTTGGGGATCTGGACACTGCCCAACATGACCCGACACTACATCAACAGGGGGCGTACCGACCAGGGAGTGGGGGGACGGGGGGAGATGGGCACAATGGCACACATGCACAATCAAGCAGAGCACACTGCACACCCACAATGACTCAGGACCATGTCCCTGATCCCACGGGAACACCTCAGCACACACAGAAACACCAAGTAGTCCCACATACACCATGTGCCCAAAGGGTCACCCACCCAACACATCAACAATCACACAACCAACACATCCACACGTGCGAAACACAGCAAACATGCACATACGTCAGCCACACTGACAATGCAAGAGACACCACATGACGAGTAGCTTGGCTGCAGGCCAATCATCAATGTACACGGCACAACACTGAGGTGGCTGAGTGCGGACCACAACCGAAAAGGAGCAGGTCACACTCGGACACAACCACCTGCACAAACAACCCCTGACGTCAACGACACATCTGCGGACAAACCATGCCCAAGAGCCACAACTCGACAAAGAGCACAAGTTACCCAAGTCTGCAACATCTTAGCACTGTGGAAGCACAGAACTGAAAGGCACACCGCATGAAAGGAATAAGTGGCAGCCAAATCAGAGCCGCAGGAGCGACTCACCCACCGTGCAGCATACGCACATAATAATGAGTGCACCTCGACATTGACAACATCCTGGTACAAACAGTAACACCTCCACAACAGAACACAGGACACAACTGGTGCCGCATATGCGCACAACATGGCCAATCACATCTGGCACAGCAGGAAACTGTGACATGACAATGTACAAGTACAACCTGAAACCTGCAAATAATTTTTATTCAGACATGCTGTGCTTGTGGACATTTTGTACTGCCCCATGATTTCCAGGGACGGCCACAATGTAACGTGCTCATGAGAAGAAATTGGCAATGATGGTGTTCCTACGGGCCAGTCCTGCCGCAGCTGCAGTGGGATGTGGGCCACCTGCCCCATCGTCCTCATCATCGTCCGGTACTTCTGGAACTTGGATCCATGGGGCATTGGTGCGTACACAGATGTTGTGCAACACACAATATGCAACGATCATCTTGCACACGATGTCTGGGCTGTACAGGAGCTTTCCACCTGTGCCGTCCAGGCACCTGAAACGTGACTTCAACACGCCAAATGTGTGTTCAACGATCCCCCTGGTGCGTATGTGGGCCGCATTGTACTGCCTCTGGGCGGGTGTGTTCGGGTCTCGGAGGGGTGTCATCATCCAAGGGCAGAGTGCATATCCTTGATCACCTGTGACAGTGCAGAGAGAAAAGAGTCAATACTTGGTTCGGCATGATGTGATGGCAGGCCCACTAGTCCAGTGACGCATGTGCTGGCTGTGTGTGGGGTGAGTGTAAGCCAGCTCTCAGGGAGTAGCTGGTGCTGGCAACAACTCCAACAGTCATCAGGCACTCAGAAATGCAATGTCCGAACAACAAGGGAGCATGACTTGAGTCGCACAGAGTTAGTGGCCCCGGATGCACAGCGGCCGACACGGGCCTACCACCACAGGACGCTGACTTGCGGGAGACTGGGGTAGGGTCATGAGGGCAGTGCAGGGTCTCGTATGTATCAGAGGTGGTTTCCGCGGAGTGTCTCGGGGGAGAATGGGAGGTGTACCCCCAGGGCATGATGCAGAGGGCACATGCCAGCTGTGTCCGGCAACATGGCGGATATGAATGCCACAGACTCATGCCAAACACCAAGTCCGTACCTGCCCATTGCTGATGACAACCCCCAGGCCACAGGCTCAGACACCAACAATGTTCGGCCGGAGGCTGACAGTCACTCACGGTGCACATGGTTAGTGGCACCAGGTCAGTCCTTGCTACTGGTTGACCTCCTCCGTAACGGTGATCCGTGTTTCCACCGGACTGAGACGCATCTTCCTCTCACTCCTCACCCTGCGTACACTGGCATGGACTCTGCCATTGATTAATGATGACTCAGTTCAAGATGTGGGACATACTGGACTGCAGTGTAGCCCGGCTGCAGCGGTGGAGTATGTCAACGATTGAGGACTCCTGGGGGCCTGTGTCACAGAGGACAGCGATGGCCTGAGGAGGCTGCCAAGGTCGCGGGCATGGGTCTTGGAGCTAGCACCGGCACGTGGTGGGCCCTCTTTGACACACGACGGTGTCGGCAGGTGAGCAGTGCGGCCTTGGAGCGCTGGGGCGGGCAGGCCTGGTCTGGGTATCAGCATCCTGGGGTGCAGCAGGCGCACAGGCTCGCAGGCCCCGCTGCTCACGGCGTCGGCCTCGTGGCGGACTGAGAGGCGCCGCCCTGGCAGTGACGTTGGCCTTTCCGGGAGAGCACCACGCTATGTGCCACGGGGTTTTTGTCCACACCCCTGCGCAGGCCTGGCGTAATCCGGGCCAACCCACTACGCTCACGCACACAGGGGGGACGCAGCGAGCGACATTTCCGCGATCTGACCCACGGCCTGGGGTGACATGGTTGCGTCCATAGTTCACTACTCTCCAGACACCAGCAGTTGATGTCTGCATGGACATAACTGTGGTTTGCATACCCAGGTCTGTCCAGCACATTCACGCCTCACTTGTTGTTGTGTACATTCCCATTCATGGGTCACTTGCATCCTTCGCACAGGCCTGCTTTCTGCATCTCCACGCGTTCAGCTGTTGTGTGGCTGTGGTGCCATGATATAGCTGGATTGTGTACATGGGAAGCCCAGGATCCCAATGGAGTTGTGTTGTCGTGTCTGGTAGGTGGGCATGTTGATTGACATGTTGTATGTGGTTTGGTCACGTGTGCATTCCCACAGTTGTGCGTTGTGTGATGGTGGCTTTGAGGTGTGTGGTGTGTAGATTTGGTACTTACCAACGAGCAGTCCAGTTCCATATGTGCCATCCTGGAAGCGCTGGTTGATGATGGACTGTCGGAAGATGTAGGAATCGTGCACACTGCTTGGGTAGTTTGCGACGACATTGGTGAACATTCCCCGGTGGTCCACTATTGCCTGCACATTGATGGAATGCGTGTGCTTTCTGTTGCGGTAGTGGTGTGCAGTATCTGCAGGGGGCACAAGTGGGACATGTGTGCAGTCAATGGCCCCCAACACGTGTGGGAAGCTAGCAATGGCGTAGAAGGCTTGCTTGGTCTCCAGCTGTTCCTGCGCAGTGTGGGGGAAGTGAAGGTACTGGGGTATGAAGCTGATGATGGCATCCAGGACAGGTGTGATGAACTTTGATAGGGCTGGCTGTGAGACTCCTCCGACTCTGGCAGTTGTTGGTTGGAAGGTACCAGAGGCCAACAGGTGCAGCACAGCCAGCAGCTTTGTCTGCGGAGGGATGTTGGTGTTCCGCTGTGTTGGGACCGTCAACCTGTGGGCGATGTGGGGTGGGTCATGATGCGGAGGATAGTTGTCCTTTTGAGCCTGTAGTGGGCAATGACTTCCTCGGGCGTTAGGTCTGTTGGACTGGTGCGTTTTCGGTAGGTCCGCTGTCTTACTCTGCGCTGCCTCTGTGGTGGTCCGGGGGGGGGTGCGGGTCCGGGTCCTGGGGGTGGTGGCGGTGGGTGTTGTGGCCCTGTTGGGGCTCCGAGCTGCATGATGAGTAGCTCCATGGCGTGGGTTGTACTTCGGGTGTGGCTGTGTGCGGGGCTCCGTTGCCTGCTGCAGGTAGTCGTCCTGCTTTACACCAGCAAGAGGCAGGTGTTAAATACCTGTTGCTACCGCGGCTTATCGCGTGGTTTTGACTCGCATCGCAGATCTGGCAGTTCGTTGTGAAAGTGGTGTAGTGGTGTTTTCGTGTGTTTTTGCACGGGAACGCCTACTCTGCATCTCATTAAGGTTAGTTGGTGGTGTCACCCGTGGAGATAAATTTGGGGGAAGTTATCGCGGGAATACTGGCGATGTCTGCAGTTTGCACACGCTTGTGAATGGGGCGTTAAATCTATCTCCACTTTTGTTGCGTTAAGGTGGCGATAAATCGGCGATGAGTCCTTGTGAATATGCCCCTAAATGTATTTTGGAAATTCAGCAATTTTTCTCCAAACATCAGCTTCTGAGTTCTGATAATATACACATTTTCATCTCAAATAATTATTGATAGACATATATTAATTCAACCAAGCAAAAGCTTCTAATTTAGTAATTTAGATTTAGTTAACCAAGCAAATGCTTCTAATTTGAGCTGCACACAGGGGAGCTACTTTTAGGTAGCTGGGGGAGCTACCAGTAGCTCACAAGTTACTCATTGGAGAAGCCTGATAACAAAACATTAATGGATAACTCCATAAGAAAAAAGCAATGGCTCCCAGCAAAGGAAGAGTTGGGCTATGCTCACTGTTGGACATGCCCCTTTCTAGGGTTCTTTCCCTCGACTTTTTGCTTGTTTCCTTCCCAGGTTTCCACTGATCTAGGTGCTAGCCTTAGGACTTTGAGCGCATTTGACCGTGCCATTCAGTGTCAAAGTGCTGTTCTTGTCATATACATACTTGGAGTTGGTGTATATGTGCTTGGCTGATTTGAGTTAGCTGTAAATCCCTTGTCTAGGGGTAAGACATATACCCAGGGCATGCACCTCGAATTCTCTACTTAGCTACTTAAGTTATGGGATTCACCTGCATTTCTGATGTACTCCTCTTTTCCAAATCGTTTGTCTGCATTCTATCTGCAGTGTTGAGACTCTGCATGCATAGGCTTAGAAAACATGGGAAGATTTAAACAATAGACTTTTACGGTTTTTTGTAAGGAAATATCTTTTCTGCAATGTATTATCTTCCTACTTTCCTTCTGTGAAACTCTTGACTATTGGTGACTTCCCAACGCCTTCTGCACTACTTACACCATAATATTCATGAGTACATTTAGAAGTGAATATACATATGGGAATTGCATGACACATTTTGGCGACTACCTCCATAGTTATAATTGTGTGGTTCTTCATCTCCTTTGCATTGTATTTTCCTCACTACTCCTCTTGGGCCTGCAGCACTGGTTCTGCCATCTACGGAGGTAGCTCATCGATCGTGCCACAGGTTTGCCCTGGAGGGGCCTTTGTGCATGGGCTACTGTTACTCAGCTTGGCAATTAAAAAGCTACATGGCAAGATTCTGCATGTCTCTTGCTATAACAGAGTTGTCCCTGGGGACAGGGTGCAGTGTCGGGAAGAGGTAGGTCATGTGTGCATGTGTGTTACATGCAAGGGTCGTGAAGGGTACCAGATGGTGTGTCCGGTACAAAGGGCCTGCTTCTTGCATTGGATTAGCATGGGGGAATGTAGCGAAAGGCGATTAAGCAGGATTCCCTATGTGCAGAATAGTAACAGTATAGTGTTTGATACCAATGAGTTCGTAATGGTGAATCCTCTCCGGTAGAGCGAGTGGATTCGACATTACGTGTGTGAAAATGTCACTTTTGGAAAGTGGGCATTTTGATGCTCATGGCTCTGTATGCCTGTCAGCCTGTCTCCAATTCACATCTGGGTGCTGGGGGGGCAGCTGCATCTGTGCATTTTCTGATGGAAGGCCATAAACTAGGGGCTCAAACCAGGGAAACTGCAGACCTATGACTCTGAGGGATCTTTCTGGGATGGTTACGTGGGGGTGGAATTGGGACCTACATTCCAAGGGGCAGGGTCTTGGCCCCACTAAAGATAGTGATCAAACCTCCTGGGGTAGGATGGCAGACAGGACAAAATTTAGAGAGGGCCTGTGCATTTCAAAGGTGGCCTTTTGAACTGATCGCATCTTCAAAGGCCATTGTGGGTATAACTACTGGGGCTCTGTTAGAGACACTTTTGGATTTGGAACCATACTATGCTGGTTCGAAGCTGGGACATAGACACGAGGAATCATTAGGGCAGGAGGGACTACAACTAGATTATCTGCAGATTTGTGGTGGCTTGGAGCTTGTCGTGCTCCAGGAAGGGGACTATCACTTGGTGGATTTTGCCTGGACGTCGCTCGCCTGCAGCTAAGTGCCAACTGTCATGCCCCAGGTCCCTAAATACTCTTCAAGGGCTGGCTGGCTGGCCTCGTGAGCACGAAATCCCAGGGACACAAAGAATCTCCCCATTTCCACGAGATCGTCAGGACCCCGCAGTGTGCGTCAGAAACAGGTGGAAGTGATTGTCGGTTGGGACAAGGACCATCCTGATGTACACCGTCATCACACTGTGCAGAGGAGTCTACTCGTAAAGATCAGCAGCCCACATGAATTGCGAGGATGTGAGGAGTTCAAGGAGTGTGGGGGAAGCTTGCAGAGTCTGCGGGACCCATGCTTGCAACCAGGGGATCTGTGCTGACTTTCACTCCGTAGCGTTTGGTTTCCTAGGGGTATTGGTGGATTTGAGCCAGGAGCTGAGACTGTTTTCGACCTCTAGATCAGGAGGATAACAGTACCTGAGATCACAGTCTCCGCCTGAGGTCGGTGGCTTCCTCTTCCTGGACCCACGCCACAAGGTACTTTGCTGTGGAGAACATCGTGACGGGGCCCAAGGGGTTTTGTTGTGCCTGTGGGTAACTTACTCATTTTGAGTAACTTACTCATTTTGGTATTCACAGAAGGCACTTACTCATTGATGAGTAAGTGCCTTCTGTGAATACCAAATGAGTAAGTGCCTTCTGTGAATACCAAAATGAGTAAGTGCCTTCTGTGAATACCAAAATGAGTAAGTGCCTTCTGTGAATACCAAAATTGTATTAAGTTTAGGATTTTGTCTTAAGTTAGTTCTGTGAATCGGGCCCTCAGTGTTTGTTGATTACCTCTGAATAGGGCATATATGGTTATGCCGTTCTGCTGCTAATGGGTTTGACAATTGCCTATTATGGGAAAGTACATATTCAATGTGCAGATCGTTTTGATTTCAATGCATATACTATGTTGATTTCGATGTGTTTGTGTGTGTAATACAAAGACCAGTGTTTTATACATAGGTTGTAGAGTCTTTTTGTGGTGTACGCAGTATGTTGCCAGGGTGGTGTTGTGCCAATACTTTACACTTGGGCCCTGAGGATAAGCCTGACTGCTCAGTGCCAAGCCACTCAAGGGTGAGCACAGGTTATTGGACAGGTGTATTGTGCTCATCCTATCTAGAACAGTGGATTCTGTCTGGCTTCGATGCGTCCCAGCCAGCTGGAAACCACTGGGTCTTACACTCACCATAAAGGACTGCAGAGAAAGATAAAAATTACACATTTGAGTGAAACCAAAAATCGAGCCTCAAACATGAAATGCAGCAATCTGGACAGGAAAAAATGCAACAGTTATGACTAAGGGGCTGATTATGAGTTTGTCGGTATTACCGCCATACCACTGTGGTGGCGGTCCCAAGAAGACCGCCGGCTTGGCGGTCTCTCACCCACCTTTTTATGATGTTCCAGGAGGGCTGGTGGTCTCTTGGCAGCGGTGTCCCAACTGAGTGATGCTTCGCTGTTGGAGAGATAGGTAAATACAATATGTTTATATCTGAAACACATATATATATATTGTGCATATTTCATAATGTATATGTAGGTCATGTGTACTGTATGTTTTGTTGCATGTTAAATATAACAAACTGTTACAATGCACTATATAGCAGAGATGACAGTGAAGCCTACCTTTGCATCTAGCAACAAAGGGGTTGGAGAGTGTCGTGATCTGGTGGCAGCAGCACAGGAGGGACCTGGACATTGGTGTCCGACACAGATTCTAGAGTGGGACCCTGAAAAATGGTGAGTTTTCATCTCTTTTTGTCCCGATCTGCTGACTTGCGCATGGTGGCATCCCCGCCAGGAAAAGGTCGATGGAAGGCAGATCATAATCCCGACGGCGGGAACCTTTGCGGGACTGCCTCCAAGTCCTGCCTCTGGCTTTCCCACCGTTGACAAAGCAGCAGGAGTCTCGGAGGTGGCGGTGGTCCAGCAGCAGTCTTGTAGCCAAGTTCCTACCAGGATCGTAATCGGGCGGCTGGACCACCAAGGCAGAGGGCGGGAAGACTGACAAAAAAGTGACGGTAGTGCCCCAAATCTTAAAAGGAAAGAAATGTTGGATGGCATTCATCAAACTCAAGGATATAAATTTAGGGGCTCTACAGACTATTATTACAGTTCAGGAAATTTAACTCAATAATGCTCCACTTGTGAGCCAGTCTAGTGCTCACATGAAGGGAAAGACTTTGAAAGAGGGATATCATGAGTGCTTATTTTAAGAGTTGTGAAAGTTTCAATAAGATTCACAAGGAAAGTTGAAAATCCCTGGGAGTGTGGCATATGACTGAGCATTGTGAAGATGTACGAATGTTTGACTAATTCACAAAACGCTGAGTGACTCATGAGCAGTACTAAGAATTTGTGACAATTAGCTACTTAAGTTATGGGATTCACCTGCATTTCTGATGTACTCCTCTTTTCCAAATCGTTTGTCTGCATTCTATCTGCAGTGTTGAGACTCTGCATGCATAGGCTTAGAAAACATGGGAAGATTTAAACAATAGACTTTTACGGTTTTTTGTAAGGAAATATCTTTTCTGCAATGTATTATCTTCCTACTTTCCTTCTGTGAAACTCTTGACTATTGGTGACTTCCCAACGCCTTCTGCACTACTTACACCATAATATTCATGAGTACATTTAGAAGTGAATATACATATGGGAATTGCATGACACATTTTGGCGACTACCTCCATAGTTATAATTGTGTGGTTCTTCATCTCCTTTGCATTGTATTTTCCTCACTACTCCTCTTGGGATGCCCAAGTCTACTAATTTATGAAGAACCTACAAATGCAGACTTTTCAAAAAACTTTGTACAACTTCCATGCACGACATGTAACTTATACATTTGGTCCACTTGGACATTTCTAGTTATGTGAATCACAATTAAGGATTAAATGTGAAAGGTGTTCCTTTGAGCTTTCTGAGCTGGGTCCAAAGACAGCAAATGTTCCAGCAAAGTACTTTTATCCACAGTAGATTGAACTCCATTCTAGACAGGTTTCAGAATGCTGTTCAATCTGGGCAGAGATTTTACATAGTTAACACAAATTTGTAAAAAGATAATGAGGGAATAAAAGACCTGCAATATGCAGGGTTAAATTGTTTATAAGTTAAACAAAAAAACAACAGAGGTCACAGAGAGTACTATACAATAAGAACTAAAACAATGTGCAATTCTATTGTTTGCAATAATGGCAATAATGGCAAATTAAAATTCTAATAGGCCACAGATGAGCAGGCAACACGGTTAGAAGGCAGTCAGCAGTCAGGATAAGTAATGAAACATAGTTGCTGACAACCAAACACCTTAGTACAAATTGTGAAGTAGTCAGCCATACAGCAGTTAAACAATAATATAAGCTTAAATTTGCACTGTCATTACAAAAATACTGCAGTTCTCCTATAATAACATGCCTCAATCAGGAGCCATTTGAGATGGACACGAGGGAGCATGATCCTGTATTTTGGCATTGGTGAAGAGCCTGGCAGCAGCATGAAGAACAACTATTTGTGTGGTCAGTCTGTTTTCCTGAAGGAAGGAAAAGTCATGGTTAAGTTAGGAGGTAGCCATGGTTTTGCTAGTTTCAAATCATGAGGGGAGAGGATGTGTTTTATTTTGTTATTGTTTATTTTTGAAACATTTCTTAATTGTTTTAAACGCAAATAGTGAGTACTAAAATGGCTGGTACAAGAACGTGAAACATAAACATCGTCCACATCAAAGTATCAAGTCAAAAACATAGCGAGAAAGAGGAAAAATAGTGATGAACTAGAAACAACTAGGAGCTTGGGTGGGCTGGGGTGCTGTGTAAGGAGGACTCAAGCGTAGATGGCCCAGGTGGGGGAACAAACCAGGTGTATTTAGCACTCATGCACACTAGTGAACATAGCTGTTAGTGTTTTAATATACAAAAGATACAATTAGGGGAAATATCCCTGGACCAATATAATTAACTGCCGTTAGTGTCTCAGACTCTGTACTGCGACCTGCCCCTAAACCATGTTGAAACATACCCAAAAGGTCATTCTCCTGGCTGTGGTGGTTAGTCGGGACAATACATATTTCTCAATAACCTAAGCCATAAAAGGGAAACCAGAGATGGACGTGGAGGTTTCAACATTACAGGGATCAAAGTTGTATTTTTAGGAAGGATCTTCACGTGAAGCTTTGACACATCCCTGTACATCGCCGTTTTGAATGGAGTAATTAGTGAGCAAAGAGTGAGGGAGAAAGCTTGAATTAATTATTTGACTATCGAAGGAGGGAACGAGTCATAAGAGATTGTAGAGGCCTTTGTATCAGAAACAGCAGAGAAGGAATTGTTCAGAGGTTGGAGAGAAGGAACGCCAAGGGCAGAGCAACTTGGTGCAAGATTGAAATGCAGAAACCAGAAAAGGAAATTCTGAGCATTCTCCTATGGTTGAGGAATGTTATTAGAGACATTAAGTTCTTGTCTGATTTTGTTCATTTTGTCAGAGAAGAAGGAAACAAATTTTTGCATATGGATCCATCAAGAAAGTTAATATAAAATGTCATTGGTCTATTCATACAGATGTTTAACTGAAAGTTTGTTAATCTTGCTTTTGATGAAAGAATATGTGACTTCTTGCTTCTTCTTTTTAGTTGGAACTAGGTGTTTTTAGTGACCATCCACAGCCTTTCAACTCCACTAGTAGAGCACCTTTTCAGGCCGAAGGCCTGATTTAGATCTCGGCGGATGGGTAACGCCATCACAACGGTGCCGGATATCCAGTCCGCCGAAATATAAAACCTATTATGTCCTATGGGATTTATATTTCGGCGGATGGGATATCCGTCACTATTGTGATGGAGTAGCTCGTCTGCTGAGATCTGAATCAGGCCCTAAGACTGGATCAGAACCACTTAAAGGCTTTGGTGTTCTACTGAAAAGAGGGGTGAGATCGTTTATGATGGCGTTGGTAAAGCAGTTGTTATTTTCAAACAAATGATTTTGGCCAACTCATGAGAGGAGGAAGTGATTAAAGAGCTCTTTGTGTAGGAACTAATAGGCAAAACCCCATGCATACACTTGGTTAGACTGAGCCATATCAGCCATAGTTACTGTTGTTTAGGTGCGTATTAAGAAAAACATTAGGTAATGCTTGGGCAAATCTAACTTTATGGGATACAAGATTTGCAACCCTGTTTGACACAATGAAGTTGAACCCTTGGCATAGGTATGTTTGTGAGAAATCAAGTTAAACATTAAAAACAAAGGTCATGGATGTCTATGTTAAGGAGCAAAAAAGGGGAGGATTCAGGTTTGTACCGCCTAGCGAAGACAGGTCAGAAGTTAACTGAGTCATGCATGCACAAAGATGGTAGGCACAGGACTGAGTGATACAAGTGTTTTGAGGTCCTCAAAAGTGTGGAGAAGATCGGAAGGTTACTGTCTGTAGATTTCAGCACAATTTCCCAAATTTTCCCACTGTGGTGAACATTACATTAATTTCACGATTTTGGTATTACAAAACCACTGGATCTTATAGTTTTTGGGGGTGTTAAAATGTAGAGGGTCTTTTCTCAAACAGAAGTGTCATGATAAATTAAGATACGGTCAGTTTTGATGTATGCAGTGTTTTGGTTACAATATTTGTCTGCAAAGAAGATCTCCGAATGAGAAGTCAGGTATCAGTTCCTAAGGTTCTTAAAGGCATTCTTAGAGAGGGAAGGCAGGCAGACAATGTAGAAAACTGTAATCCCTGGTCTTTGATTCTGGTGGGAGAGTGCTTTCTGGTTGTGTCTCAGCGACATATCGGATAAGGGAGGGATTTGGTGGGAAGTGCAGATATTTACTTAGACTTAAGTTAATGATTATTTAGGTGTCAGAATCAGGTTCTTGTATAGCTCATCTATTACATCGGCGTAGTCCACAGAATTAGCAAATGACTAAATAAGGAATGAGGCAGCACAGCATTATTAATCTAGTAAGTGTCATTTTAGCACTATTATTATTTTATTCAAGTTTGATTAATTAAAATCATTACGTATATGGACAATTGCATAAAATAAAAGTAAAGTCATTATTAAACAAAAGTGCGATCATTTGATTCTTTTGGTGTTAAATCATGGTTAAAATGCTAGTAAGTTGAGATTATAATGAGCTTTACAATACGATGTTCGGAAGTTTAAAGTGCTGGGTGCTTAATGCGAAACTCCTGAAACCTCCTGCTTTTCTGGCCCCTGCTGCAGGTGGCTGCGGCCCTCTGACACCACTATCATACCTTTTTTTTTTAAATTATCGATGTGTCAGGTTGCTGTGGTGGTGCACGAGGTGCACTGTGTCCGCTGCAGGCTTCTTGGTGCTCATTCTGCATGTGCAAAACTGCACACGACGCGTCCCCGGAGCTTTGTGAGAGCAGAGTGCCTGACGCTTGTTTGTTAGATCTCCTCCTGTCTGGGGTCCACATGCAACCTTCAGGTCAGCATGAGATAGTTGGGTTTTGGCTAGTGAAGGTTCCCTGCTCTCAAGTTCAGATGTTCCCTTGGGTGAGTGATGGCTCCGGGTCTGTGACCATTTAGTGCTCTTCGTGTAACCCATAAGCCTATTGTTGTTGAATGTAGACAGTTCCTATGGCCTGTTTGCGGGATGCAAGGCCTGTGCAGTGTGGACGTTCGTGGTATCTGCTTCAGTGAGTAAGTTTCGAATAATGCTGGTAAGTTTCCCTAGTCTGGCCAAGGTCTGAGGTTTTTTTTCACTGAAACAGAGATCGGATGCTTCTCTGCAGAACTTAATACTTTTCAGGCGGAATAGGGGAAGGAGCAGGCAGTTTGGGGCAGCAGCACAGTAGGTGAAGCCAAGATTCTTTGTGATATTTACATAGCCTGCAGGGGATTGCTTCCTCTTGATTGGCCCAAGTGGGGTTGAAGTTGGCGATGGGCAGGGCAATTAGCTTTATATAGAGGATTTTCGTGCGGGCCTGGGCAGAGAGTGAAAGTTGAAAGTATGGCTGTGCCTTCCCTGAGCTGTATGTTGTATCCAGTACCTCTGTCAATGGATTATACTGAAGACTCCCCATGTCTTGTTCAAAGGACATTAGAAGTGTTTGCTTGTTCACAGCTTTTTTCTATACTGATAGTCGGATGTCTTGCATGTGCAGGCTTTCAAGCCTGATTTTCAGGGTGCTTATTGCTGTTGCCAGCTGTAGTTGCCATGGGGATCCTACTTCAAAAATTGCCCTCAGGTGGTGCTTGAGCGAGGACTCAGCGCCCGACTGGAACCTAAGATAGTACTTTAATAGGTCTCCCTGACTTGCGAAGTCTGGCCTCCCAAGGCCCAGTTCCAACCGCAATCGGGATCTTCTGGCCTGCCGGGGAGCAAGTATAGTGGTCTTGTAGGCTTTGATCTGGGAGTTTGTTAGAAAGTTGTTAAGGGCTCCAGGCAAGGCCATGTGGCCATAATTAAGGGCCTCGGATCAGTTTTGCTCTTAATACTGTCAGCATGGGCTCCACTGTAGGGCTTTGTAAGCGGCTGCTGAGGTGCTTTAGTAGATGGATAATTGTGGCACCCTTATTTTTAAGATGCCTTAGATGGACTGCTGAACTGGCCCTTTCCAATAGCCACACGCCAAGGTAGTTGTATGCTGGGGCTGTCGTTATTTGAAGATCCCTAGCAGCCAGTAAGAGTGTTTTTAGGAGGGTATTTGCTGAATACAATAATTTTGGTTTTGTTCTGGTTTACCAGCAGATTGTTTGCTTGATTGTAGCAGTGGAGTGCATTGAGGGCCCTCTGTAGGCCTACCCTGCTCCCATATCTGCAGTATAGAGATTGAAAAGGAGGGGGGCCAGCACACAGCCCTGTTTGAGGCCATTGTGGGTGACTGTGGTGGGACTTGGTTTTACCCTGACCCATGTTCCTTGGTGTAATGATGAGATCGCCCTGAGGAGCTGCAATGCAATCCCCCAGGCGGTTTGCTTCCCCCAAAGCCTGACCCGGTCCACTTTGTCAAAGGCAGTACTATGGTCCACAAAGCAGCAGAATAGGGGGGGTTGCTTCCTCCTAACGGCCTGTGTGGAGAGGTACGCACGGCCAGGATATTGTCCATTGTGGAACAATTTGGTCAAAAGCCTGATTGATATAATGGGAGAATGCCCTTGTCTGCGGTCCAGGATTCCATCTCTTTTAGCAGGATGCGTGCATAGGCCTTTGCTTCTAGGTCTAGTTGTGCAATGAGCCTATAATTTGCCGGATTGGAGCAGTCTCCCTTTTTATGAATGGGGAAAAGAATTGAGTCCCTCCAGGACACTGGTATTATTGCAGTTGTGAATGCAAAGGTATACAAACGGGTAAGCGGTGTCAGCCAGAATTCATGCGCTGTTTTGAATACGACGGCTAGGATCCCGTTGGGCCCTGGAGCCCCGTCATTCCTCATTCCCTGAGTGTGTTGAGAACTGTTCTTTCTGTGATTGGTATGTGGATTGGTCCCCGGAGTCTGGGGTTAGGCAACTTATCGCAGGGACTGTTCCATTTTCTTGGCTGGTTGTGTATAGCCAGTTCACGTGACTTAGCCAGTCCCATTCTGCCACTCCGTTCTCTCTCATGGGCCCTGATTGTCTAGACAGTTAATGTATGTCTATAGGCGGGCTTGGTTTTTGTCTTTTAGTTGGGTAAAGATTTTGAGCCACGCTTCTTCCTTGAGTTACCTAATTTAGGGCCTCTTCTCCTGGCGGCTAGGGCCCTTTTGAGGGCCCGTTTGCTGGCAATCATGTCCTTTGAGTAAAGGGGGCTCCCAGTGAATGGTATCCAGTGCAGGGTATTTCGTTCGCCGTTGCCCAGCGCCCTCTGGAGGTCTGCACAAGACCCTCCCAGTGGTCGGCTGCACTTATGAAACTGGTTTGATTGATTCTGGACTTCCTTGCTTCAATCCACGTGGAGAGTTTGTCCCACAACTTGGTCAACCTTTTGATTCTGTGCAGGAGTCTGTATCGCTCTTGCCCTGAGGGTTCTCCCAGCAAGGGTATGGGTAGTGAGTTTGTGTAGGCTAGCTGCAGTGTTGTCTGTAGGGGTCTATGATTGCTTTCATCCCTCTCGTCTAATTCGAAGGCAAGGGGATTGAGGGCCTGCCCTTCGCTAACAAACATATAGTCAATTGTGGAGATGTTCCTGAACGTTGGTCTGGGATTCCAGGAGGGAGAGCTGGCTTCCTTGATGCTTTGGAGCGAGGAAATTTGGTGGTTAGCCAAAAGTGTGTGTATGGTAGTCACAGTTGCTATTGTCTCTGGGATGTTGTTTTTTTGCCTACGTCCCTAGTGTTGAAGTCCTCTACTGTGATTGCCTGGTGTGACTTATATTTGTTCAACAGATCTATGGTGTTTGCTAAATGGTCTAGGGCCTTTCTCTTCAGGAGCGGTGCTGGATTGATGTAGCAGTTGAGCAGCAGCACACGAAGAGGTAGTGAGTTTAACTTTGTGCCTTGGATGAGCAGGGCTTGAAGTGAATTGGACTTGATGGGGATTGCCGTGGCCACTATTTTCCGCTCATTTTAATGAAAATAGAAAGGCCGCCGGATGGCCAGCCAAACAGGTTATTTTTCATGGCAGCATTATGGAACTCATAGTATACAGCCATCATTGTTGTTGCTGTTGCCCATGTCTCCTGGAGGCATAGTATGTCCCCTTGCTGAAAGTAGTCCAGAGCAGCTTTCTCCCCAACAAGTTGTTTGATGCCTGCGACGTTCCATGAAATAATTGTTAATTGTTGGGAGCGATCTGCCTTATTATTTGTACTGGGTTTTGCCTGTCTGGGGCAGGTGTTAGGGATGGTGCCCGGTGGGGTTTCCGAACCTCCTATTTTCCCCTTTAGGAGGACTGAAGTGAGCGACTCGTAAGTTATTGCTGCATGTTATTCGGAGGTCCTTTGCGATCTTTGGTTTAGCTTGGTGACTACTCCTATCGGTTTTGGTCCTGTGGGTGCTACGCAGGACGGATTGGGCTTTCTTCCCCAGTGGCAGGGAATAGAGGACGTGTGGATATTTCTCCAAACATGTGAGTCGGATGTCTATGCCCCATTATCCGAACTGTAGCACTTTCCATGAGAACTGCTGTTTGAAAGTGCTGTTGGTGGAACCCCACCAGATTTGCCGTGTGTATCCCCTCGGAAGTACTGAAATCTTACCCACTCGAGGCTCTCTGATTGAATGTGAGCCAAAGATGGAATAGTTATGAATAGGCGCAAAATGTTGGACTTATGTGCTGACCTCTGCCTTGTCGGTTGCGCCAGGCTGGCATCCAGGACTGGGGGAGTGCGGTCCTGTTCCCAGACCAAGCCCCGGCTGGTGGCTGGCTCTTCCTCACCCCTGCTGGGTACGTTTTCCACAAGATTAATTAATTGATTTGCAGGCTATCAGAGTCTGCGGTTGCTGCCACTTATGGCTTGTGGGGGGGGTTCAGCTTGCGTCAATGTGGCTTAATGTGGCCCAGTGGGAGGAGCGGATATTGGTAACGGCAGCGAGGCAGGCATCGCCCCTGAATTGCAAGCCGCACCGGCCTAACACCGGCCGCTTCCGCACCACTGGGTAAGACCGAGGCGCTAGCCCTACCTTTCCGCTGCCGTTCCTTCTCCCACAATCCTGCTCACTCTGGCCCACCAATGCAGCTCAGGTGTTGCCTTTGGGTTCGAGCAGACAACTCCGCTCTGCTCAAACGCTGTCACGCTCTCCTGGACAGCCGGGCAGCAGCGCTCCAGCCCAGCGCTTCAGCCCAGTGCTCCAGCCGGGTGTCTGCCGGGTCTTCGCGTTCTCTGTCGGCTTGGCGTGGGGACAGAGGATGCTGAGCCCCCGCGCTGCGGGAGCGACTGTAACTGCGGCTGGGGGGTGCTGAGGATGACGTTCTTCAGCAGCGGTGCAGGGCCTCTCGCCTCCTTCTGCGGTAGACCACACCACACCCTACGGACTCTCAGGAAGTCATCACTGGTAGCAAGTCTGTTACTGGTTGTTCAGTGGTCTTTCAAGCTTTCAAGATTTACCTCGCAGCTAGGGCCTGGAATGGCCTCCCTCTTCATCTCCGGACCTCACACTCACTGCTGGAATTCGGGAAAGGACTCAAGACCTGGTGTAACCTGTTCTTTCAAGAAAATTGCACATCCTGTTGGTGTTCCTTGTTTGTATTATTCGACAGCCTCCACCTCCACAGCAGGGGGCGAAGGGCAGCAAAGAAATATGCGCACAAAGGTGTCGAATTCATTTTTAGCACTACAAATACATCTGGGAACAACAAAGCAGCAGTATATCTCAAGCCACTAACAATGTACAATGTTAGCAAGGCAGATACATGAAGCAGCAGGATAGCAGCATATCAGTGTGCAGTATTAGCAGGGCAACTAATTTAGTGAGTAAATTGCATACAGCTGTAACTGAAATGCAGTTTTAGTAATGCTACTAAGTCAGCATGCAATAAACCAGAAGTAAAGCAATATGCATCTACCAATGTATCCCACTATATAGCAGGCACAATGATGTGGCAGAAGCCCTGCATCTTAATGGAAGATCATTGGTGAAACAAGTTAGGTGAGTAGGTGGAAGCAGCTACTGGGAGAGATACAGCATACTGGCTTTGCGTTCCTGCATGTGAAGATGGTGGTGTCACAGCAGAGCAAGGAGAAGATTTGGACAAAAGCAGAGCTCAGTGCGGGCTAGATGTTTCCTAAATGGGCTAATCAATTTGATTTGTGCGGCATTGGTTGCTTTCCACAAACATATAGTATTATGTTTTATAAAGAGCTTCAGTCACAATTAAGGACAATTTGTGTATTCAATCGTCATAAAGAAGAGCTCAGAAGCAAATAACAGTTACACAACTTTCAAATGCTGAAATTTATATGTGATCCTTATTGGTGCAGGATGACTCGCACTAAAGAGAAATGGAGCAATAACCTCCAAGACCTACAATAAATGTCAGACCATTAGAAATGTTAGCTGCTAGCAACTAATACACTGTACTGTAAACACAAATGCCACTGCCCATCATTGAGTCACTGGGCAATACCATTGTTGTGTTACCAACAAATAAATGATGAATTTTAATGTCAAGATGGCAGATGCCAGCTCTGATCACAGGCCTGCTATGGACTGGAGTATTGATCATAAGCAATAATAAGAACGGATGAAGAGTCGATTGAACAATTTGTATGACAATAATGTTGTTTTGTAAACAGAACATAAAAACATTTTATGAAGTTGTTGAAAAGTATTTAGGAGATGATTTATACATCGAGTGTGTGCACACTGTGCAGGAAGAAAGTGAACTATTTCGGTCATTGTTTGACATATGTCATGTAACTGGAACGGGACCAGTCTAATACCCAAAAATCTTTAAACATGTAAATAGCATTAATTTAATTGCTTCTTGTTTAGATTGTATGTTCAAAGACTGACAATACACAGCATTTGGCTTATTAAAATTGTTGGTCATTAATCATGCCCTTGTCAAATTAAAGCTCAATTCTTTATTTAGAAGTTGGTGACTATTGAATTTATTTCGGTGCGGATGGCAAGATTCAATAAAAATGATACTTGTTCCCAAAATTTTATATTTGTTTTCCATTTTACCTTTTAAGCATATATATTCTAAAACATCCACTCTGTTTTGTCCAACTTTCTCTGTAATAAAAACGTGTAGAAACACCAAAACGGAAGGTGCTGTCAGTTACCCAATTTTAAATAATGTTGTGTCAGGCAAGCTTATTGTTTATCATATTTATATTCTGAAAACATGTTTCATGATGGGTTAGTTTGCAAAATATGATAATAAATGGTTTTTCTTTTAATGAAATATTACAGATGGATCACTGGTTCATTTCCGGTTGAACAAATCTAGTTATGATTCAGTATAGAATCAATACTAAGAAATCCACTTGGAATAATTTCACCTCTTCCATTATTTGACATAGTAAACCTGTAAAAATAAATAACGTCCATTTACTAAAAAGATTAGTATAACAAGGCCTCTCATACGTTACACAGTTAATCACGGTCAATGATATTGTTTTATTGTTGACCTTCAAAAAGCTAAACATTTTTATAGCAAACCTAGGGGCATATTCTCAAGGACTTATCGCCGATTTATCGGCACATTAGCGCCGCAAAAGTGGCGATAGACTTTTCGCCCTATTCACAAGCTGGTGCAAACTGCCCATATCGCCAGTTTACCAGCGATAGCTGCCGCAAAAAACATCGCCACGGATGAGAGAGACAACTAACGCTAATGATATGCAGAGTAGGCGTTCCCGTGCAAAAACACACAAAAACACCACTTCGCGATATTCTCAACGACCAGCCAGATCTGCGATGTGACCCAAAAACAGGCGATAAGGCACGTTAGCAGCAGGAAATGAACACCTGCCTTCTGCTGGTGCTAAGCAGGACGACTACCTGCAGTATGAAAGGGAGCCCAGCCCAGAGCCACATCTGAAGAACCACAGATGCTTTGGAGACAATGAACATGCAGCCCGGAGACCCAAGAGGGCCACAACACCCACCGCCACCACCCCCCCTTCTGACCCCCACCCCCGGACTACCACCGAGGCAGCGTAGGACAAGACAGCGGACCGTCCGAAAACGGCATGGCCCCTCAGCCACACAATTGCAGAATGTGGGGAGAGGTGGGAACCAAGTATGTGTGAAGGAGGCAACTCACCCATGAAGAAGAATGTACACAATGCCAAGTGTGGCGGTAATGTGCTGGACAGACCACAGAATGCAGAGCACAGACATGTCCATGTGGACATATACTGCTGGTGTGTGTAGTTCTGTGGACAGTGGACGCAACCATGTCACCTCAGGCAGTGGGGAAGACATTGGACATGTAGCTGCGCCGTCCCCCCCTGTAAGCGTAAGTGCAGTGGGCTGGGCCGGCGTATGCCACTCCAGCTTAGGAGTGCCGATAAAAAGGCCGGGGCCCTGGGCGTGGTTCTCTTCCGTGATGAGCAACGCATCTGCCAGGGCGATGCACCTCACCCTGCCACGAGTCCGCCGCCATGACCTCCAGACTCCGCAACACAGGCCCCCAGCGCATCCAGCGGCACAGCAACACGGAGTCATGTGTGTGCCGGATACTTCCTTAGTACTACACTGCGGTCAGCAGGTCCCACAATTCAAATCGTGCCACATTTCTGTTAATGGAGGAAACCACCAGTCAACAGACATTGCCCCCAGTGTGGCCCGCCCGGATGACGGATCATCGTTGGCTGCACACCCGCTGAGCGCTCCAGGTGCCACTAACTCAGTGCACCACAAGTCATCGCCACGTGGCTGTGGGCCCTCACTGATCGCTGCCTCCGGCCTACACTGTGGTGAGCAGGTCCCCCAAGTCAAACAACGCATCATCGTTTGCTGCACACCTGTTGAGCGCTCCAGGTGCCACTAACTCAGTGCACCACAAGTCATCGCCACGTGGCTGTGGGCCCTCGCTGACCGCTGCCTCCGGCCTACACTGCGGTCAGCAGGTTCCCCAAGTCAAACAACGCATCATCGCTGGCTGCACACCCGCTGAGCACTCCAGGTGCCACTGACCCTGTGCAACACAAGCCGACGACACGTGGCAATATTGAGGCAGAATTTAGTAGGCGAAAAACATTGCACCCAGTGCGGCCCGCACAGACGGCACATCGTCATTGGCTGTGCACCTGCTGAGCGCTCCAGGTGCCACTGACCCTGTGCAACACAAACCGACGACACGAGGATGTGGGCCCTTGCTGACCGCTGCCTCCGGCCTACACTGCGGTCAGCAGGGCTCGCTAATCAAAATGAGTCTTGATTCATTTATGGCAGAGTCCAGTAGGCCACAGACATTGCTACCAGGGCGGGCCGCCCGGACGACGCATCAGCGCAGGCCACGCACCCGCCGAGCGCTCCAGGTGCCACTAACTCAGTGCACCACAAGTCATCGCAACGTGGCTGTGGGCCCTCGCTGACCGCTGCTTCCAGCCTACACTGTGGTCAGCAGGTCCCCCAAGTCGAACGACGCATCATCGCTGGCTGCACACCCGCTGAGCGCTCCAGGTGCCACTAACTCAGTGCACCACAAGTCATCGCCACGTGGCTGTGGGCCCTCGCTGACCGCTGCCTCCGGCCTACAGTGCGGTCAGCAGGTCCCCCAAGTCAAACGACGCATCATCGCTGGCTGCACACCCGCTGAGCGCTCCAGGTGCCACTAACTCAGTGCACCACAAGTCATCATCACGTGGCTGTGTGCCCTTTCTGACCGCTGCCTCCGGCCTACACTGCTGTCAGCAGGGCTCGCAAACCAAATCCAATCCTGACATGCAAGGACATACCATCATCGCTGGCTGCACACCCGCAACCACCGCCAGGACCACCTCTAACCAACAACTGCCAGAGTCGGAGGAGTGTCACAGCCAGCCCATCTAAGTTTCTCACACCTGTCTTGGATGCCATCATCAGCTTGATCCCCTGCTCAGCTCTTCAGGTGCCACTAACTTAGTGCACCACAACACATGGACCCTTCATGATTGAGTTTTGTGCTGTGGACAGCGGACGCAACAATGTCACCTCAGGCAGTGGGGAAGACCTGGGACGATGATGATGAAGATGAGGCAGGTGTACCACACCCCACTGCAGCTGCAGCAGGAATATCCCGAAGGGACCAAATCATTAACAATTCCTTCACATGAGCACGCTCAGCTCTGGTGCCCCTACCTCAGTGCACTGCAAGTCATGGACCCTTTATGATTGAATCTGTGTGTGTGATCTGATGATAACTGTTCTAGTTGTTGCCAGCACCAACCACTCCCTGAGGGCTGGCTTACACCCACCCCACACCCATCCAGCACAGGCGTCACTGGACATGTGACCCTGGTAATAAAAGGTGGCTGGGCGCACGTGCCCGTAGCCAGTTCAACTATCTAACTAAGTGTGTCCATATGGTCATTATGTATGCATGATGGGCCAGGGCCCTACCACATTACATTGTGCTGTGGACAGCGGACGCAACCATGTCACCTCAGGCAGTGGGTATGACCTTGGACACGTAGCTTTGTCGTCCCCCCCTGTAAGCGTAAGCGGAGTGGGCTGGGCCGGCGTACGCCAAGCCAGCGTAGGGGTGTGAAGGATTTGCCCGGGGCTCTGGGCGTGGTTCAGTTCTGGCCTCGACAAGGAAGTAACTAATGCATGTGTCTCTGTTGTAGTGTCGGCGCCACCCAGTCCGCAATCGACAATGTTGCAATGTAGCATGCACCCGGAGGGCGGGCTCGCACGAACGGGGACATGAAGGAGCGCAAGACCGCTCGGGGTCTTGGCTCATACATGCCAAATGTTGTGTGTATCTGTATTGCCTCATGAGCCAAATGCCTAGCCTTATCGCAGCGCGAGTTCAGCCAGGCATGAACTCTACGTCTGTGTCTGCCCTATCCTTCCCACAGGCCTACACTCACGTGGCCGCCCACCTCCAACGGCCAACATCACAGTGTCGTTGTCAGGCTTGTGGACATGCGCAGACAGGCATGACAATGGTGTGCCGTAGGAGTGCCAGTGATGCAACCGCGCAGCGCACACAAGTAATTAGGCTCGGGGGGAGGGAGGAGCAGCTGTGAGGCAACGTTATACACAGTGATGCTGCTCATTTGCCACATGCAAGACATGTCGGAAATGAATCCCAAAGGGGCACACTTCCCACCCCACCCCCAACAAGCCACTTCACAGTACCTGAATGCAAGCAGATGAGAAACTAACATTAGGGATGAATGCTCCTTTGTCTGTGCTATCAGGCGGAAGCACATCTGCACCTCCGAGCTCGGAATTACCTGTGCCCGACACCCCCTGACAGATACTATAGCAGCTGATGACGACTCCCACACTACACACAGCCCGACGAGAGACCAACGTATACACACCCCACACACAGAAGTCCTTGCTCGAAGTTATCTTGCATGGAATGGTCTTCACACTTACTCCCACATTAACCCAGGCGTACAACCGTTGCACACTAAAACAACTCATTGATCCGAGCTGTGCCATTTCATCCACAGAACTGGCGCAGGTCAGAACAGTGCCGCTTCAACCAGAGCCACTAACGCAATGGAAGACCATCACGGACACTTGCACAACCCCTGTCAGGTGGAACTGTACAGTGCACGTATGCTGCATTTACAGGGGCCACTGCCATTGGTAGTGCTGCGGATCAGTTACCGGCTGAGCTTCCGCCTTGCCAACGTCACCTGCGTGCAGCCTGTGTTGCATTGTCGCTCGTGCATATTCGAGTGGCCCATGGATGTCTGCCTATCCAACAGGACGGTAGCCGAACTGGATTTCGACATGTGTGTGTGCCCCCTATTGGCCCACGACCATGAGTGTCACCGTGACACCCATCTATGGGATGCCTGGATACTTGGCATACATGCTGGCAGCTGGACCTGGGAGATTGCAGAACTCCTCGTGTGCAGTGAGCAAATTGAGCCACTCCCCTATTGGGCTGTAGTGCTAATTGGTGAAAGGGGGTGGACGCAGCACATCTGTCCGGACCTGCTAATGGTTAGCCTCGCCGTCCTGTTCGATGAAGTCGACCACGACCTCATGTTGGAAATGATTGCCTACGAGGCTGCACTAGCTTTCATGGACGTGTAACTACGTACCTGCAGACACAACAGTTTGGAACACATTGCACATGTCCCGACAACTTGTTGGAACTTGGGGTTCTGGTCACATCTCCCACGGCGACAGTGGACATGTCTGCATTCGCCTGGACTCCGAATACATGAGCGGACAACAACGCGGGTTAACACACACCTGTGAAAGGTGAGGCACTCCCCCGGAGTGGACTGCGGCGCTTGGCAACGTTCCACGTTCTGACATACTGCTGCATTGGTCTGCATGTTGTGTCACATATCTTGGCCGTACTGACACGCATATGCTAATAAAGTCTACGCACCTTCACTTGAATTCAACTGTGATGAGTGTTGATTTGCATGACAATGTGTGTCTCACTGCCTATCTGGGTCACGGCCATACATGCATTACTGCACCATCAGGGATGTGGGGTTGTACTAGTACATTATCATCTCACAGTATCCTGTTGTGCCACATGCGAATGGCCATTTTCCGCACACGAGCGGCAGCAGTTGTGTCCTCTGCTCTATTGTGCTGGAGTTGCTGTTTGTTCAACATTGTTGTAAATGCTGAGGTGCTCTGGATCTTATGTGTGTGTGCTGCATTGTAGGTGAGTTGCCCCTTCAGCTCTGATTTTGCTGGCCCTTATCCCTTTCAGGCGGTGTGGCTTTCACTTCTGTGCTTATGCAGTGCTGTGATGTTGCAGACATGGGTGAATTGGGCTCTTGGTTGGTGTTGTGACTCTTGGGCATGGTTTGTCCGCAGATGTGCTCTACTTAATTGTGCATGTGTGCCATTGTGACCATCTCCCCCGTCCCCCCAGTCCCTGGTGGTAACTCACCCTGTTGCTGTTGTGTCGGGTCATGTTGAGCAGTGTCCGGTCCCCCAACTCCTGCCACCGTCTACACACTGATGACTGTGGTCACCATTTCCTCCATCTCATCCAGCTCCTCCTGTGGCGCTGGTCTCCCACTTCAAGTCTGCATTGCTGCCTTCTGGTTGTCTGTGAGTTTCTGCTTGGTCTTGCGCTTCACATCATTCCAGAGCCTCTTGAGCTCGTCCATTGTCCTCCTCAGCGCTACGACTGCATTCGCCTTGTCCAGGATGGACTGCCATATTGTATTTTTTGTTGCCAATGACACAGTGGAGGTGACGTACAGTTGTTGATGGTGTTCTATCACCTCCGTTATCAGGATCCTGTTTTCCTGCGGACTGAATCGCATCTTCCTCTTCTTCTTCTACTTGCCCTTCCCTGACTCCGAGGTCCCAGGCTGGTCCTCCATGGGGCTTGTGGGGTTCTGGTTGTCCTCTGTGCTTGCTCCGGCTACCTCCATGGTGCTTCGCAGTTGTTTGTGTTTTGTGTTGCCGCTTTTATTGTGCTTTTTGCAGCCTGACTTGTGGGACTTGCAGGCCTGGCGCTGCTTCTCACTGCATTTTTTATCGCTGTTGGGTCCATCGCTACTTTTTTCGCGTTCGGGTTTGGATTTTCATCGCCGTCCAGGTAGTGTTATTGCGGACATTTGAGGCGTTATCGGGAGACTATCGCATGTTACCGCCGTGTTGAGAATACAACGTTATACTTGAGTTATTTTCCCGCGATAGACGGCGATATGGAAACTTGCGTTAACCTATTTTGGCGATGTTTATCGCACGTTCTTGTGAATATCCCCCCTAATTTTCTGTATTTTGCAATCTTCCTCTATTTTTATTGCTTTTCCTCAAAAGTTGCATGACTCTGTCTGAGAGCATACAGTCCTGAAACCTTCTTTTGTGTATAGAGAGTTACATGAAATGTTTTCCAGAAGAATAAAATCTTCTGTCAAAACACAATGAAAGGATGACATGTCTATAAATTGGTTTAGTATTCTTTGAAATGAAAAAAGGGATCAGGATCCATAAACCTTTTAAAACTGCACCTACTTCTCAGCCATTTTTGTATTTATAAGAGATGGCTGTTTACCCCTGTTAAATTACATAACATTATAAATAATAATGATGATTTAGGTTGGTCATGTTACAAAAATGAGATTTGCTTTATATGATATTATCTTGTGGCAAAGACTATTGCTTCTAGGGTTGAGTCAGGAACAAAATGAATTGCACTCTTAATCTGAAATCTCCTCTTAATTTTCCAAATGTATTCTTGGGTTCACGCAGGGGCATATTTACAAGGGTTTTATCTCTGCTTTTTTGGCTTTTAAAGCCAAAAAAGCGGAGATAAAACTATTGCCCTATTTACAAGAGGGTGCTAACATGCATAATCGCATGTTAGCACCCTTTTACCCGACGCCTCCCTTTGCATCTCTAATGAGCCGCAAAGTGGGCGTCACTGGGCAGTACAACCATGTAAATATCGCTGATGTGCACATCGCGATATTTACAAGGCTGCCAACGGATTTTAGCAGACGTTAGTTTTGGGCGAAAACCGCTGTTTTCGCCGAAAACTAACGTCTGCTAAAATGCAGACTTAGGCATACCTAATATGGGGGTGGATTGTGCTGATACGACCACAGGGTCGTATCAGCAGAGTTATCGCCGTTTGCAGGGAACATCGCTGGAAAACCAGCGATGTTCCCTGCAAAACGGCGATTTCCCCGCTATCGCTGGTAATTATATTGCCCTGGGGAAATGCGTTGTAAATAACGCGCTAACAGGGCGATATAATCCAGCGATAGACGGCGATAAATAGAAAAGCGCTAAGCGCTCTTTGCGTTTATTTATCGCCATCCTTGTAAATAAGCCCCTTAGTTCTTTAGACAATGCTAACAGTTTTAATAATTGTAAAATATTTGATCCTTTCATTCCAATTGTTTTCAACAAATACAAATCACCTCATGTTGCAAAGACTTTTCCAAAATATCTAATACTGCTTGGTGGAATGATGTTTGTGCAAACCACAGAACTGATATAGCATACGCTTTTTCCACCCAGACTCATATTAAAAAAGATGTGTGGTTAACTCAATCTATTGCATAAATACCCTTGTACATAAGATTCTAATTCTCAAGATAAAATTCACCTCTATTTATTGTACAAGTATTATTGTACTTGCATTTCTAATTTTCTAGATTAAGTATTTGAGCCTCAGTAAGGTGCATTTCTTCTACTGATTTGTTTCTTCATTGTAGCATACATGTTGTATTTACTTTTAACTTCTTAACTCATTTTTATATTACAGTGCTCTCTCATTTGATCTAGCTCCTGTTTTTCTCCCCTTTTTTCCTTTCTTTATCTTGGCCCCTGTATTTGTTATCTTTTAACTTTCCTTAAATTACTTCTATTTTATGGTACCTCTACTATATATTATATTAAACTATTTCAGGTTGTACTTATGGCTAGATTTCACCTGGTCTTTAAGCACTGTTTTTTAAAATATTATCATTGAAATATTAGTCAGTCTTTTAATATTGATTTAATGATGCTCCTCTTTTATTCCTCTCTTTAACTTCAATAAAAGTTACCAAACTTAAAAAATGTCCTATATTTTTATGTGGGGAGTTCTCCGCCCCAGCTGTGTAGTCTCCGCACTCGTAAACTTCCTATTAAAATGCAGTTTGTGAATATTGAAAAAGCGTAAACTTACACAAATGTGGACTGTTACCTTTGAAAATCAAGCCCAAGATTTTCAAATCTTCTTCTCTTTTCCAACTTTTGTCCTTGCCTTCAAGATCGATTTTTAACTGCCTTATGGGCACCTGACACCTGATGGCTCTCTACTATCTTATGTGGAACTCTAATAAGATAGACATTAAACAGTTACAGTCTTTCCCAACAATTACAGGTGGTGCTGCTAGATATCAAGGGCCCGATTCTGATGCGGTTTGGAAAGCTTCCCGACCGAATGGGTTTGGGAATGGTTTCCAACCGAATCGGATCGGGAGAGTCCAACCGACCGAGTACGATGCATCTGGATGCTTCCTGATACGATTTGGTTGGACTCCTATTGACTTCAATGGGAGCCTTTTTTACGACCGAATGCATAGGCTCCCATTGAAGAAAGGGGTGGCTGGGGAAAATCGGGCACCCTGTGGCAGGCACCTCCTGGTGCCTGCCACACTGTGCATGGCTGGTAAGGGGAGACCCGTGGGTACCCCCACGGTCCCAATTGGGAAGGCTCCAGGTGCAGGGGGGCCCACTACCGGCCCCCAAATTCTGATTCCGACTACCAATTTGAGTCAGACGGCACGATTCAGAAAGGCTGTCCAAATCCAGCATCGTACTCGGTCGTTTGGAAACGTGGCCCATAGAGACGTATTCATTCCAAATGCCGTCGGGTTTGTATTGGGGTATTCCTAACGCCTAACTTGCATCGTACTCGGTCGGTTGGAAACCTTTCCGAGTCGGTTGGAAAGACACGTGCCCGATCCGATTTGGACGGAGCAAATGCCGTTAGGAGGCCTTCCTAACCGCATCAGAATCAGGCCCCAAGAGTTGAACATCTGCAAAATATACACTAAAATCTCATTTGATAATACTAAAACCTTGATCTCCATGCTAGCCTTCAGCAAGCTACCCTACTGCAACAGTTTATTTGAAGGCCTCCCCCATCATTAATTTTCCCTACTGGATAAGGTGATACATTTCACCATTGGGACTCTCTGTTACCTCCCTGAATATACCACCACTTCACACTATTGCCATCAAGTTGCATGGGTATCTACCAAAAGCAGGGCCTTGTATGAACTACTTGTCTTAGTCTTTAAAACTAGGAATGGACTTTTTCAGACCCTGTTCGGGAGGCCAAATGACAGACAGGAACTACTGCGGAGATCTTGCTGTGGTAAAGTATAGAGAACCTTTCCCTATATTTTACCAAATTGGGAACTCTGGCCCTACTGTGGAGTCTCCCGATGGTAAAGTATAGGGAAAGGTTTATTGCATGTGAAAAAAGCATGTAAAAATATTTGTATGGTAGTTATTAATGTAAATTATTTATTATATATATATAAATATATATAAATAAATAAAAATAATATATATATATATTTATATATTTATATATTTATATTAAATGTAGAACTAAAGAAAACATGCACTATTCACTAAATTTTAAAATAACTCTTTAATGAATGTTAATACATTAGATTAAATTAAAATTATTTTCTCAAGTTTAAATTAAAAAGGAAATTCCCACATAAAGTGAAAATATATTGTCTACTATGTTAATTAAAAGTAATTTAAATATATTTAAACAAATTAATTATTACATTAATTTCTAACTGCAAAAACGTCATTACCATATATTATAATTAGATAAAATTATGTACTATGTTCACACATTGAATATGAATATTTATATTTTTAACTATTTAAAATAATTTAATTTAACATTATGTCCTATGGGGTTTTATTTTAAGTCCCATACTCCACTGATTTCTATGGGAGGGTGCTGCGGTACCAGTAGTTGGCTATGTGTGTTGCTGGACTTACTTCAGCTCTCAGCTGGAGTAATTTACTACCATTTTGGGACCCTTTTTGTCTGTACTAGCTTTAGAAGGTCAGTTTGTGAGTAGCAATGGGCTCACTGTTTTCTGGGTGGGTATAAACCTTTCCCAAAGTCCCTCCCTGATCCTCTCTTAGCCCCACCTTGCTCCTCCTTTAACCCCCTTCCCTTTAGCAATAAGCATTCACCATTTTTCAGCCACTCAATACACCCCTCCCACATTTACTACTAAAACCTATGCTAATGCGTGTGGAGATCCGCAGTCGGGGCAGCACCACCCAGGAAAAGATAGGAGAGATGAAGGCCGAAACTGTACGTAGGTTTGTGAATAGCATTTTGTAGAACATCTGTAGTACTACTGTAGTCCCACAAAATGAAGTTTGTGAATAGGCCCCAAAACATTTCTTTTTTAGCTACATACCACAATTCCTTTATTATTGTTTTATAATAAATTAGTATTAAAATAGCCACTAACAAGGTAAACATATACTAAGCAGCAATCAAAATTGGCTTGATAGATGTTTAAAATAATTGAAAGAATACAGGGATGGGTAAGAAGAGGAATTATAGTAAATGTTCTTAGTGGTGAGGTACTGCTGCCAAAGAACATTAAATAGTACACCACTGCAATGGCATGTCTGCCACATTCTGTACTTTGTCGCAAGGCTTTGCACTGTTCACTACATTGAAAGGCTCCAGAAACTATTCATCTTCTCTGCTGTTTGGTGATGTCTCATCCTATTTGATTTGCTTCTGAGACACTTACCGACTGTCAAAATGTCACTGGATGGGTTGGGTTGGAAAACCTCATAAATCCTAAGACTTGAGTGTCTCTAGAGGACAGATCTTGGCTGTTCAAAGACAGCAGTGAGCCAAACACTATCTAACATTTTCTTTTTTCACCTTCAGGTATAGCTTATCCTTGCAAGCTACAATGGGACATGCTTCATTTGAAACAGGCAAACAATCAGAAACATAATGTCCAGACAAATAAATCCTAAAAAGAGCCATTATGTTATAATAAGTAACCACTAAAATATCAAAGGAGTAAAATAAATAAACATATTTCTATCAGCATAAAGATAGTCTTAAAGTAAAAAAGATACATTTGGTCAACAGCTTTAATAAAGGCCTATCAAAATCTATATAAGTGATAAAAAATTTAAGAAACATGAATATGTTGCTATTTCTCTTTTTAATGGAACAAGATGTAGGTTTTACTAAAGTGGACCCTAGTCAGCATTCTGTGGTTAGTTTAATTGTAGATGCAGGAGAGGCTCTTGGCTAGTTCTTTAGGACATTCCAATACATTTTGGAGCATTTACTTATGTAGGATTAGTATAAAAAAGTTACAGTGACCCTGACTGGGCTCCATGCGTTGCTCTCGCTTAGCACTCCGAAAGAAGATTATTTTGGGGAGTATTTCCACAGATGATTCAGGTTCAGCCTTCTCTGAGACATTGTTAAGGAGGAAAAGTACTGATCCACATATTACAGTTTGCTAAGAGATTGGTTGTACAGATGATGTAAATAAATGACAAATGGTCTTATTTACATTTTGCTAGATGTGGTACACCCACCGAAAAGTAGCAGATGTTTTGTTCACACTGTGGGTATAGGACCCCTTTTTGGTAGACGTACCTCATCTGCCAAACACTAATTAGGGTCTAAAATTCCAAACTGAAGTTGCCCTAGTGCAACTGCAACAGATGCTAAGTTCAAATCTGTGTTCCTGGAAGTCTGAGTAAATGTCTTGACCAATCAGGCTTAAGACTTCAGAGAAAATTCTAAAGGTACTTTAATGCGGGCACTTGGCTTGAGCAGGTGGAAATATTTATACCATGATGCCTAGAGAGGCTAGCATACCACACATGCACTAGCCATTATTTCTTCAGGGAAGGCATAGAGCTTCCACCAAACAGACTCTCCAACTATAACAAGTGACACCAATAGGATTCAACATTTACTGTTGATGTGGGTGATATTAAATGCTGTCTTATCTTGTAAGCTCTTTGTCAAACCTAATTGAAAACAGGCTAGTCCAACTTTGTAAGCCTAAGAAGGTTCAGTTTGCAGCAACCTACTAGGTCCCATATATAGGGAATTCTAGCTACCTGACTGCTGCATGTCTAAAGTTAGTATCCACACAGATATGGGATCTCCATAAAATCAAACTAGGAGTATCACTAGTGTTGCAATTGAACTTAGCTTTCTAGGCTTTGTTGGCAATGTAACTGGTTAACTTGCATTGCCTGCCCAGAGAAAACTGTTTAGGTATACCTTCCCCTCTACTATAAGGCTCCAATTAGCTCAGATCTACTTAAAACCTTTACTCCAAAGTCTGACTGCATTGGGTGACATTGCTACTGGTATTCTCTTTGAGACGCCTATAGTGCCCTTATTTCATTTCCTTCTTTGGGAACAACACTGCTTTACCCAACTCATTGTATTACTAGGGATAGATAGATATAGAAGTCAACAAACAGTTAAAACAAACCTGATTAGATATTTGTGAACCTGATTTACAACTGTATTGCAACTGAATTTGCATTTATATGCCACTTACTACCCCTAATGAGGTGCTGAAATGCTTTAAGCCGGGCAGCACGCTTCTCTGGGACTTAAGATTAGTGGTTAGTCCAGTGTTATTAGTTACTGTCGTAGGGGTGGGAAAGGAAGAAGAGGGACATATGAAGGAAAACAAAGGGGCTACAATCAGAAGTTATAAATAAAAGATCAGTTTTTCATGCAGGAGTTTATGAATAGAGAGGGCAATTTTTGAGACAGCATGCATTTTGAGGATGCAAGACACAAAAGCAACATTATTTGCATGTGAAGATAGATAGAACTCTTCAGATTAGCTGTACCTAGAGGATGGCCCCAACATAAGTGTGCAGGATGGTAGGAAGGTCAGGAACCACTTTTTGGTGCAGCTGATCATGGCAAGTATGCAAGGCAATGACCTAAACTCATCAAAAATTGCACACATAGACACTGTTCTAGTCATCGTTTGGTTGCGATGTGGGAAAATAAATAGCCTTTCCAGATGGCATGGATTATGCAACTGTACCACGACTTTCACTCACCATCCAACATAGTAACAAACATTTGACATTACTCTCTTGCATAAAACTCATCGCCCATTGACCAACACATATGAGTAGAAATGTGATTGAGTAGGAAGAGTATTTAGTAGCTACACGCATGCAGAGGATCCAACCCAAGAACTCTGCACAAATCTATCTAGGAAATGTGGACTAGCAATACAAATTTGAAAATCACTCACACACTATCCTCTTACACTTGTTAGACCTGCAAAAATTAAAACAACAGGGCAGATACTCACACAAGATTCAATCTATGCACCCAATGCTAATATAGTTAGATGCATAGCAAATCTCTCTAGACTCTTTACGGAATTTGGCAGGACTCTAACTATAGTCAGTTGAGATTCGAACCCAGCCATAGATCCCACTCTTGCCCTGACTGAGTCACTGGCAGATGTAATAACCATGAGAGACCAATGCTGAAAGACTTAATGACTGATCAGGCAGATATGTTCAATAACTGAGGAAGGGCAGGGAATGGTCTCACAGCATCAGGTTGGAGGATGTTAGTAGACACAACATTCAGTCACTGAAGATTGCATAAATTACACAGCATCACACTCAACCTACGCCAGGCTAGACCACTTCCTGGTCACAACCACTATATTAAGCTAAGTTACCTACTCAGAGATAGGACACACAGCATTGTTGGATCACGCCCCCATTTCAGTGGAAGTGCTGAACCGCAGTAGACACACCACAGCTAGATGCTGGAGATTAAGAGATGGGTTACTACAAATTATAGAGGTCAAGAATAGGATTCAGAAGCCCTTTGATAAACTCATAATGGAGAATGAGAGCGATGTAACGGAAGACTGCTTGTGAAATCCCCTTAAGACAGCAATTATAGGTGTTATTATCGCAGCCTCTGCTAAGATCAGTAAAGACAGGAGAGAAAACGTAACATGTTAGAAGTTCAACTGAAAGTACTTGCAACGCTCCATAAAAGAACGGGCTCTATTAAAGTATGGTGAAAGCTTATGGCGGTGCAAGCCCAAATTAAAATGCTGGAACTGGATAAGATGGAATATATCTTGCATAGAATTATACGAATGCACTATTTGGGAGAAACAAGATGGGCCAAGTGTTGGCCTGCAAACTGAGAACAGAAATGGCTTAAGAAAGAATTGCAGTGGTGAGGGACTCTGCAAGGATCTGCAGGAGGAGGATCAAGTTATAGCATGGGCATTTGCAGATTTCCATGCGGATCTATACGGGGCTGAGAGGAACTCCCCATCTCAGGTCGACGTATAATAACAATATGTCAACCTGCAATGCCTCCAAGAAGAACAATCCAAAAGGCTTGACCATCCTATTAAAATGGAGTATGTTACATATGGCATCTCTGGCCTCCCAGTGGCAAATCCACGGGCCCACATGGGTTCACACCATTGATTTACAAAACTATCAGTCATAGCCTTGCATGCTTCCTGACAAGATTATTCAACTCCTATTCCCAATCTAGGTCTATGACAACTTTGATGTTAGAGACAGAAATCTGTTATCCAGAGGCCACACAGGGACCACATTCTGAGAGGCTCTTACAAGCTGATCAGTTTGATGAATGTTGAAACTATATTATTCATGGAAGTCCTGGCAGCCGGACTAGGTGTGGGTCAGCCGGGACTGGTGGCCCCACACTAGCTGGTTTCATCACAAGGATAAATTGTGGGGACAACAGAAAGTGTCAAATACACATTGTTGGCACCATGAGAAAGATCTGGAAAAGCGCCTTACTGCTATAACTCCACATGGATATATAGTTTGATTGAGACGACTGGGACTACCTAACTGTCAAGATCCAGAGCACTAACCTAGTGCTTCACCTGAAGAAGTGACATGTATCCACAGCAGTTACTCATCACCCAATCCTTTTACAAACTCATGCATCCTGTGAATTTTCACACAAGGGTACAAAGCATAAAGGCAGGGTAAAGAGAGTGCGAGATGAGAGAAATAGAGAATAAAGTGTGAATTCATCACAGGTTTTTGTCTTCTAATGCTTGTTTGCCAGTGTCAGTGTTTTCCACACCTGATTGGTCCTGTAGGTTGTAGGAAAGTGCCCTTTTTTGTATGGTTACCCCCTATAACACTTTTTGCTCCAATGCTGATGGTTATGACTATGTTAGTGCACTGGACCCTACTGCCTAGGCCCCAGTGCCGTTTTCCGTTTTTACTGATTTGTACAGATCAATACAGGCAGAAAAACATTTATTTTCCTTCTGTATTTATTTTTAAATGTGGATAAAAATGAAAATTGGATTATTTTTATCTGATTCAAAATCCTGTCTGTCATGACTGCTTGGCCAAAAACTGTGCAGATTGACAGGTAAGGGGTTAAAAAAGAAAGGAACTTTAGTAAAGAGTCTTAAAAAACAGTAGATATGCACAACCTGGATACTAAAATGTTCATGTTTTCAGATAGGTGCATTAATTTATCATTTGTGGGTGTTCCTATCATTGAAACCTACCATGCGTTCATGCATGAATCCATATTTATTGGTTACATAAATGTGGAATAAATATGGATAAGTACAGATTATATTAGCAAAAAATATATATGGATAAATACAAATAGAAATGTCAAAAAAATAAATATCATAAAACCGGAAGCCCTAAAAATACTCAAGCTACCCACAAGGGTATTCTGTCCTATGTGACACAAACACAGATAACTTGAGCTGTTTCATCTTGGTCGAACTCTCTAACATTCTAGTTTTCTTCTAGTTTGGCTGTTACTAGTTCTCATGTTGTACCTGGCCCTTCCCTTTTCCCCACTTCCTTGATGACTCCTGAGTTTTTCTATGTTCTTTATACAAGGGAAAATAAATTATTAATATAGATCTGTGTTTATAGTAATGGGTTCCTTCCCTATTCGCTTTAAGTTTTACTTGTTTGCACTCAGTTTTTTAACATAAATGAAATGTCACTTTATGCATCCAAAAATAACTTTTTACAGTTGCCACACAATTATGTTTTCCCCTTTCAAAACTATGTTTAATTTTACCTTATCAAAGTTCTAGATTCAAATGTTCATTGGTTACCGTATGAGCAAAATTTATAGGGGGATATTCTCAAGAACGTGCGATAAACATCGCCAAAATAGGTTAACGCAAGTTTACATATCGCCGTCTATCGTGGAAAATAACTCCGGGTGAAACATCGTATTTTCAACACGGCAGTAACATGCGATAGTCTCCCGATAACGCGTCCAATGTCCGCGATAACATTACCGGGACGGCAATGAAAATCCAAACCCGAAAGCGAAAAAAGTTGCGATGGGCCCAACCGCGATAAGACAATCTGCGAAAAGCAGCACTTGGCCTGTAATTCACAAACGTCAGGCGGGAAAAACAACTACAAAAGCAGAAAAAAAACCACAAACAAAAACCAAACTACAGCGAAGCACAATGGAGGCAGCCGGAGCAGGTACAGAGGACGGCCAGAACCCCACAAGCCCCCCGGAGCAGCAGCCTGGGACCTCGGGGACAGGGAAGGGCAAGGACAAGAAGAAGAGGAAGACGCGGTTCAGTCCGCAGGAAAACAGGATCCTGATCACGGAGGTGATAGAACACCATCAACAACTGTTCGTCATCTCCACTGTGTCATTGGCAACAAAAAATGGAACATGGCAGTCCATCGTGTACAAGGTGAATGCAGTCGGAGTGCTGAGGAGGACAATGGACGAGGTCAAGAGGCGCTGGAATGATGTGAAGCGCAAGACCAAGCAGAAACTCGCCAACAACCAGAAGGCAGCAATGCAGACTGGAGGTGGGAGTCCAGCGCCACAGGAGGAGCTGGATGAGATGGAGGAAATGGTGTCCACAGTCATCAGTGTGGAGACGATGGCAGGAGTTGGGGGACCGGACACTGCTCAACATGACCCGAAACAACAGCAACAGGGTGAGTAACGACCAGGGACTGGGGGGACGGGGGGAGATGGGCACAATGGCACACATGCACAATCAAGCGGAGCACAATGCACACCCACAATGACTCTGGATCATGTCCCTGATCCCCTTAGCACATTGCAGCACATATAGCAACAGCACGTAGGCCCCCGTCGACTATGTGCCCAGAGGAGGCCCACCCACACATCACTTATCTCACAACCAACCCATGCACATGTGCTGAACCCAGCAAAGCTGCGGGTCCGTGAGCCACACTGACAATGCAAGTGACACTGCATGACGATTAGCATGGCTGCAGTCCAATCATCATGACATGGTGCACGCCACCACACTGAGGTGGCTGAGTGTGGACCACATCCGTAAAGGAGCAGGTCACACTCTGACACATCCACCTGCACAAACAACCCCTGACGTCAACAACACATCTGCGGACAAACCATGCCCCAGAGTCCCAACTCCCACCAAGACCCAAATTCACCCAAGTCTGCAACATCTCAGCACTGTATGGGCACAGAAGTCAAAGGCACACCGTCTGAAAGGGACAAGGGGCAGCAAAATCAGAGCTGCAGGGGCGACTCTCCCAAAATGCAGCACACACACGACATTCAGAGCACATCAGCATTGACAACAATGTGGTACAAACTGCAACACATTTACAACAGGACAGAGGACACAACAGGTGCTGCTTGTGTGTAGAAACTGGCCAATCACATTTGGCATAGCAGTGAAATGTGAGATGTCAATGTACAAGTACAAACACATATCCGTGATGTTGTCGAAATGTCCACTGTCCCGCATCAAATAGGCAGCTCCTCCTAAACAGTCACAATGTACATTGTCATGCAGTCTGTATGTGAACTTGTACAATGCGTCAACATACATGTGAACACAATGTAATACTGCATCTCCCCTTCACATTGTAGAGGGAGCATCCACACCTCCTGCAGAGCAACCCCAACAACTCTTCACTGATGACGATGAGGACATCCCCAACATTGACACTGAAGCCCTCCAAGTCCTCATTGACAGCTTCGGCACCCCACCTCCAGGAGCAGGGCAGACCAGCTGCATCGAGGAGACCAAACCTCCTGGACAGACCACACAGCAGGAAGCACCTACCACCCCATCTGTCTCCCAGAACCCCCATGAACAACACATGGCCTTCCAACGCCGTGTGTTAGAGGGCCAGGAGAAGATGGCTGATCAGGTGCGGGTGGGGTTTGACCTCATGGCCGCCAAACTTGATGCCATACATAGGTGTCTGATTCCCATCAGGGACCACTTACAGTCCCTAACGGAAACCCACAGTCCGCTCCATGCTCTCCAACGATCCATGGCTGACATCGCTGGAGTCATGATACTGAGACAAGAACAACTGTCCAGTCAGAGTGGCTCCAGCGATGTCAGCCGGGAGTTGGGACACATGCGGGGGCTCATGGAGAACATGGAGCGGATGCAGGCGGAAAGAATGGCTGCCACGGCTGCACACCAGCGAGATGTGGCTGGGACCTTCCATGCCCTGCAGCACATCGTCATGGCATTGCTGCCTCAGGGCCTGGCGCAGATGAATGCTGCTTCTACATCCACAATCTCCGCCCCCTGATGTGTCAGTGCCTCACAGTGCGGCAGGCAATCCACCTCCGGCCCCTGATGTGTCAGTGGCACACAGTGCGGCCGACATTCCACCACCACCCACGTGTGAGGCACATGTGACATCAGAGGACGATGATGCAGGTGAATCAACCTTACTGGTAAGGAAGAGGCAGTAGCATTCATCTCCGCCATATGGCCTGTTTCTGCTTGGTTCTGCCCTTTGCATCATCACCTTCCACTGTCCCCCCATACACTCTGCGACACTCACCTTGGACCTCGACTTGGACTGCCATATTCTGTTTGGTTACCAATGACACAGCGATCAGACTGCGGACTGAACTCTTCCTCTTCCGATGTACTTGTCATTCCCTGAAGGACTCTGGCTGGCCCGCCACGGGCCAATAATGTGAAGTGGGGTTTGCATGGCCCTGTACTGCTCCAGCTGCAACACTCCACTGGATGTGCATTAAATATTCAGAATCGCACAGATGTGTCATGTCTTTGATCATACAAGTATGAAAGTACGAATGAATGTAGGGTCAGTGATTCCCCCTTACGTCCATGTTGCTCATGTCGTGGGACTTGAGTCACAGGGTGCAACATTGCCGATTGCAGTCCGTGTGGCGTAGACACTACAACAGAGACACAAGCATCAGTTACTTCCTTGTCCAGCCCAGAACTGAAGAACGCCCAGAGCCCCAGGGTCATTGTTCCCACCCCTACGCTGGCCTGGCATACGCCAGGCCAGACCACCCCGCTTACGCTCAGAGGGGGGGGGACAAAGCTACATGTCCCAGGTCTTCTCTGTAGTGATCTGCTGATCACTGGTCTAGTTGTCAGCATGCCACAGCCACTCCCTGAGGGCTGGTTAACACCCACACCACACCCATCCAGCACAGGCATCACAGGACATGTGACCCTGCCAATAAAAGGGGCCTAGCACATCACATCCCCCACTGCCGGAGATGACATGATGGCGTCCGCATCCACGGAACTCAGTCATGAGGGGTCCGTGACTTGCGTTGCACTGAGTTAGTGGCACCTGATGGCCTGCGTCCGGCACGGGCCTACCGGCACGGGGTCATGACTTGCATTGCACAGGGTTAGTGGCACCCGCTGCACTGCGGCTGGCAGGGGCCTACCGCCACGTGGCGATGACTTGCGTTGAACAGGGTTAGTGGCACCCGCTGCACTGCGGCTGGCAGGGGCCTACCACCACGTGGCGATGACTTGCGTTGCACTGAGTTAGGCCCACCTGAAGAGCTGAGCGGGTGTGCAGCCTGCGATGATGCGTTGACCTCGATACGGCGTCCAGCGAATCAAGACTCAAATTGAACAATGTGCCCTGCTGGACCGCAGTGTACGCGCAGGCAGCAGTCAGCACACCCATGACTCCATGGTGCGGTGCCGCAGGGTGCTCTGGGGGCCGGTGGCGCGGAAACCAGCGACCGGCTGAGGAGGTTGCACCGGCACGTGGAGGGCCCTCTTGGAGATACGCCAGTGGCGGCAGGTGAGCATTGAGGCCTGGGTGCGCAGGGGCGGGCAGTCTTCGCTGGGCGGCGGACCGGTCTGGGGACCAGGGCTGGGGTGCAGCAGGTGCACAGGATTGCGCAGGCACCACCGGTCTCGGCGGCAGCCTCGTGGCTGGGTGGAGGGTGCAGCCCTGGCAGACACGACCCTGCATGCGATGACGTGATGTGGCGGGTTGGTTTGGGACGTAGCCACCTCATCTCCAGTGTAAATCTGCCCGTTGTAGGTGGTCGGCCACGTGTGTGTAGGCCTATGGACAGGTTATGGCGGAGACTGAGACCCACTCAGTAGTCACTTTGGTGGTGGATTTGTGACGTGTGCATTCCCACAGTTGTGAGTTGTAGGATTGTGGAGTTGAGGTGTGTGGTGTGCTCAGTTGGTACTTGCCGATGGGCAGTGCATTACCATTGGTGCCATCCTCAAAGTGCTGGTTGGTGGCAGACTTGCGGACATGTGGGAATCATGCACACTGCCTGGGGAGTTTGCGACGACATTGGTGGACAGGCCACGGTGGTCCACTTTTGTCTGCACATTGATGGCATGCATGTGGTTGCTGTTGCGGTGCTTGTGTGCAGTGTCGGCAGGGGGCACAAGTCGTACACGTGTGCTGTGAATTGCCCCCAACACGTGCGTGACACCAGCTATGGCGTAGTTCCCTTGCGTGGTCTCAAGATGTTCCTGCGCAGTGTGGGGGGAGTGAGGGGCAGGGGTATTGAGCTGACACACACCGTGATGCTTTCAGGTAGGATGTGTCCTGCATGATGTGACCGTAGCAGCAGTTCGTGTGGTCGTTACCTTCCTTTTCATTCCTACGACGGTTACGTCCACGTGAACTTCTGTTACGGTCTTCTCATGATTGATTTATCATGCCTGTGAGCATTCCGGTTTGTCCAAGTGCAGTACACTGTACCAGATTAGGCATGTGACTATACAGAAGTTTGACCATTGTCAACATTTCTCCCACAGGTTTCTGAAGACACGTTGCCCTGTTGAAGTTCCCCGTTGGGAATGGAACGCGTTGGCTGAGCTTTTCGTTTTGTTTGTTTGTGTATTTGTAATAAAGTTCTATTTTTACACTACTGTTGACTACTGGACTTCATGACCTGGCGCACCCACATTTCAGTTACTACGATCTTGGGTCTGAGGCACGGAGGCGTCTAGCACGGCTGGCGTTGTGGTTGGTTGCGCAGATACACTACGAATTGGAACTATCGTGTGGTGCGGATACAGGGGCCCGCCGTTGCTTTTGTGGACATGCATCCATGACATGTGTGAGGGAGTTTGATGGGGCTGGCTGTGAGACTCCTCCGACTCTGGCAGTTGTTGGTTGGAAGGTACCAGGGGCCAACAGGTGCAGCACAGCCAGCAGCTTTGTCTGCGGGGGATGTTGGTTGTCCGCTGTGTTGGTACCGTCAGCCTGTGGGCAATGTGGGTCAGGATGCGGAGGATGGTTGTCCTTTTGAGCCTGTGTTGGCCAATGGCTTCCTCTGGCGTTGAGTCTCTGTGGCTGGTGCGTTTTAGGGTCGTACGCTGTCCTGCGCTGCCTAGGTGGTAATCCGGGTGGGGGGGTGGTCCGGGGGGGGTCTGGGAGTGGTGGCGGTGGGTGTTGTGGCCCTCTTGGTTCTCCGAGTTGCATGATCAGTAGCTCCATGGCATCTGTTGGTCTTCAGCTGTGGCTTTGGGCTGGGTTCCCTTTCATACTGCAGGTAGTCGTCCTGCTTAACACCAGCAAAAGGCAGGTGTTAAATCCCTGCTGCTAACGCGCCTTATCGCCTGTTCTTGGTTCGCATCGCAGATCTGACTGGTCGTTGAGAATCTCGCGAAGTGGTGTTTTTGTGTGTTTTTGCACGGGAACGCCTACTCTGCATATCATTAGCGTTAGTTGTCGCACTCATCCGTGGCGATGTTTTTTGCGGTAGCTATCGCAGGTAAACTGGCGATATCGGCAGTTTGCACCTGCTTGTGAATGGGGCGATAAATCTATCGCCACTTTTGCGGCACTAAAGTGCCGATAAATCGGCGATAAGTTCTTGTGAATATGCCCCATAGTTTCTCTAGAGATGTTTCTTGGCAATTGTCTTTCTCTCAAAAGACAGAAATGTCATTTTCCAAAAGAAAGGTTAACAAAGTTTAGTTAGCAATGTTTCTCTTTTCCTTTAATATGTGTCAACATCTAACAAGGATAAAGTCATAACAATATTATCTCGGGGAGAGGATGTAGCCTAACGGCTAGGACGATCGATCTCAAATCTGGGGAACCGGTTTGAGTCTCGGCAATGATGCTCAACATCCTGTGATTCTGGCCAAATCACTTAATCTCCCCCTGCATAACAAAAAAATGAATGTGTCCTTGTGTAAGCAACTGGTGCTCATGTAAAGCGCTCTGATGCCCGATACCTTTGGGCCAAGTTCGCGCTATATAAAACTCCGGAAAAAAAATATATATATATTTCTCTTATTCTTTCAGAACATTGGCTTCTGAAAAACTGAAGCCAAATGTTCCATGCATGCCTCTAATCAGGTGAGTTACTTTTTGCTTGGGTGCCAGCGCCTTACCTTCTTTACTTAAGATTCTAGGGTTCAGTGCTTGATTTGTAAATAATAAGTGCTGGTGCCCAAAGCTTTTCTGACACCCGCAACTGGTTGCGACGAATATCGGAATTGCCGAATTCCGAGGCTATGTTGTCTTGATCCCACCTAATGCCACTTTCTTCTTTCACCATACACTCCCTGCCTCTTTATTACGCTCTTGCAGATTCGTTCTCCTCCATACTTTCTCCCTTTGTCATTGTTTTTATTCTTTCTCTTCCTCTTTCTTCCCACCTTATATGTTTTTCTCTCTCTTTCTCTGGGTCAAATGGATGAGGCAAAATAAGTGCCAGTCCACAAAAATGAGTCCCGGTGGTGGTCCCATTCTGCAACCACTAGCTCTAATTTAGCACTGCTTGTGTTACTTGCTTAATGGAATTTGCTTTTGCTTCCACTGATCGCGGAGGTCAGATAATCACTAATGAGATCCAATGTCTGCAGCATTCAAAGAGAACTTGTGAGTACTGGCACACAATGTTTGAGCTCAACAGAGGCATCTTCTAGATTCTGGATAAGCGAGGCAGTTGGCTTAAATACCTTAGCCACTCCAAAGATGGCTGGCTGTTCTAACAAGATGCTGAAATCTCGCTGGAGCTTGCTTCATTACACAGTGAGACTAGTATTTTTTTTTTTTTTTATAAATCTTTTTATTGTAGAACGAAAAATGACAATACAACCACAAAAGAAAACAAAAAACACAACATAAGTTAAAGCAATCGTCAAAAGGGGGTGCATCATTGAAAATAAATGCCTCATATTTATGATCAATAATAAATGAAATAGACAATAGCAATGACACACAGGCAGATCGCAGTCTTCGATGTCTAAAGGGATTCTCCATCTACAGTATAAGGAGCATCATCTGCAAAGGGGGTACATAAAAGTCCTCTATATTCGTTCCATGGCCCCCACAATCTAGTCCATTTGCCCGGGCAGCCTCTACCTTCGTATATCACCCTCTCGGCTTGCATGCACCAGTCCATATCTGCAGCCCAGTCCGTACTCCGGGGCACGACTCCTCCCTTCCATGTTCTGGCAATATTCCTCTTTGCTACAATACAACCCAGTGAGACCCACAGTTGTTCGGTACGATTCAGATCTGTGGCGTCCCAAATGTTTAAGAGACACAGCCTTGGGGTGGGGTCTATTGGTTTCTGACATATTTGGGACATAAGGGATATAATCTCGTTCCAGTAGTGTTGGAGGATCGGACAGTCCCACCATTGATGCAGAAAAGTACCCACGGCACCACAGTCACGGGGACAAAGTGGGGAGGTTAGGAATCCCATCTTAACCAGAGCTGTGGAAGTATAGTAAGCTCTGTGGAGTAATTTTAGTTGGATAAATTTAAACCGGGACCTGATGGCCACCTCCTTGGGAGAAGCCAGGGCCTCCCTCCAGTCTTCATCCGGTATGTCCCCTAGATCGTCCACCCATTTCCTACAAAGTTTATCGAGTGGTTCTGGTAGGTTGTTAAGTATCTTACGGTATGTTAAGGAAATAGCCTTATCTGGCAGGTAGTCGTCTAGGAGCCTGTCTTCTAAAGGCGATGAGGCGGGGAGGTCCGAGCCCTTAGGAATGGCCTTGGTAAGTGCGCTACGTGCTTGCAGGTAACGAAATGTTTCCCCCTCATGGAGCTGGAATTTGGCCTGTAGCTCAGCGAATGGAACCACCGAACCCTTCACCCACATGTCTCCAACTTCAGAGAGACCAATCAGGTCCCATTTATCAAAACCGGGCTGATTTGACAACATCCCCAAGTGACAGGATTCTAGCAATGGGGTAACTCGTGTGATTTTACCTTTCCATCCCAGCGCGGTTGTAGCTGCATGCCAAATTGAAACTGTGGTGGAGGTGGGTGGGAACAGAGGGACATGCTTGGGCCCGCCGTAGAGTGCCCTCAAATAGTTACCCGCTGTCATATTAAAGCGGTCCATTCTGTACGCTGGGTCCGCAATAGGGCGATGGGCCCAGTGATTGAGGACCACCAGTTGAGAGGCCCAATAATACATTTTGAGTGCAGGAAGTGCGATACCGCTCGTCGTACCAGCTACGCTGGAGTTTGTCCAACGCGATCCGGGAGTGCCGCCATTCCATAACAGGGAACGGACTTCAGAGTCAATTGTTAAGAAATATTGTGGCGAGACTGAGTAGGGTGTGTTTTGCAGGGCGTACAAAAAACGGGGGAGTGCCATCATTTTAAAAAGGGCCGCCCTTCCGAGTAAGGTGAGAGGCAACCCCTTCCAATGCCGCACATCTGCACGGAGGCGGTGCATTGGTGGAAGAAGATTCCTCCTGTAAAAGGCATCCTGATCCTTTTTTTTTTTTTTTTAAATTATTTTATTTAACATTTTTGTGAGAGAACAATCGCGTTAGGCATACATGTGTACATTCAATTAACATTTGTAGATATATTACAGATCGACAATGCATCTATTTCGCCGGAGACAATCTGGGCTTCACCATATAGACAGCAAACTTCCAATATTGACAGTTGGAGGCATGGTGTGTTAAAAACGATCAAGGCTAAGCTTCCCACATCTTAACAACACATACATGAAGCATCCGCTCGTAGTCATGACCATAATACTCTCCAAGCCCAGCCCAACACAATAGCGAGTACAACAAACTAGGTGTCTGAGAGAGAGGGGCAGTTCTCCTTCTGACTGGGTCTATCTCCAGTGGCCTGACTCCAACGTAGACGCAACCAATCACTAAATGGACCCCAGATATTCTTAGGTCTGGACGCTGTCGGCATAAGATCCCAGTAGTTAGCCAGCTGCTCTTGACCTTAGGCCACATCTTTTAGCCATGTGTTTATGTGCGGCTGGTGCGGAGAGCTCCAATGTATGGCCAGTCTGCGTCGCGCAAGAACCAGCAGCATTGCAATTAAACGACTGTATTCTGGTTTAGATTGGGCCACATAGCCCAGCAGCATAACCAACGAGGTACATTCCAGCACCTCGCCTGTAATATCTCCTATGACATTTGCCACCCCCCAATACTCAGAGACACTGGGGCACTCCCAAGCAATGTGCATAAAGGCTGCACCCTCCCGCCCACATCTCCAGCAGTCAGATGTTGAACGTATCCCTATTCTAAATAAGTGTTGCGGTGTGCGGTAGTAGCGGTGCAGAAATTTAAAATGGATTAAGCGTAATTTGTAGTTTGGGGATAGACGTTTCGTTTGTAAACAGCAATAAGCCCATATATCGTCCAGTGATCTGGTCTGGTAAGTCCTCGCGCCACTGCGCAAGCGCCCCAGGATCTGACCATGGCATGTGTAGCTGCGTGTAGGTGTATAGCCTGGTAACCAGTTTCCGTGGCGACGGTGTGGCCAGCAGGTTGTCCAGAGAATGCAATGTGGGGGGAGGGGCCGGAAACGATTCATGTTGCTTCCTGCAGGCCGCTTTAAGTTGGTGGAATAGAAGGCTCTCCAATATCGGTACAGGGTCGCACAATTGCGCAGTAGGTTCAGGTAAGAAAGATCCTTCTGGGTATAGATCTACCATTGTCCTAAGTCAGGCATCCTGATCCTTCGTAACGTATATACCCAAGTAACGGAAGCCCTCTGTGGTTACAGCGGCCGTACAATCTCGGGGAAGTCGTGGAGGATTCCCACTAAGGACATATATCAAGGATTTGTCCCAGTTGATAATGTAGCCCGAGTATTTCCGAAAAAGGGTCAGGATATGGAGCACTGAATGCAACGAGGACCAGGGTTTGGCTAAATACAAAAGAATGTCGTCGGCATATAGGGATATTCTATCTGACCAATCCGGAGCCCAATTTAATCCATGAATAGATGGAGCCCCTCTAATCCAAACCGCTAAGGGCTCCAGTACTAACGCGAAGAGTAGCGGTGACAGAGGACAGCCCTGCCTCGTACCTTTCCCCAATTCAAAAACCACCGATCTGCCACCGTTAACTGTTACGCGTGCCAAGGGCTTAGTATACAATAAACGTATCCAGGCCAGAAAATGTGAGCCAAATCCGTATCTCTCCAAGGCGGCAAATAAAAAGGGCCATTCCATCATATCGAACGCCATTTTAGCGTCTAAGGACACAATTATTGCGTCTTCTCGTATGGTGGAGGCCCTGCCCAGCACCCCGTAGAGACGACGGAGATTGAGTGCCGTGTTTTTTGTCGGCATAAAACCGGATTGGTCCGGGTGGATCAGCTTATGTAGGTGGGGGCGATAGACGAAGGGCCAAGAGCTTAGCTAGGATTTTGACCTCCGGGTCCAGAAGGGAGATCGGTCGATAGGAGCCGCATTGGTCCCGGGTTTTCCTTCCTTATGTAGAACTACAATATTAGCCAGACGCTGTGTCTCGGGCAGGGCCCCATGATCTACACTTTCGTTATACATTCGGAGGAGATATGGAGCTAGGACCTGCGAGGCCGCTTTGTATAATTCGATTGGGAGGCCACCAGGTCCCATGGCCTTTCCAGAGCGCAATGCCCCTATTGCTTTAGACACCTCCTCAGAATCAAAAGGTGCATCAAGATCAGTCGCATCTTGGGGGTCTAAGCGCGGCAGGGGGAGGGTGGAAAGTAAGTCAGCGGCCTCCTCCTGGGTTGAAGTGGATGTAGGGACATAGAGACGTTCAAAGTAATTAGCAAAAATCTCCGCAATTCCGTCCCGGTCACTACGCCTCTCCCCATCCGGCGCAACCATTTCAGCAATCCATCGATTGGCCGCCTCTCGCCTATCCAACCACGCTAGTATTTTACTGGCTTTATCTCCTATTTCATAAACCCTATATTGAATAGAGCGATAATGCGCCCGGGCTGCCTCACTAGCAATGTCATGGTATTCCTTCTGCTTCACTGCAAGCCTATGAGAGGTGTCTGGGGAGGCAGAGGCGATAAGATCACGTTCAAGGTTAGCCACCTCTAATTCAATATCTTCTAATCGTTTATGTTGTTCCTTTCGATGGCCCGCCACAGCTGCCACCCCGCACCCACGAATCACCGTTTTGTACGCCTCCCACAATGTTACATCGGAGTCTACGGAGCCATCATTTTCTGCAAAATAATCGGTCGTGGCCTTTATGAGCTTATCTCGTATGTCCGGAACTTGGAGATACCATGCGTTAAGGGCCATCTCTCGATGTGAGCGGGACGAAACCCCACCGTAATGTGCTAAGATCGGGGAGTGGTCGGATATGCCCCTGGGTAAGAAGGATATGTCACCAAACATGGAAAGTTGAGAGGCCTGGCAAAAGAGATAATCAATACGGGACAGACTCCCATGGACCCCGGAGAGGAAGGTGTATTGTCGATCTAAAGGGTGAAGAGTACGCCACGCGTCAATCAATCCAAGGGCCTCTAAAAAGTCCGATAACAATTTCCCCTGTGGCTCAGGACGTCGGGATGGCAGACGGTCTATCTCTCCGACTATAGCGGCGTTACAATTACCCCCCAATAAAAGGTCTCCCTCAGGCAAATTCAGCAGGTGCGAGCCCAAAGCGGCCAATGTGGAAGAGTGAAGTTTAGGGGGAATGTACAGCGAGGTCACATTGAGGGAACGGCCCTCCCAATCTCCGGACACAGTAACAAAACGTCCATCAGGGTCATGTGTGGTTTTCTTAACATGAAGGGGAAAGGAGGCTCTTGCAAGGATACCCACCCCCCTGGATCCCCTGGTGTATCCTGCATGAGCAAGTAGTTTGTAGCCCCAGCGGTTCAGCGCCTTATATGTCGTGCCCGGTATGTGCGTCTCTTGTAGAAGTATAAGGTCTGGGGAGTGTCTCTTCAGATACTGCAAGACCAAACCCCTTTTAATCCGGTCGCCCAGTCCATTAACATTCCAGGTAATCAATTTGTCGGCCCAGGGGTGTGGAGAAGACAGGGGTGTCACCCATTAGAATCCTGAAACAGGGACCCCAATTCCCATAAGGGCCCGATGAACCAGTGTACACAGTAAGACGCAATGCAAAAACAGACAGGTGTAATCTCCATAGGCATCAGCTACCATCATAGAAATGCACAAAATCGACCTAGACAGATTGCTTAAAACATAAAACAAAAAACAAACAACCCCCTTCGTGGAACACCCAGAAACCCCCACCACCCTGCCTCCCTGCAACGTGGACTCAGAACTGCCCACCACCCCAATTTGCAGAGCGCTTGGATACCCATAGAGAACCTAATAAGAGGGAAACGCTACCCAACCAACGTACCCCAAGATTCGACCCTCTTCCCCCCAAAGGACAAAATAGCTGCCCAAAATATAAATCAAAATAGCTGGCAACTGTAAGTGGGAGTCTAGAACCCCGAGTACAACAATGAACCATGTCCCAACATTCCTATACTTCCCAGAAATCAATGTCAAATAAACAAAAATTGTGCGAAAAATACATATTGAAAGACCTATGTACTTAGGACACTATGTGAATAACAGACGATTATTGTTCATAACGGGTCAGGAGTGTGACCCAGGGACGTAAGCAATGTCTCAATCACTCGCCAAATACAAGAAACATGAGTCACAGCCTGTAATGGCTGTTATGATACCTGCACCATATAAGTTCAACTAGGCCTCCCTGGAGGATGTTCGGAGTCGTGTGCGTGTTCCCGGGAGGCAGTGTCCTGATCCGGAGTCGACCTCCACCCCTCCAACCAGTCCCAGGTCTCCTCTGGGGAGTGGAAAAATAGTGACTTGCCATCTGCCTGCACCCGCAGCTCGCGGGAAGAGCATGGCATATTTCAAATTGTGTCCCCTAAGAGCGCGTTTGACTTCCAGGAAGGAGCGACGTTTCAATTGTACCTTATGAGTGAAGTCTGGAAAAAGGTTATACTGGAATCCTCAAATTTTAGGGGTGGTCCATTCCTAGCAGCCTGAAGAATGACATCTCGATCCCGAAAGTTGAAAATGCGTGCCAGGATAGGACGTGGGGAGCGCCCGGCTCGGAGGGCCTCCAGGTACTCTGTGGGCGCGTTCGACGGAGAAATAATTGGAGAGGGATCGAGGTTGTAGATGGTTTTGGATTAAGTCCTCCACGAAAAGATCAGTAGCCGGCCCCTCCGCCCGTTCAGGAACACCTAAAATACGTATGTTGTTCCTTCTGCCGCGCCGTTCATAGTCCTCCAGCCGGGCCTCAAGGTCAGACGTCTGGGCTTGTAAGTGCTTGACCACCGACTCCAGGCGTGTGGTGGAGGTCGTGAGCGTCGCGATGGACCCTTCATTTACCTTGACTCGTTCCCCCATATTCCGGAGGTCAGCACGGATCAAATTGACATCAATGGAAACAGTGTCAATTTTGAGCTCCAGGGCCGTACGGACCCCTGTACCGCCTCCATTATGTCCGCTAGCGTCGGGCCGCCCTCAGTAGACTGTCGTGTTGTTTCCTCATCCGGGTGTCGCACCTCAGAGTCCGCGGCTCTGGAGTTGGCATACTTAGATAATTTTTGAAGCGTGGATGATTTGGGTCCCCTCGATGTGGCCATTGTGTCTTACGCTTCCACCCAAAGCAAGAAACAGCAGGGGTCAATCTCGTCAGGAGACACGCAGTGACGGCCACAGACCGGCTGCCGGTTCCTCGGCCCCTGTCTGTATGGCGATGGGTCCCACGCGCCTCAAAATGGCGGCCGGCAGGAGTTATGTCGGGCGCAGCCTGGGCCCCACGGAACTTTCCTCCCCGGGATAATACCGCCATGATAGCAGTAGGCGTGAGAGGTCGTGAGAGTGTCGCCCTTCTGTACACGGTGCCCCCACTCCCTGAAGGTGACGATCTTCAAACGGATAAAGGACAAGGGAGGGGGGGAAGAGAGTCAGAGCCAGTAAAATCGGTCCTACTGCCCCCAAGCGTCCACAGTCCTTCGACGCTATCGCCCAGAACAGGTGGGGCGCAGGATCGTAGAGGTCGACCCTCAGCTTCCTCCCAGATATCCGGCCGCCGGGGCAACAATGCTCCGTATACGTTGTTCGGCCCCAGCGCGTTGAATAGGGCGCCCCAGGCTCATGCGACTTACTGGCAATCCGGGACACCTCGCATCAGCTCTCGGTGCAGGCAGATGCGCCCAGTCCGCGCCTTCCGTCCACAGTGCGGTCCGACAGCCGCAGGCGTTTTCCAGGGCTGCTAGCTTTCAGCGCATTCCCGGGCCGCGCCGCAGGCCGCGCGGCGTCTCTGCCAGGTCCGCCCCGTCTCACGGCTGCAGGGTATATTTAGCGCTAGCGTCAGCGTATGGTCACCAATTCGCCTCGGGGAAGGCTTCGAGCAGTCAGTAGCTCAAGGTACTCCTCCGACCTCGATAATCCGGGCATCCGGATCTGTGTAACGGATTTATTTGGGGAATTAGCCGGTGGCCGACCGGAGCTCTACCCCAGAGCGGCCATCCTGGTTGTCGGCTAGCCACGCCCCCCGAGGCTAGTATTTTTACAATGTGCACTAGCACCCCTGACCCATGAGAATGGCAACTCAAATGTTGTAGGAGCTAACTACTCAAATGTGCATGCAGCACTAACCACTACACACTCCCTTCCACCTCTCCACATACTTTGGCACCTAACCAACCCTCAACAGAATTAAGACATGAGTGTGCCAAAGTGCAGACACACAAACTTATACTAAAGAATGGTGATGGGGCGATAAGTCCAACATTAAAACCCTAAAAGGTTTCGAGGTAGGTGAGAGATTTAGGACATGGGACCGCAGGAGTTAGAATCAGTGGTGGCAAACCCTCACTGACAGAAATACAGAGGGAATCAGAGAATGGTGCCTCCTGTCCCCATTCCTGTTTGCACTGTCAATGGAAACACTGATGAAAAGAACACAAGAACCATAACATACAAAAGGTAGGGGTGGGGAGGATCATGCACTCCCTTAAGTTGTACGCAGATGACATTATGGTGCTGCTGACCAACCCTATAAGCTCTTTTTCAGATTTGGTGGCAGAACTGAAGAAATGTTATGTTATGTTAAAATTATTTATAAAGCGCATATACACCGACTGGTTTCTTGGCGCTAAATACAGGAAGGAGCTTGCAGCTCATTAACTCATTCATATGCATGAGAGAATAACCAAGTTTTCAAAAGTCGTTTAAATCTAAGATAACAAGATGATGATCAAATATTAGATGGGAGTGAGTTCCAGAATCGAGGGGCCAGTATAAAAAATCTAGCGCCCCTTTGCCTTTTCTTTTTGAAGGGAGGAATAACCAAAAGGTTGAGGTGCGAGGACCTCAGATTGTGAGCAGGAGTGTGCCTATGGATGTGTGAAAAGATAAACTCAGGGCAGGTCCCATGCAAGGATTTAAAGATGATACATCCAATCTTAAAGGCAGAGCGCTGGTTCACTGGTTACCAGGGGAGTTTCCTCATCAGGGGAGAAATACAGGGTTGTGTCAGGATTCAGCATTAACAATGAGAGGTACAGGTCTTAAATTTATCTGCCAGTCTGGATCAAGTAAATACTGGGGTAGAAATAGCTTCCACAGCAGATCACATCATGCAGGTGAACCATGCCTAACTCCTACACTTAGTCAGACAGAAGCTCCAGTCTTATATCTGTAGGGGCAATGGTTCACCTCAAGCTCATGTTGAATTGTAGTAATATTTGCCAGTAAAATTCCTGCACACAATCAGTGTGAATAAATAAAGTGCTGTCAAGCCTTCAGCACTCTGAGAAATAATTCAGATTTAATGCATACAACTGAAAGGAAAAAAAGTTATGCAGGCTATTATTCCGAATATTACCTGCATCTAGATACACAAGGACAAGGGAAGAGTGCGTTGTGCCCCCAGTGATAACACACCAAGAAAGAAGAGAACATAAAATAAATTAATAATGTGTGTTCATGCAAAGCACGCACCTTTAGCATCATTCATTGGTCAGGACTTATATATGCCTGAGACTAAATGCCTCCAATTATTAAGTTTGTGTGCCACAATTTGTTGATTATGTTTTGACCTCATTTGCAATATCGAGGTCTCATCAAGACAGGCCATGGTGGGACACCTTCAGATGGTAGAGTTGCCACACGCTCAAGTCCGTGGTTTGGGAAGGAACCAAAAGGGTAATGAAACCGATGTGACACCAGGGATGAGGGGTGCAATCAATATGAGTTACTCGTGAGGTCAGGTAATGAGTGATGCATGAGTGGATATGTCACTCAAGGTGCGGTTGCATTGTGGGCAGGATGTAGAAAGTATGTGAGCCTCTTGGGAGTAGGCTAACCTGGTGAGTGTACAAAATTAAAACAGCCTGTCACAGATCAGCTACTGAAAGGACCGTCTTTGTCTTTAGGACTAAATCTGGCATAAAAGTGTACATTCGGCTGATTTGGATGGCTGGTGCATGAGGGCGCAGTCACTACGAGGGTAATCCCTCTGCACGCCCGTCGACCTAGACGGGCCAAGTAAAGGACAGTGCAGTCACCACTATCAAGTGAGCACTATCTCTTTCAGACCTTGCCGCTGCCTGCACCAGACATAATCTTGAATAAACTCCATAGAGCCACAGAGCATTTTGTGAGGACGATGAAAGCACCAAGGTGGCCAAGATGCACTATGTATATGCCATAAAGGAAGGGAGTGTTGAGACATTCTAAAATTTCGACATATAACCAAGCAGCACAACTCCTGTATATGGTGGAATGTGGATTGGTTGAGTCCGAAAAGCACTGGTGGTTCCTGGACAAACAGTAGCTGGATTCAAAATATGAAAAGTGCCTTGACTTAAGAAAGAGTATAGAGCATTGGGCCTAATCTTTTCACCATTAACAGTGTGGGACAGAGTTGTGATGAGGTTATGATTAACTACGCTCCCCTCTCCAATCACACCAATAATAGATAAAACTGACTTCTCTCCAGCAATTGAAAAAAGAGAAATACGTCTTTGATGTCTGGAGGGCCAAAGGATGTCAAAGTATATGTGATATGTTTGATGAACTGGACATCTGATCATTTTATAGCATCTAGGGTACGTACCATACACCTGAGGTAGAGCGGTTTGGCTACTGTTAAATTAGTCACTGGTTCCTGCACTCCCCTATTAGGCTCAATGCGAGACAAGCATTGCCTCCCCTCAAACAATGGCTCATCACAAATTAAAGAGCCAAGAAATGGATTTCTTGACACTTACAAATTCCTGATAGATATAGCTGAGGATCGGAAGATACTGGGGCAGAAGATATGGGAAGCTGAAGTGGGAGGCCATTTACAAGTAAAGAATGGGAAGGTTCCTGCTACACTATACACCTGTGACCCCAGTAGGTTTTGACAAATGTTGGCAGTAATATGGTAGCACAGGCATGCCTACCCATTTGCTTTGACAATGTCCAAAACTGCAGTCTTACTTGACAAGTGTCCTTGATTGAAAGATGACATTTTCAAGACAATGATTCCCAGGTTCCCTGCATACAAGTTGCTTGGACTGCCTAACAAACAATAATTTCCCATATGCTTCAGATGGGGTAAACAGATGTCCTTAGCATTATGTACTGCTAGGCAAGCCATCACCACCTTATAAGGAAAAGTGACTACCCGATCTGATGGAATGAATGTATATGGGACCTATAGGTTAAGGGAAACATCACTCTGTTCCTCGAGCAGAGGGAAGATGTTTTTGGTAAGATTTGTGCGCCCTTGTAAACATACCTATTGTCCGGTCAGAGTTTAGGGATCTGTCCTGTTCTTACCACAAGCTGCTGTACATAATCTCTACTGCACAGGACGCCAGAAGCAATTTGGAAGTCAGAAGTAATGGGTGGGAATGGTTCCCAAGATTCCGCATTGTGATCTGGAATGTACTGATTTGAAACAGACATGTGTTGGTGCCTTTGGTGGGAAGGGGGAGGGAGTTGCATGGTGAGTTTAAGGCTGACACCAACTTGGTATGATCTGTGAATCATCTGATGTCTTTGATGTAGGTGAGTCTATTTGTCACTTAAAATCCATTAAAAAAATTGATCTATAAAATATCATGGTAGTCTGTGGTTTACACCAAGGCATTGTAATGCAGCAATGTCCCATATGAAAATAAGATCCACAGAATAATGTCCAATATCCTGCAACTGTATACTACCCTAGGAGATGTAGTCCTGCTAGGAGGAGTACATGGGGCTGGGACCACATTTGCAACATGTCCCATACCGCATATGTAATGTTAAGTTTGTGACAGGATAGAACTACATTGACTATTGCATGGAATAGGGGGACTGGAAAAGTAAAAATATTTATATTTTATATAAATTTTAAAGGCTAAATTGTGAGTTTTTGAGGACACTTTACTTTTGTAATTTATTGAGCTTCAATAAAATTTTTCACTCAGACTTTGTACAAAATGACAATAATATCAAATAGCACAACAGGTGTAGATAATTTAAGCAAAAGCTGAATGGCTGTGATATGGATGATAGGTGCCATTGTGTGAATGCTTACAAGAAGTATCATCTTAATTCATTGCTATACCTAATGAAATGGACAAGCACAAATATACATATTTACAGTATCAAAGAAAATCAGTAACACACCAATCAAAGCCTGAAAGGGTTATTAGCAAAGGAAAATGCAAAAGAAAAGGAATTATCTGAAAATTACAGATTTGGTCGACCAAGAGACCCCCAAGCTAACCATAACTGGAGCGAGCAAAGTCAAAGCACAACCTTGGAGGATTTCACAAACAGACTTACAATGGATATCGCACAATTTTATAAAGCAAAGGAACTACACAGGTACCTGGGTCTGAATCATAAGAAATGAAAAAGATTACCTTCAGATGTAACAAAGGGTTAAACATTTTTGTATAAGCAAGTTAATCAACATTTTAACTCCTTTAGGGAGCTAAAAGGTGAAAGAGAGGCTTGAAATGTCATAGACAGGCTCCCAGTTTAGACATGGTTCACATGAGCAAGAAAACATGCATTCAGCAATTACAGTTACGCTAAGGCGATAAGTCACATTTTACAACAAGGTTTCAGGTTGATCTAAAGAAGTTAGGGAGAGGATTTGGCCAAATGGCTAGAGATGGGACCTCAAAGCTGGGGAACCGGGTTTGAGGCTCCGTAGGGAAGCTCAACATTAAGGGGTCGATTCCGATCTCGCTCGGACAGCCCTCCGAGAGCTGTCCGTAGCCTTACCTTGCGACCGACTCGTACTGGGAGCCGGTCCGTCCGGGCGATGAAGTACGATGCGCAAAAGTGCCACAATTCCGAATGACACGTAGGCTTTGATTCCAGCAACATTTCCCGAACGAGCCGCATATCCAAACGCCCATCCGAGTCGCCCGGAAGCAGTTTCCACAATAGTTTCCGGCCGGACAAGTACGATGCGCAAATCCTACGCGCCGAACGGGTCGCCACTAGCAGCACGTCACAGCATCCGGGAGAGATGAATAGCAGGTCCGATTCGCGCCACAACACGATCCACTGCTACGAAACGGACCAACTCACAACGTGTACGAGACGGAGCAACAATCAGCAAGTACGAGATGAACCAATGATGAATCCCATCGCGCAGGTCATCCCAGTACTGTATATCTATGACCGGATCAGCAACAGACGCGTACGTCGCAGACGGTAAGTCAGACACCCACAGAAACAAACGTCACAAACGCGCGTAATGCTACATACACATAGGGGGGGACATGCCGTCCACCAGCAAAAGCACAACCACAGGGGTAGCATGGTCCACACCACCAGCAGTGCCCACACCTAGGGGGGGTGCCCAGCACCACTACCATCCCCACTCATAGGGGGCTGGATGCCCATCAATACCAGTACCCCCCACTCATAGGGGTCTGGATGCCCTGCACCACTACCTTCCCCACTCATAGGGGACTGGATGCCCATCAATACCATTACCCCCCACTCATAGGGGGCTGGATGCCCTGCACCTCTACCATCCCCACTCATAGGGGGCTGGATGCCCTGCACCACTACCATCCCCACTCATAGGGGGCTGGATGCCCTGCACCTCTACCATCCCCACTCATAGAGGGCTGGATGCCCATCAATACCAGTACCCCCCACTCATAGCGGTCTGGATGCCCTGCACGACTACCATCCCCACTCATAGGGGGCTGATTGCCCATCAATACTAGTACCCCCCACTCATAGGGGGCTGGATGCCCTGCACCACTACCATCCACACTCATAGGGGGCTGGATGCCCTGCACCACTACCATCCCCACTCATAGGGGGCTGGATACCCTGCACCACTACCATCCCCACTCATAGGGGGCTGGATGCCCTGCACCACTACCATCCCCACTCATAGGGGGCTGGATGCCCTGCACCACTACCATCCCCACTCATAGGGGGCTGGATGCCTATCAATACCAGTACCCCCCACTCATAGGGGGCTGGATGCCCATCAATACCAGTACCCCCCACTCATAGGGGCTGGATGCCCTGCACCACTACCATCCCCACTCATAGGCGGCTGGATGCCCTGCACCACTACCATCCCCACTCATAGGGGGCTGGATGCCCTGAACCACTACCATCCCCACTCATAGGGGGCTGGATGCCCTGCACCACTACCACCCCCACTCATAAGGGGCTGGATGCCCTGCAACACCAGCATTCACACGCATAGGGTCACTAAGCAAACCCCCACCCCTACCATCTTTGCAAGATTCTATGTATGTGTGTGCCAAATGCCCACAACACTGATTCTGATAGTGAACATACAATGTGACTCCCATCACATGTGTGCCCAAAAGATGAGTGTGGGGTTCAAAACTCCAGCATCTCAGGAACATTGTGGTAATGGGTTCCAAAGCCCACATCACTACAGTGACCAGAAGGTGAGTGTGGACAAAATAATAGCAGCATCACCAGACCAGCATTTGTGCTCACTGGTCCCAAATCCACAACAAATGTAGTGGCAATGTGGTGGTTGTGTCACATACAAACATAGATTTGAGAGGCAAAGATTGCTGTGTATCACAAGAACTCCCTCTGCCATGTGCAGACAAGCATTGGCCATGAGCCCTGACAATGCCCACAGTGTCCAATTAGACTATGTGAAAAGTGAGCATCATGATGCATACACACATATCTCTACGAACAGACACACAAACTGAGGAATCCTGTGGAGACTGTCGAAGTTAGGTGACAAAGTCCCATACCATGGCAGCAATGGGACATACCAAACATGAGCAATGTGCAGGATGATGAGCTACAAGATGCATGGACATTAGGGAAAAACCTCCAAACTATATCCACACAATGGAACGCAAAAGCAATACCAATGCAGAGGTGCAGATGCACAAACACAGACAGGCAGACCCACACTGCATATCATACACAACACGTGTGCGTGTCTCAGTGTCCTCAGGCTAGTACACAACACATGACGGTGGGATGAACTCCAATCACACAGATGTGTCCTCAGTGCCATACAAAAAGTAACTAATGAACTGGGCACCCCTTTGTGGTCAAGCATACACTGTCAGATGAGTGGTATAGCAACGTATTCATGTGACACAAGCTGGGTGGAACAGCAACCAACACAGCAAGAGACAGACCCACTACAGCACTACCCTCTAGTGCCCTAATTTGTGGTGACAGTAGCCTGTACGCCAATCTCACTGTGATGACAAAGGTCTGTTTTGCCTATACTGTGGAGCACAGTCAGCTGTGCATACTGGGTCATGTGTCCAAAACAACAAACTCACATCACACCTCCATAAACACAAATCACTGGCCATGTCCTGCAACCAATGTGCAAAATGTAGGTAGGGGCCTAGACATGAAACAACTCACATGTGGCCACCCTCAACACCACACACCCTGATCTGCAACAATGTGCATCAGCTAGGCACACAGGGACTGTTGACATTGTTCAAGCACCCATTACAATCCCAGGGGTTGTGGGGGGATCTAAGGTACACAAAAATTAACACACATGGCCTGTCAACAACACCTGTGAATGTCTGCCACACTGCACAGTATGCGGAACATGGGCATACTGTGAAGACAACACGATTCATTGGGAACCCTGCCACACACCTACACCAATGAGGAACCAAAGGAGACCCAGAAAGAACACATGTTGACACCTTCCAACATTGCAGCAATGACCCTGATGAGTGGGAGTAGTCACACACACATACGAGTGAGCCTCACACTGACAGATACCACATAGGGAAAACAACATGATGTTGAAAACACATAAGTGCCAATGGGAATCCTGAATGTGTCCCATGTGCGTTTGACAACATCCCCTGAAATTACAACTAAAACAGCCATGGATGACAACCTAATGACCAGTAGTCTGCCATGCACCTACATCCCAGTAAACCCAGGGAAAAGAAGTCTGATGAACACAGGACAATTCAGCAAGTGCACATAACAGGAACATCTGCATGGAACACAGGCTGAGTCGAAAAAAGGGAAGGCAACACACACAGACATGCTCACACAACACACACCATGTGCACAGGCAATGCCATGGAATGACACAATGCCATGAGGGGTCTCCACTCCTGAGGAATGTCAGTTGTGAAAAACGTTGTTTGTGCAGGGTCCTGTCATGCCAGCACACCACCTGCACAGTGAGCCAACAATTACAACACAATGAAAGCTCTGGTAACAGCAACATGTGTACAGGAGTGTCCCTTCAGTCATCTGCACATACGCAATACACATGTAGAGATAGTTGCACTGATGACACAGATGACTTGTGTACCATGGATGCACAAACCTGCCTGTCCAGTGTAGATGGGCCCAGTCAGGGAATCTCACCATGTGCCCACATGTAAGTACAACATATGTGCAACAGTGTATGCCAAAGATGTGAAGTAGCAAACCCAAAGAGATAATCCTGGTTACAACATTTTGCAATCATTACACCCTGTAATTGCAGCAAAGGATGTCATGGACACATAGCAGAAAAGTACACATATCCCATGAACCACATGGAGTCCATCACATCAACAAATCATCCTGTTGTACCTTCAAAACACAAGTACAACATCAAGTCCATGATACTCATCATCAACATCATGTACATTAGATGCAACAACAATGGATAAGAACAATTTGCTTTATTAAAAAATGAAACTACTCAAAACTGGTAATTCGAGTCCACAATGTCAAAAGGCCAATGACCAGTCCATTTCTCAATTCAACCAGGGTGACATGTGACAAGTTGTCACCCATTGCTTGCCTGCACTGCTACGACCAGGGGACATTTCCCCTTGGAGGGGCATACATGGGGCAGGCCAGGCACCACAGGGACAGGATCAGGGGACAGCAGAATGGGGCAGGGGAGGGGTGGTGGGTGCTGGAGTGTCACTGGCAACTGCAGTGGAGGTGTCTGACACAGTGGGCACCGTCACAACTGCAGGGATGAAGTCAGATGGGGTGGTTGCCGGCACCACAGCAGTGGGCAGGTCAGATGGTGTGGACGTGGTCTCCACTGCAGTGCCAAGGTCAGACGGGGTGGATGAGCACTCCACTGCAGTGCCAACTTCCAAAGTAGTGTCATGGGGTCCAGGTGAGGTGGGCAGGACAGAGGGGGAGACACGGACTCCACACCAGTGGCAGGAACAGGCTGAGCGTGTGAGGTGGGGGTGGAAGTGCATGTGGTAGGGGGAGGGCCTAATCATTTTGGGGATGCGGTATCGGTGTGTGGGTGAACCAGGGCCAGGGTGTGGCTAGGGGACCTGTGGAGTGGTGGCCTGGGGGCTGCAGGACGGATACTGTGTGGTGGAGCTGCGGGATTGTGGTGGGGTCTTGCTCTTCCTAGTCCGGGGGGACTTGCGGATGGGGGCCTCAGTGTCCGTGCGCCTGGGGGAGGGTGTCCGTGTGGCAGGGGAACTCCCCCCTGTGCGTGGTGACTTCCTCTTCCCCTTGTGAGTTGGAGCAGATGGATCGGTGGGGAAGAGGCCAAGGTCACAGAGGAAGAGCTGCTGGGAAGGGGGGGTGGCAGGTGAGGCAAGGGAAGGGGTTTTGGAGGGAGAGGCATCTGAGGACTGCGGAGTGCTTGTGGATGTCTGTTTGTGCGTCTGTGACCCATCCCCTGTGTGTGTGCCATCAGTTCCCGGAGTGTGCGTGCCTGTGGCTCTGGATTTTGGCTTGCGTGGCTGTGTGCTGCTTGTGTCTGTTGTGGTGCGTGCCGGTGCTGGTGTGTGTGTGGGTTGGACAGGTAGGGCAGTGGGGATTGTGGATGTGGCAGAGGTAGGAGGGGTGAGGGACTGTTGGAGGAGGGACACTGCTGACGTCTGTGTGGAGGCCATGGCCTGAATAGTCCGATGTAGGGCAGACATGTTTGATGAGATGCCCTCCATGAAGGACACCAGTTGTGTCAACAGACTGGTGTGGGAATGGAGGACACTCAGCATCGCTGTCTCCCCTACATGGAGCTGCTTCAGCAAGTCCACAGAATCACACTCAGGGCAGCAGGGGAGACAGGGGCAGGGGGTGCGGTGTCTGGCACAAAGGAGACATGCTCCCTTACACGGGGGCCTCCACGGACCTCTGGGATGGGAGCAGATGGGAGGGTGGAGATGGTGGTGGTGGCGAGGACAGACTCGCTCGGTGTTGTCTGGGGTCTGCTGACACCCGCCTCCACAAGGGAGTCCTCACTGGAGATGCTGTGTTCCTCTGCCGAGGTGGTTGTAGCTGAGGTATCCTCAGTGTGGCTCCCCTCACCCTCTGTGCCACTGGGTCCCTCCAACTCCTCTCCAGCAGACCCAGTCTGGCTCTGCGGCTCCTCTTGGTCCGTGGAGCTGTCTCCTCCAGTAGCCGAAGATGTTTCTGCAAACAATCAGGATAAACAGATACACATAAGTCACTTGTTTCACCTGAGACATCACAGTCATTACAGCACACTACAGATGACGCATTTTCCGCATTTGCTAAATATTGCTAGAAGTGCTGGCGCATATTTAAAAAATACACCTGTCATTCTGCCAGTCAACCATGCCACTCATACACTTCCCCTCCATGGACCCATCTGTCTGGTGCATGTAGTATGCAACTACTTATATGTGCACACATGCACCGCAAAGACATATCTCAGAACATCTTAAATTGTGAATGAAATGTGTCTGTACACACATATCCCATCTCCTGCCACTGACTCAGTACATGTGTCAGGATGAGGGATGGCCAAACTCATTGTCAGTAAAATGGATATGCTTCCTTCACAAGACACCATGATGTGCCCATGTATTGATGGTCAATGCCACAATAGAGTGTATGCTGTACAACTGACATAACGGCAGGATACACATTAGCAAGTGGGATACCATGCTATGGGCCAGTCTGGCTAATCAGTCATCACTGGATAAAGTCACATGGGCAGTGCATCCATAAATAAAAAAGTCTGCCATGTGTCACAATCATAATCATTTTGGGGAATGTAAGCCCTGCAGCTGTCAAGTGCACATGTTCCACTACTGCTACACACATCTTAAGGCATATGATGATCCCACGTAATACAAATGCGACAGTTGAGTGACTGCAAGCACCAATCTGTGAACATGATAACATCACAGTCTGATGAGAACGAATTGAGGCTGCCTGCACTATTATGTATAATACATCATTATGCACCGTCAAGTGATCATACACCTATGTTTTTCCCCATTGTGATGATCCATTAGCCACACCTCAGCTAGCTGCCAAAAGCAAAATGCTCAACACCACAGGAGTCTAAGATGCTAGGCCACTCCAGAATGACACCGAGGCAGACACCATATTGCATATTTCACAATTAACTAATTGTAGGTTGACACACAGGAGTAGGAGCACAGAGTGTTCCTCATATCCGGAGTAGGCATACCTGTCCAGTTCCATGTGCAACATGGGATAACCCTGAACACTAGGCATGTGTTCATGCATGTGTGACACACATGATGTACATTATTATGAGGCCCCAAGATTGTCTTACCTGCTGCATGGCTGTGTGGTAAATACCACAGACACATATGGTGAGCCAAAGCATCAATTGGAACACATATCATTTGCCCACATAGAGTACATGTCTGATTTCTGGCAATGTGCAGACACATGGCAATCAATTGCCTCACTCATGAGGACAAAACAATGCACCGGTAGCAGATGCTGCTTACAACCTTTAATTTTGGACAACAGCAGGGACACACAACACAAGTGACACAAATCACAGACTGAAAGGGCCAGACCTGTGTATCAGATGAGGATGGGCCATGAACTAATTTAGGAACATGACTCCTGTTCAAGCAGACAGGAGATCTGTGGGAGTGTAACCAGGATGAAGGAGTGCAAAGAGCATGTGAGACATAGTTCACAGAAAAGGCATGCACTTACCCCCTCCTTGCTGCTTTACGGCCTTTAACTGCCCATCCAGGTCAGGGAAGACCACCGCCAGGATCCGGTGCATGTGGGGGGTCAGTGTCCATCGTCCGCCCCTTCTGCGAGGAGGCGACAGCTTCAGCTGGACTCTGGCGATCTTCCGGGTCCAGCCACGAAGGTCCTGCCACCTCTTCTGGCAGTTGCGGATGCGGCGTCTGTAGACCCCCACAGAACGAACAGCCCGGGCAATGGTCAGCCATATCTCCTGCTTCTGATGGGCATCAACCTGTGAGGATGACAAGGATAAAAGTCCATTACCAGAAATGCAACATGTTTGTGCAACACACAGTTGGATATACATGTCTTCATCACAAGGGCATATGATGCACACGGGTAGTGCAACTATGGTGATTGACAGTTGTCCTGCATTTACAAAATTGAAACATTGCCTGAGTATAATAACTGTGTTAAAATGCCCTTTTCATGCACAGTACCTGTCCACTACAGGTACATACACACTTTGGGGGTAACAACTACTCAGTGAGCATGCTAGCCACTGGTGTACACAATGCCATTAGTGCCAGTAAGACAACATGCACAATGAAAAAGGGATGTGGACTGCACACTCACCTGCTCCCCTGGTGTCCCATACAGCTTGCTGTACTGTGGAAGGAGGCTGTCCAGCAGGGCCTTGTTCTCCTCCTCTGTGAAGGCTGGGGCCCTATCCACAGTACGTGCCATTCTTTGAACCAGAGGATGCAGAGACAGCGGCAGTGGTAGCAGAGATGTCAATTTGGAGCATGTAGTGCAGGCAAGTGAGCTCTCAGGGGAACAGACAGCCTTATATCTGTGCTGCTGAGGCAGATTCTGTCCCATGCGTCCAAAGCGATAGGTCCAACACGTTTGCATCCTATGAAACTGGCCAATCCATCGCATTGCACGGCTCGTACACGCCTTCCGCATCGTTCAAATATTTCAAACCCATTACACCAACGAGTCTGATACATTGTTGTAGGGAGCCAACTGATTTTTCACAACACGAATCGTACAAGGGCCAAATCCGCGTCAGTCCCCATTGCAGTCAATGTGCAAGGCGTGTGTGCAAGGCGTGCGCTCGCCTCCTTCCCTAGGTGTCCGACGCGTCTTTTGAATTGGTCACCCACGTCAGTCCCCATTGCAGTCAATGTGCAAGGCGTGTGTGCAAGGCGTGCGCTTGCCTCCTTCCCTAGGTGTCCGACGCGTCTTTTGAATTGGTCACCCGCGTCAGTCCCCATTGCAGTCAATGTGCAAGGCGTGTGTGCAAGGCGTGCGCTCGCCTCCTTCCCTAGGTGTCCGACGCGTCTTTTGAATTGGTCACCCGCGTCAGTCCCCATTGCAGTCAATGTGCAAGGCGTGTGTGCAAGGCGTGCGCTCGCCTCCTTCCCTAGGTGTCCGACGCGTCTTTTGAATTGGTCACCCGCGTCAGTCCCCATTGCAGTCAATGTGCAAGGCGTGTGTGCAAGGCGTGCGCTCGCCTCCTTCCCTAGGTGTCCGACGCGTCTTTTGAATTGGCCACCCGCGTCAGTCCCCATTGCAGTCAATGTGCAAGGCGTGTGTGCAAGGCGTGCTCTCGCCTCCTTCCCTAGGTGTCCGACGCGTCTTTTGAATTGGTCACCCGCGTCAGTCCCCATTGCAGTCAATGTGCAAGGCGTGTGTGCAAGGCGTGCGCTCGCCTCCTTCCCTAGGTGTCCGACGCGTCTTTTGAATTGGTCACCCGCGTCAGTCCCCATTGCAGTCAATGTGGAAGGCGTGTGTGCAAGGCGTGCGCTCGCCTCCTTCCCTAGGTGTCCGACGCGTCTTTTGAATTGGTCACCCGCGTCAGTCCCCATTGCAGTCAATGTGCAAGGCGTGGGTGCAAGGCGTGCGCTCGCCTCCTTCCCTAGGTGTCCGACGCGTCTTTTGAATTGGTCACCCGCGTCAGTCCCCATTGCAGTCAATGTGCAAGGCGTGTGTGCAAGGCGTGCGCTCGCCTCCTTCCCTAGGTGTCCGACGCGTCTTTTGAATTGGTCACCCACGTCAGTCCCCATTGCAGTCAATGTGCAAGGCGTGTGTGCAAGGCGTGCGCTCGCTTCCTTCCCTAGGTGTCCGACGCGTCTTTTGAATTGGTCACCCGTGTCAGTCCCCATTGCAGTCAATGTGCAAGGCGTGTGTGCAAGGTGTGCGCTCGCCTCCTTCCCTAGGTGTCCGACGCGTCTTTTGAATTGGTCACCCGCGTCAGTCCCCATTGCAGTCAATGTGCAAGGCGTGTGTGCAAGGCGTGCGCTCGCCTCCTTCCCTAGGTGTCCGACGCGTCTTTTGAATTGGTCACCCGCGTCAGTCCCCATTGCAGTCAATGTGCAAGGCGTGTGTGCAAGGCGTGCGCTCGCCTCCTTCCCTAGGTGTCCGACGCGTCTTTTGAATTGGTCACCCGCGTCAGTCCCCATTGCAGTCAATGTGCTAAGTGTTCCACCCACAATAGCTTTCCATGGACTCATGGGCACACCAACAACAATACAGCCTGTGACACAGTATATCAAGGGGCATGTCAGGCTGCATTACCTGTGTGTGCACATGTGGGTAAACATGTGATTTGGTATGTGTCACTTAGTGGCACCCACTCCCAGGCAGGGCAAGGTGTCATGGGGACAGATACCGCTGTGTGTTGGACACATAACCACTGTGATTGACGACTGTACAGTTCAGGGCATGAGGCATGTACACAGTTCCCGGGGTACATTGTGTATGACATGTGACATACACCCTGACTCTTAGGTGGAATGGGATGTGTGTCACAGGGTGTCCCAGTGCCACAATTGTGATGTTCATCCACAGTATGTGTGCATTTAGCTACGGAGATTACTCTGATTTCATGTGCTCAATGTCAAACGGTCACCACATCCATGTGTATTGTCAATGTGAGTTGATGTGGCGTCTGTGTGTCACAGACACCATGTGTGAGAAGCAAAAAAATGTTGTGGCACTTCATGTGTGTGTCATGTGTGCGTTGTGGTGTGTATATGAGATGCTACATCATGATGGTGTCCTTGTGGCAACACAAGGTCCCTGTGTGTGTCTGTCATGAACCTGTGATGTGTGGTAGACATCTGTCCTCACTAGTGACTGTGGTGTGTGTATGGTATGTGACACTCATACTGATGTACTGTGGCAGAGCCCATACATTGGTCACAGCACAACATGGACCTTGTTGTGTGGACCTGTAGAGCTGAGATTTCAGATGATGGGCATGTATCTGACATGTGTGCACATACACTACAGCACATACATCATGTCATTGTGTCCTGTTGTTTCATGTGCTATTTAGCATGTACACTAGCACCTAGATAGGGGAATTGACAAACTGTCTTTGCTCATCTATGTACTGCAGGAGACCAGCTGTCCACAGACCGTTCCCTGACCTTGCCACCATGGTTGAACGTGACTGCATGCAACGGTACCGCTTCACTAGGCCACTGATTGAAGATTTGGTGGAGCAGCTGGCACCACACTTGCAACCTGGCTGGACATACCCTACTGCGCTGACCCCCAAGGTGAAGGTGATGGCAACCCTACACTTCTTTGCCACCGGTACCTTCCAACACACAGTTGCTACTGCTGGGGGGATGTCACAGACTATGTTCAGCCGTGTGCTACGAGATGTGTTGGAGGCGATGTTGCTTTTCCTCAACCACTACATCCATTTCCCAACACCACAACGACTCTCTGACATCAAGGGTGACTTCTATGCCCTGGGAAGGATGCCACATGTCATTGGCTCCATTGATGGGACACATGTGGCTTTGGTACCACCACAGGCACATGAGCAGACCTACCGGAATAGGAAACATTTCCACTCAATCAATGCTCTGGTGGTATGTCTGGCCCACATGACCATTTCACATGTTTGTGCACGTTTCCCAGGTTCAGCGCACGACGCTTACATCATGCGGAGTAGTCGCATCCCAACGATTATGTCACAGATGCAGCACCAGCGTGCCTGGCTTGTCGGTGTGTACTGACTGTTTACTATTATGTGATGTTGCTAAAGTTGATTTACACCCTCTTTTAAGACTCATCTAATGTGCTATTGTCTTTATGTAGGTGACTCCGGATACCCCAACATGCTGTGGTTGCTGACACCCCTCAGGAACCCTGTGACACCGGCGGAGATGCGCTACAATGAGGCACATGGTCGGAGCAGGAGAGTGATCGAGCGGACATTTGGTCTCTTGAAAAGCAGATTCCGCTGCCTGGACAAGACAGGAGGGGCCCTCCCATATGCACCTGCTAAGGTGTGCAAAATCTTCATAGTGTGCTGCATGCTGCACAACCTGGCAGTGAGGAAGGAGTTGCCTCTGATCCAAGATGACAATGACCAACATCCGCCAGCCAGGGAGGATCCTGCCCTGGGGCATGATGCCAGTGGTGATGATGAGGGTGAGGATGATGTTCGTAGCCAGCTGATCCTCAACTTCTTCACATGAATGTGAGTATACACTGATGTGTCTTCAAAGTATTGTGTTTGCCTGATATCTGTTGGTGGTGCACTTGTGCTGCTTGAGTGTGACTGTGTGCTACTTGTCAGGATGCTTGCTGTGATGTGTCCTTTCAGGTAGTCTGTACTCCCAAACAATGTTTAGCTGATTGATATGTTGTGTGTACGTAGTTTTGTTACATTTGTGGGCATGTATATTGTTGTTGTATGCTGTAATTCAAGGTTTTTGATTGTGTTTTCTGTCTGTCCTTCACAGGGTACTTTGGCTGCTGTATTGGGAGGTCTGAACCCCAAAACCCAGATCCTTGTTCCAGAGTGCAAGTAGTCGTTGTCCCAACCAATGATGTGCCACACAACCCTGGACTTTACTTGTTTACAACTTGTTTAATGTTTGCTCACTGTTACGTGAGGTTAACTTGCATCAGTTGTGGGCTTTTCACGTTGTGAATCTGTAATAAACCTGTGCTTCACTTTGGGATGTGCTCCGTGTGTATCTACACATCAGACAGTCATTAGCATCCTGTACCTGTGGAATGCTTGCCACTGACCCAGGATGGGTGTGGTGTATGTGCATTCCACTGTTTTTCCTGTTGACATCACTTATGAGGATGAGTTAGCTGGACATGGTGAGTATGTCTTGTGTTGCCCTAGTGGTGTGTCTCCCTCATATGTGCCACATTACCATGACTCACATAACGGTGTTCACATTGCTGTGGTAGTTTGCATGCACAGTGTTCCTTATCAGATCATCATCGCCATGACACAGACAAAGTATAAATCACGACAGAGGCAAGTATTGTGTGAATGTGATTTTATTTACAGACATGTGTAAGGATGGTGAACGGAATTTGAAGTGCTGTACAATGTGATGGTAATCCAAAGTTCACAGGTGAGTTGGTAGTCTTAAGAGATGAAATGTCCAGAGTAGAATCCACAGTCATTTGCTGCATTGTCACAACTTTGACCCTCCATGTCAAGTGGGAGATTTGTGTGTCAGTCGACAAGGTTAATTGGTTTGCACACAAGGGACGACATACAGAACAGGTGTTGAGTTCCTGGGGGATATGCATGGCCATCAGCGTCTCAATTCCCCTTCTTTGGACGACACCTCTTCTTTCTCGGGGGACCCTCATGTGCAGGCAGCTGCGGTGCAGAGGACTCTCCGCCAGAGTCCTCCTCCCTCCCTGTGGCAGTTGCGGATGTTGTGGCAACAGATGTTGTGGGTGCACAGGGAGGTGTGGACATGTTGGTGCTAAACTGGCGGAGGCATGTCAGTATGTCCCTATGCACCGCTGTTAGTTCATCCAATTTGTCCCACTTGGACTCCATCCGGGACATGTGGGAGTCCAAGCGGGCATGATGTGCAGCCTGCTGTTCTTTGATGTCCTTGAGGATCCCCACTACCTGTCCAAATCCTCCGGTGCTTTCCTGGTACGCATCTATGATGCGTCCCAGGTGTGGCTCATCATGCAGTCCAGCCCCCTCTGCAGGCCGTGTCCTCTGCCTGCCCACCCTCCCACCACCCCTACCCACACGGGCAGGACCTGCCGTGGCCGGCACAGGCAACACTGGGACCACTTGAGTGTTTGCGACGGTGGTGTTGTCCCTTGATTCCAGGGTGCCCTGTGTACCTGTTCCATTGTTGTTCAGTGGCCTCGTCCTGTCCGTGTCGGCAGGGCTACTCGGTGTGGTATCAGATGTGGCAGGTGTGGTTGCATGGGGTGCTGATGTTACTGCTGCTGGGGCTGCAAGATGAGTCACACCAGAGGTGCCAGGTTGTTCAGGGTCGTCGTCCGAAGAGGACAGGGACTGATCCACACCGGTGAACTCAGGGTCTGCCAGAGTCTGGGACTGGGACTCTTCTTCAGGTTGTGCTGTGTCCCCAGCATCGCCTGTGTTTGGAGGAGACACACAATGTATGTTATGTTTCTACCAACATCAACGTTTCACACACATGACATTTGCCACTGGACATCATAATGAGAGTCTGTACATTGCATTGTCAAAAGTTGTGACAGACTGAGGTTGATATTGTTGGAGCACTTTGTCATGGCAACCTGAAGCATTTCGATGTGCACGTCAAGCTGTGTGCATGACCAGCTCATGTATTGATCAATTGTCTGTACATGCCCATTGCTACTCAGGTTCCATCACATGCCTGACACAGCTGTATCATCCCTGTCCACATTTGTGCTATAACGATGACATACGTACAATTACACTTAGGGTATGTATCAAGCTTGGTGCATGTGTGGTGGAATTTGTTGCGTTGCTCTGTGCATCACATTGGTGTGTCTGTGCAACATGGTCACAGTCCGGTATGCCTGTGATCCAATGTGAGATACTTTCTGGCTATCTGTGTTCCTAGTTCACATCTCATTTCAAACAAGTCATGGTGTTACCGTGCCTACTGATGTTGGTGCAGAGTTTTGTCAGTGCTACGTCTTTTTATCTTGTCTATTTCCTCCACAGTGAGAGGGATTGGGCACAGAAGCACTCTTTCTTTTCCATGCTCATGACAGTGATGGGCAGAGGTGTGTGTGTTACAGTTCTGCTGCTGTGAGTTGCATGCGTCATCCGATGCAGTCCAGGATAGTCATTGTGTTTGGATTGTCCATGACAGTGAGTGATGTGTTGTGTGAATGATGCGTACAACGCAGACCGATGTGGTATTGACATGCAGCTCACAAATGCACAGTTTGTGTATGACACCATGCTACAGTGTCAGCTATATGTGTGTGTCCATTCTAGTCACTGTCAGGTGTCCACTGTCAATGATGTATATGTGACATTGTGTGTGCTTGGTGCTATGTACTATGTCTGCATCTACCCAATTGTCATCTACGAAACACACCTTCACAGGCAGGTCAGGGGACACCCCAGGGACACTGAATCTCCAGACAGTGGGAGGATACCTACAGTTCCAATGGCTGTGGGTGTAAATGTGTTTGAGTTGGCCAGTGCGTAGGTGTGACTTGCAGCCAATTCATACATCAGGACCATGTGTCAGACATCTTGCCAAGGCATTTACTTTTGGAGTGACTGGTCCCGGGGTGCAATTTGTTTGAGCAGAAAAGGTGTGTTTTGATGCGGCATTGATGGCATTTGGAGTCATTGCAGGACCTCCTTCACCCACAGTGGCCAGGTAATCCCCCATGTGGCATGCTTCCATTGCAGGGAGTCACAATTTACGTGCAGGCTGTCAGTCAGTAGTTTCCTGTTGTTTGTTTGAGCACAAGTCCCAGCAGGGCCTTGTGCTCCCCACAGCAGAGGCCATTGTCTGTGTTCTTGGTAGAGACTTTTCACTCACTCTCTTGTGGAGCATAATTCTAGGTGTGTATTTTGGTGTTGGTGGGAGGGGTGTATGGGTGCAAGTACCTGCTGGTAGATGTGGTCAGAGCAGGCGGTACTCCTCCCCCAGTCCAGTTATCCCACCATGCCGCATGCTTCCATTGCAGGGAGTGTAAGTTACCTTTCAGGCTGTCAGGCATTGGTGTCCTGTTGTTTGTTTGAGCCCAAGTCCCAGCAGGGCCTTGTGCTCCCCACTGCAGGGCCTAGTGTCAGCCATCTTGGCAGTGCTTTTGCACTCCCTGTGAGGTGAGCATGGTTCAGTGTGAGCTTGCTGGGACATGTGGGTGGGGACTGTTGGCTGTGACTTCAACTCCCATCATGCTTTTGGCTACACCCACCTTCCCACAATACCTTACCTTACTTCCTGTGAAGCTTTTTCCCTGTGTGGTGGTGTGCCTGTGCTGACAAGTTGGCAGGCAGTGTTGTCCTGGTGTTTGTTTGCACAAAAGTACCAACAAGCCCATGTGCTTCACACTGCAGAACCCAGTGTGTTTAATCTTTGTGGGATATTTAAATGGATTCTGAGGGAATGCATTATACCAGGTGGGTTGTGTTGCGTTTGGGTTAAGGGGTGTGTGTGTGCAAGTACCTGCTGGTAGATGTGGTCAGAGCTGGCAGTACTCCTCCCCCAGTCCAGTTATCCCACCATGCAGCATGCTTCCATTGCAGGGAGTGTAAGTTACCTTTCAGGCTGTCAGGCATTGGTGTCCTGTTGTTTGTTAGAGCCCAAGTCCCAGCAGGGCCTTGTGCTCCCCACAGCAGGGCCTAGTGTCAGCCATCTTGGCAGTGCTTTTACACTCCCTGTGAGGTGAGCATGGTTCAGTGTGAGCTTGCTGGGACGGGGGGGGGGCTGTTGGCGGTGACTGCAACTCCCAAAATGCTTTCTGCTACATGCACATTCCCAGCAGCCTAACCTTCCTTCATTTTGACTCAGCTTTCCTGTGAGGTGGTGTGACGTTGTTGGCAAAATGGATGACTGTGTTTGTTGTGGATTTATGCTAATGCCTTGCAGTATTTGTCGTTAGGTTTGTACATGTTATGTCGTAGTTCCATTTTACTGTGGGATGGCAGGTATTGTGTTTGGGTAACTGGCATACACATCACATGAGACTTGCCTTTATGTTGCTATGGCTTTGCTGGCAGAAATTGGTTTAACAGTCCCCTTGAGAGTGATATATGTGTATTGCAGCACAAAATTGAGTATATTGTTTGTGTACTCACCAGGCTCTGGTATTCCTGTTAATCCATGGATGCTCTCCGGTGGTAGGATGGCCCGCACCTTCTCCTCCCAGGTCCTGAAGTGCGTTGGTCTGACAGGAGGGCCACCGCCAGTGTCTGTGCTCAAGGCGTGGTCCCTGTTGATGAGCTTCTTGACCCTCCTGCACACATCATAGTACCTGTTCTGTATGTTGTCCTTTGTGCGCCGACAAGGAGCTTGTGCATTAACCTTGTCGACAATCCTCTCCCACATCTTGGTTTTCTGTGACATGGGGGTCTGTTGGACCAATGTGCCAAACAACTGTGGCTCTACCCTGAGTATTTCGTCTATCATGACTTCCAACTCACTATCTATGAACTTTGGATTCTTCTTGGGGGGCATGGTGCTGGGTGGTTGTGGTGATTGATGTGTGTGTGAGGGTGTAAGTGAGTGTGGTGGGTGTGAGTTTGTCAGTGAATATGTGATTTGGTTTTTGAGTAGTGCAAATGGTGTAGTTGTTGTGTTTTGTGTGTGTTGTGGTGTGTCTCTGCAGTGTGGTGGGGTTGTCTGCTGTCCTATGCCTGTGGTTTGCAAAGGATCATGGTAGGGATTTCTGGCCTTTATATAGTTGGAGTTGTGGGTGTGTCTTTGTTCCTTTTTTAAAAATTTTATTTATAAATTGGCTGTTATTGCTTTTAAAAATTTTTTTTTTTGTCTTATTTCCTTTGCTTGTGTTGTGCATGATGGAGACGTTCGTTTGACATGGTCGGACGCTGCCTGTGGCTCGCGCGGGGTGATCCAAGTCTGTCACACTGACAATCTGCTGTGTTTCGACGTTGGTGTACGCCTCGGACGCGAAGGGCTCTATTGTTTGCTAGTCACTATTTGCTGTACGTCTCGGTTTTCATGCTCGTGCTCCGTGCGAGTCGGTCGCGTTTCACACGTATTGCATCGTACTACGCGGCTCGTGCATGGCGGGTACGTTTTGCTCGCTTCAATTCCTAATGCGTGTCGGTCGGTACGATTCACAGTCAATTTACGGGCGAATCAATGATTTCCAGACGGGTCGGGCGTGCGGCTTGTGTTCCGTGCGGGTGGTTTGTAATTCACACACAAGGCATCGTACTGCGCGGGTCGTACGGCGCAGGTCCGTGTCGGTCGGTCTCCATTCCGGGTCCGAGTCGGTCGGTACGGTTTACGACCGGAATCGGAATCGGCCCCTATGTGTCCATCTTTGTCCCCACCCATCTCTCCATCTTGCTCTCCATAAATACAGCTTTCTGTCCATTTATCCTTCATCCATCTCTACATCTATTCTTCTTTGCATCCATCAAACTCTACCTCTATGATTCCCTTCTGTCTTTTGTTTCGTGCTTTTTGTTGAATGTATTCCCCCGTGCTACAGCTCCATCATACTAGTGTGATCAAATCAAAGCAGCAATAAACAACTGTTTGAAGGTTTTATTGTTACACACACACACCCTAGTGGCACCCACCCAATGCTTAACCTGCTGGATTGGGGGGTTCCTGACGTCCCTGACTGGAGTAGCTGTGACAAAAAGAATTGGGCATTATCTAGTGTATAGATGGTAGGAGAACCCAAGTGAGAGGATAATCTCAACAAAGGAGGCGGTGTAAAAAATGGTGAAAACCCAGTGACTGAGTCTTAGGTAATACCAGTGATGCAGCGTAAAACAGATATTGCCTTACACAACTCCTAAGGGCCTTTCAATGAAATCCATTTGCATCCAGTTGAATGGACTTGCCAATTTCCCAAAATGGCTCATAAAAACTTGCGTTTACTTCCTGTGTTCTGTTGTTGGCATACCAAGCAATGGTGGCACAATGTTTCAGCAGTCATTCTGAATCTGAGATTAAACCAGAAGAGGCACATCATTGCATCTCTCCCTACATGTGCAGGACCATGATAATATCTAGCAATAGGTGACAACAAACTATCAGGTGATACAGGTCTGCTATAAGTGTAAACCCAAATGTCATTTTCTCTTTTTGTACATCCTGCTCGCACCCAACTTTGCTGTTCTGGTTCTGTCACTTCCTGGTCTCATTCCAAGAATCAAATACTGTTAACAACATATTATGATTTGTGACGTCTGATGTTTCATTCAATAGATCCTCATTGAAAGCATGCACATTTAATGCACAATACTTTGCAATCTCATCAGCATATTTATTGCCAAAGGTCACATAGTCAGTGCCCTGTTCATGTGCTGCACACTTGACCACTGCAATTTGGGAAAGCATTGTAGGGATCGTAATAGGTTCCTTACACTTTCCCCGTTTCGTATTGGTGATCCGGAGGAAGTCATGAACCCACGTTGTGACCACAATTGCCCGAAGTCATGCATGACTCCGAAGCCGTAATGACTATCTGTGAATATTGTAACCATAAGCTGTTCAGATATGCTGCAGGCTCGTGTTAATCAGCTCTGCCACCTGTGCAGAATACATTCCTTGCAACCATGATGCTTCCACAACACCAGTAACTGTACAAACAGCATACGCAGCTCTCAAATTTCCTTCACTGTCTCTCAAACAAGCACCATCAACAAACAACACATGATCATATTCAGGCAATGATTCATCCTGGGCATCAGGACAGGGCTTAGTACATAATTCAGTTACATTCAAACAATCATGATCAGCTTCATTAATCACAATTTCATTACCAGGCAACGGCAACAGAGTGAATGGGTTGAATAGGTTCAAAATTGTGCATCTTTTAAGAGTCACATTCTCTGCACCCAAAAGAATTTGCTCATATTTTGTAAGACGCCTGTTCATTTTAGTACAAGTTAACAGTATCTCCATTGAATGGGGTACAAATATAGTTAATGGATGCCCCCATTACTATACTTTCACACTGTTCAAGACTCACACTTGCTGATGCAACCGATTTCAAACATCCTGGTAAAGCTGTGGCTACAGGATCAAGAGTCACTGAAAAATAGGCTATGGGCCAGCGACTACTTCCATGCATTTGTGTCAGCATTGGAAGAGCACAGCCTTCTCTTTCACTGCAAAATAACACAAAGCACTTGTTGTAATCAGGCATTCCTAGAGTTGGTGCCCTGCAAAGGCATTTTCACAGCTCAGTGAAGGCAGTCATACAACTGTCATCCCAGGGTACTGGATCAGACACATCTTTGTTGTCAGCCTCTGAAGAGGTTTCGCTGACATTGAGAAATTAGAAGTCCATTGGCGACAATAGGCCCCCCCCATTCCTAAGAACATGCAGACTTCCTTTTGGGTAGTAGGTGGACTCTTGCTAAGAATCGCTGCAATGCTTTCCTGTGACACTTTCCTTGTTCTTTCTCAATGTGGTGTCCTAAGTACAGGACTTCAGTTTGGAAAAACTGTATCTTAGTCGGGGATACTTTATGTGTGTTTTCTCCAAGATGGTTCAAAAGGACAACAGTGTTAATCCTGCAAGGCTCCTTAGTATTTGACACCACCAATAGGTCATCAATATACTGCACTAGCACTGAATGATATGGCATTACCAAAGACTCAACCTTCTTTTTAAGGAACTGGTTGAAAATCGAGGGGCTTTCCATATACCCTTGTGGGTCTCGGAACTATGCCAAAACACAATTGCCAAAATGGAAAGCGAAAAGAAACTGGCTATCCTCATGAAGAGGAATAGAAAAGAAGGCTTGACAGAAATCACTGACTGAAAACCATTAGGTTTCACATGAAATTTGAAAAAATATCATAGCTGGATTTGGTACCACAGAACAACAAGGGACAACAATGCTGTTCACTTTCCGCAAATCCTGCAAAATACAATACTTGCCATTTAGCTTCTGCAAGTCCATAATGGGAGAGTTACATGGACTTCCCATTATCTCCTCAAGATCCCTTGCTCAAACATCGAGTCAATCACAGGAGTAATTCTGGCAATAGTCTCTGGAGTCAAATTGTATTGTGGGATTCTTGGATATTCAGCATTTGGTTTTATGGTGATTCGGACTGGTTCAACACCTTTGACTTGTCCAATATCTTTACCTGTAAAGTCCCAGACTTTAGGTAACACTGTGTCTCTCAGCTCAATGGGTAGATCTTCTCTCATCAGGAGAGGGAACATTCCCATTTCCTTCTTTTGTTGTGCAACAGATGGGACAATTTAGTTTGCATAGCAGATCACGTCCAAGCAGATTTACTGGACTGGAATCACACACCACAAATCGATGTCGATCCTCAAAGGACTCTATTTTAACAGGAACTGCTTCAGAAATTGGGGTGGACAACTTTTTATTAGTAACTCCTACAACTTGGATTCTTTCTCCCGAGAGGGGTAGGTTTGGAACCTCTGCTGTTCTTACAGTAGAGCGGGAGCACCAGAGTCAACAGGTAATGAGACATGATTCCCATTCACTTCTCCATCCACATAGGGACCACTCAGGTCTACCCATAAGTCTGTGCCAAGCACGCAGTCCTTCTCCCCCTCAGGCACCATCATGCCAACAGGTCTGGATCAAAATCATCTGTCTGAATTAAGTACTGTTGTGATGTATTCTGATTTTGTAAAGAATTTTTATTCATTTGCTGATTCTGATTCAGATAGTATCTCTGTACCTGGACATTCTGGTGAGGCATCAGAGCTTGTGGTATTTGCATTGATTGGGAAGCATAAGCATTTTGAGTCCCCTGTCTTTGCATCTGTTGTGTTTGAACCATTCTGTATCTGATTTACAGGATTAAATCTACACTTGCGTTTCCAATGCCCAAATTTTCCGCACACATGACATGGGCTTGTTTTCTTCAAAGCTGACACACCAACACCCGTTCTAAAATCTATTGGAGCACTACAACCTCTCCCTCGAGACTGGAAATTCTGCAGTTGAAAACCATTAACACCCTGCATCATTGAAGCATGATTATGTCCTCCCTGTACTGGGACTTCATTTTCAAAACTTGACTGATTCTGACCTTTCTGCATCACTCTCATTTGAGGAACCATTAACTTTTCCTTTTCCTTTTTATGTTTCATGTCAATCTCATCTCTGCAGTACTTGGCATATCGTAAAATCTCATCGAGTGGCTTGTTCTGCCAACAGGTTAATTGCTGGTGAATCATAAATGCAATCTCAGGTCTTAATACATTCATGAACCTGAAAACAAAATGTTGCACATCTTTATTTGCCACATTTTCAATTCCACTGTATTGTTTGAAAGCCTGCACCAATCTCTTGTAATAGGCATTTTCATTTTCTGTTGCTTTTACCTGATTCCTTTGTTATTTGTTGTATTTGCTATTTGTTGTCTTTGCCGCTGCTTTTCCTCCCCCGCCTGGTCTTTTACCACCATATTGCTCTGATTTTGTGTTGCTTGTACCTGATTCCTTTGTTATTCGTTGTATCTGCTGTTATTTGTTGTCTATGCTGTTTTTTGCCCCCCCCTCGCCTATTCTCTTCCCGCCATATTTTTATCCCATTCAACTCAACTACCAGACTCTCATGTCCACACTTCAAAATTAAATCTTATTTCCCTAAACTAATCCACCACTAATCCTCTTTGGGTTCCGTAGTAGGGTGCTACTTGCCGAAAAGTGCTTCGATGCCTCGTCAGGGGTAGTAAGAGCTATATAAATACAATTACAATTACAATTTGCTGCCAATAAATTTCTTTAGGAGAAACTTTAGTTTTCAAGTGATTCATCACCTGTTGGTATTTCTTTAGTACCACTGGAGATGGTGTGCCTGTTCTAGGATCTCTTTCTGGTTCTGCTTGGTGACAATCCACAGACACCTTACCTTAGGCCCATAAATCTCCAGGAACCACAATGTCAAACAGAGTATTCACGTCAATCCACCAAACGTTTGAAATGTTCACAAATCTTTCCATCTGTCTGTACCATTCAACTGGATTCTCTCGTAATTTCGGAAATTTGTTTGTAAATGACAAAATATCAGGTCTTGTCCTAGGCACATGTACATAACCTCCACCTGGTACTTCTCTCATAGGATGCATTTGTATTTCTCCACTCCCTCTATCTATTACCCTTGAAGGTGTCTGCACCCTGACTTTCTTTGTTTCCTTTTTTTTCGACCATCTGCTTTCCCATTTTTCTTTCTCATTTCATTTCTTAATCAGTGTCATTAATTCTTTAATCTGGAATTTCTTTCCAGCTGACCTCATGTTTGCAAAATCTTGGTTCTTAAACTCTAATCTGTAATTTGTTTGTAAAACCTGGGATTTCTGAATGTCAATTTCATATTTCTGAGCCCATTAAATCAATCTCATGTGTTAATATAGCGGTTGTATGACAGAGCCCTGCATGCATTTACCTCGCATTAATTTACAATGCAGCCACTACCCCAACTGCGACGTTACTATGTGTTAATTTACCACACAAGTCGTTACAACAACTTGCCTTATGGGGGAGCTGGACTTTGGAATAGTATAAATTACTATTCCAACTCCAGTCTATGCAATAGAAGGGAAGGTGTTGGACTTAAAATCTAACACCAGTCCAACAACGCGTGCCCTAAAGCAAGTCATAGTAACGACTTGCGGGGTAAAGGAATGCGTTGTAATGTCGCAGTCTGGGAAATATCTTTGCATAGAAACAATAGTTCCTCCTCCTGGTATGTATCTCATCATAATGGACTAAGATTTCCCTGAATCATTTCTTCTAAATCAATCTTTAGTCTACTTACGTCTAATGAACTTTCCCTTCATGGAATTGTACCTGGAGCTGAACCTGGCACTGAAATTAAAGCAGGAACTGGAGTGAGATTTGGAACTGGAGCTGAAACTGAAACCGTTTCCACACTCTGATTATTCTTTGGGGTACTATATCATTTAAGCCATTCATCGAATTCCTCAGGAGTAAATCCTGATTGTTCTCTCATAGTATTTAAAATGATATCACCATTGGTAAAATTTCTAATAGTTCCAGGTTGCACATTTAATGGGCATGTATCAGGAGCTGTAGTTCCCTTTGGTACAATCATTTCAGGAAGATGGTAACTCATCTCAGGAGGTCCACTCATTCCATGAAATCACAGAAAGGTTAGAACCTCTGAATCATCCCATTTGTCAGGTCAAATTATGTCTGATTTGGAATAGAACCTGTACTCCTAGTACATGTAGTAGTACTTTGAGTCGGGACCATAGGTGTCTGAAGCACAGACCTCATTGTCAATTCTAGTGGATTACTATGTGCAGTATTATTCCAGCAGGTACTGTCAAATGGTGTACAGTATTTACCTGTAACCCAGATTTATTAAGAGGTACGGCAGGTCCAATAGTAACAGGAACAGTCAACGCATCTGGAGTATTGGATTCAATCAGATTTACTGGAGCTGTTATTTCTGTTCTCCCTCTTAAAGGAGTAACGAGTGTAAGCTCTCTTGGTATTTCAGACATTACAGGAGCATTTGAAATTTCAACTGTAGTACTACTCGACACCTCCACATTCTGGGATTCATTATATGGTGGCAGACAAATCATCAACAAAGCATTCAAATGTTCATCATCTATGTCACTCTCTTCTCCTCTCTCACCAGGATCACTCTTTTCTGCCTGTGTGCGTTTGCTCTTTTACTTTCTTTTTCCCTTAATATCTCCCTCAAGTGGTAACATTGGATACAATGAGGTTCCCTGTATAATATCTGCTCTTCATGCTTTCTGTTGTGCATCCCATCTAGCTTCTGCATAATCATCTAGTGTTCTTCTATATCTCCCTTGGTATTTTTCTTTCCCTTTCTGATGTGCTATGTGTTCCTGAGAGGTCATTGATTCCAATTGGACAGCTCTAGGAGGTGGTCTCAATTCATATAATTTCCTCCTTAAGATCTCAATGATTCTCAAATTAAATGTCCCATAACGAGGAAACTGTAGTGCCTCGTCTTCTTCTGTAAGCTTATGCCAATATTCAAGCCAAAGACATGGATGTAATCCTTTGTCATTCATTACAATGTATCCTGGTGTACCCTTAGGTGGTGCCTCTACTCCTATTCTGGCAGGTATTGTCACATCTTCCTTGATTAATATTCATAAGGCTTTGAATAATATAATTTTTATTCAATTTCATGTTTCACAAATGAACTTCCATAAACTCCAGGAAATAAATTTCTCCCACAATCCTCTAGTTGAACAATCTCAGCCAATGATAGTGCAACCTTTTATGACGTTGTCAACCAATCTCAGCGCGGCTTTACACCAACCGACCAATCACAGCGCAACACACTATGACATCACTCCTTGCAGTAGCTCACCCTCTTTTACAAATTTCTTCAGCGCCTTTTTTCTGAGCACATAAACAATACAATGTAGGCAACAATTAAACCTGTCTGCGCCACTAAAGTAAATCCACTCTCACACGGTAACTAAACTTTCTATAATCATTCACTTCAAATGAAATCTTGACCAGCGAGATTTCCCCCTAATTGATACAGTTATTCCCTGTGCATCTGAGATCAACTATACAAACCGTTTACCAATAACACACATTAGACAACCCTTTACCATAAGATGTTGCCGACGACGTCTCACGACAAACACCACAAACAGCAAACAACTTACTCAGTGTCTTCTACACTGAGACTATTCCATAGGTAAATATCTAGAGATCTTAGGCCACGACAGACCCTTCTACAACTTCAACTTCTTTGCACAAGCACCACAATCATACATGGATTTTAATCTTATGGACTTTAACCATTTCTCACTCCGCTCAACAACACACAGCTATTTCAAAAACCACAATCTTTAAGCCAAAGTAATTGCAACGCATATCCCTATAAACACGCACTCACTTTTGCCACTACTCGCCATCGAGATTCCGTCAGTGCTCCATCACTCTTCTCTGTGCTGAACAAAAATCTTTGGACTCTAGGGACTTGGGCAGGGAAAAACTACATCTGATACCCTAAAAATTCACTTCACTAGGCTAAACCATAGCTCTGCTACCAAGCTTTGATCCAGCGAAAGCGTTTTCTTATTTTACTCACAGCTCTAACTGTACTGGGCCCTCTACGATTAGTCAACTCTCCATTACCACACCTTACCACAGAGGCGATGGTCCTCTGATGGATCTTTCTCTGCCGATAGGAGAGGTGAGAATTAGGGTATCTAGATCCACGTTGGCCACCCAATGAGGACCATTAATTGGCAGCCAACACCCTGAAACTAATCTGTGACTCTCTCTATCTCGCATCTAGAATTAATACGTAAATAGCACAGTTTTAAAGAAAGGACATCAGAACACAAAAACAGACTCAGGCAAATTGGTTATTGTATTAATGATCCAAAATCAATGCATTTAAGTATCATTTTAAGCATTTCAGTCAAGAATCTTACAACATGTAGTATGAAACCACATATTTAGTCAAAAGTTCTAATCCAGAAGAGGATGGTTCAAAAGGTTACAGATTTCTACCACCATTAAAAGGAAGAGGATGGTTTCTTTACAGAATAAACTCACAGCGAACAAAAATCACAGACTCCTCCCACCATCAAAGGCAGAGGATGGTTTTAAGATTCACATCAAATAGAAGGTACAGGTTCCAACCACCATCAAAGGCAGAATGCTGGTTTGATCTCTTAACAGCTTTCAAAAGGTTCTAAAACATAGGGCAAATGGATCAAGTTTAAAGACCTCTAGGGGCAAGTTCATAAGCATAAGCTAAAGGGGAACGGCAAATCTTGTTGCTCACCAAAGAGTCTGAGAAAGTTCAGCAGACAAAGTCATTGACAAAGGCAAAAACATAGGGCAGAGAAAAATCAGGCTTGTTTGGCAAAGAAGAATTTAAATCAATCTGCCAAAGGTAGCAATGTCAGCACATTAATCCAAAAGCAAAGGAATGATTCTTTAAAGCACAGGTCTTCTTGCATAGGGAAAAATCAAGAATGTGTCGCCATCAAAAATGTGCTGCCAAAATGTCGCTACCAAATGTCGCAGCACCTCCTTTGGGGTCTCTCCCTTTATAAGCATTATGCCGCTCCATATGGTCAGTCATCACACCATAATGGTCAGATCATCATGTGACTGGTCCTTTAGTCGTAAGGTACAAGATTTTGATACTCCAGCATGGTTTCCCATACATGTCATGGGAAGCAATTCCTCCTTCCATCCTCACAGGTAGTCCACAAAGAAAATATTACATCGTTGCAGACCATGAGGTCTGTATAGAGTTCAGATTCCCACCAATTCACTATTTAGTGAACACTAGAAGAAGGTCCTCGGTTGTACTAAATGTTGCATATATAGAACAGATAAAGCAACATTAAAAAAAATGTGGAAAAGAATGCCCATTGTATTAGGCTATGAAATAATGCAGTTTAGCAAGGAACATGGAAAAAGAATTTAAACCGATATTTCATTTGCAGTATTCTAAACTCTTAATTAGAATCAAACATAATGAAATATATCAAGCAATTCATGTAAGAAATAATAGTGGAATTGTCAGGGTATTATAACATGTACATGACTAAGGTTAACTATGGCCTATTACCACAAAATTTCAACATTCAAATATATAAATGATTCTCAAAATTCATTTTACTAAATCGTTTTAGCCTTTATATGATCTTTATGATGTCTACAATCACTAAATTAGCCTTTGAAGTCTGTTTGAGTGAAATAGCTTCACCTGACAGTGTTTTAACTTCTTTCCAAGAAATATCGGGAGCTATAAAGGAGGTCCTATTTGTCCAGAACAGCAAAAAAGGAAAACAACAGGGGTGGTTTGACTCTAAGTGTACACGAGCCTATGCCAATCTAAAGCATGAAATACATAAGACTCCAAGAAATCCAAGCGATATTAGACAGGCCAGAGGGGCTTATAGGCTAGCGCTCAAGGAACGTAAAGCATCCTTGAGAAATGATGCTTGGATAGCATTGCATGATGCCTCTCTATCCAAAGATAGCTCGACCTTCCGGAAAGCAGTGAAAGCCCCCTTTTTGACACCCGGGGATGGTCCGACCATTGAAATAGCCATTACAGAAGAACAATAGATTGACCACTTCTCCACGATGTATAATGGTGATGTGAGTGCCGATTCTGCAGGTACCCAACTCTATGGGGATGATGTCCTGGTACCCCTGACTCAACATACTGATCTCCAGTTTACTCTGGACGAAGTAAATCATGCCATCTTAGCAAGTTTGAGGGGTAAGGCCCCTGGGCCTGACGGGGTCCCAGCAGACTTATAAAAGTCAAACGTGATATTATGGGGCCCTCTAATAACCCAGGTAAGCACTGCAATTTGTTCTTCTCTTTTTTTAACTAGCTGGTCGGAATCGATCATAGTGCCTATTTTTAAAACACCATGGGCCAACTTTTGGAACACAAGGTAATCACACAAGATTTCAACATCTTGGGCGATTTCAATTTTCACCTAGATACCCTCCTCGATAAAGACTCTCAGGCCCTGCTTGACCTAGTGACAGGCGTTGGCCTCGAGCAAATTGTGGTCGGTCCCACCCACACAGCGGGACATCTCTTAGACGCTGTTTTCACAGATTGCCCCTTGTTGAAATATAATAATACCCTACAACTTCACTGGTCTGACCACCATGCAGTGTTGCTTACTCTTACTCTTCCCTCCTCGCTGGTTTCTAAGCACGTCCCAGTTAGCAGCGAAAAAAGTTATCAATGGCAAAGATTAGACAGAAATGATTTCTCCACCCATTTGAGTCAGAACAAGCCTTGCTTTGCCAAAGACCCAGAGGCGGCTTCTTTACAATATCATCACTGGATCCCAGCAGCAGCAAGCACCACTGCTCCCCAGAGAACAGGGAAAACTAGCAGGACAGCACCTACTGAACCTTGGTTCTCTGAAGAACTAAGGATTTCAAGAAGACTCTGTCACAGCCAAGAAAGATGCTGGCGTAAACACTATGATCCCAGGGAGAAAGAATTATATAAGACAAGACTGGCACATCACAAAGAACTGATCAAAAAAACTAAAATCAGTTATTTCTCAGAAAAAATTGAAGGAGCAAAGAATAATTCCAAGGAGCGTTTCGCAACGGTGCTGAAACTCAGCCAAGTGCAAGAGACCAATGATAGCGCAATAGATCAAGCTTTTTGTGATACATTGGCCTCCTCTTTCTGCAATAAAGTCTCCTCCATTTACAATACCTTTGCTCCTGATCTATCAATTCTCAGGGTTTTTAGACTGATACCACAAGTCTGACCCCAGATCAGTCCACCTCGGGATCCAAACTCGCCCCATCCCGCCTTTCAAATTTCACACTGCTCTCTCAAGAACAAACTTCAAAGCTTCTTTTAGTCACCAAATCCGGATCCCCCCTGGATCCATGTCCTCCTAGAGTAACTCATTTGTTAGTGGAGTCTGTTACTTTTCCACTCATGGAGGTTCTTAACTTGGCCATTGAAACTGGGACCTTTCCCACAATGTGGAAGAAAACATCAATCCTGCCTTTGCTAAAGAAACCAAACTTGGAAAAAACAGACGCAGGAAACTATCGCCCTATTTCCCATCTGCCCCTACCAGCGAAGGTACTGGAGAAACATATGAATCAGGAACTAGTTGCATTTATCGAGAATAATCATATTTTGGATTCCACTCAGTACGGTTTCAGAGCACAGCACAGCACTGAATTGGCCCTAATCACTGCAACGGAGGAAGTCAGACGGGCGGTTGATAAAGGAGGATCGGCAGCTCTGATATTATTAGACTTATCAGCCGCCTTTGACACGGTGGATCATGGCATTCTAATACACCGGCTCCAGGAAGTAGGAGTTGAAGGCCTAGCTCTAGCACTGTTTAGATCATTCTTGCTCAATCGTGAACAATTTGTTGAAGTAGGAGGTTATAAATCTAAATGCTTTAGGCTTCCTTGCGGGGTGCCACAGGGCTCATCATTGAGCCCTACCCTTTTCAACATTTATGTTGCCCCTCTGGCGCGTATGATCCAAACTCATGGGTTTGAATTAGTATCATACGCAGATGATACCCAGATTATTATATCAATCTCGAGCAATAATCCTGATATAGCCCAGAATTTTAAGGAGTGCATGAGATGTGTCAGTGATTGGATGGCCGAGAACTGTCTCAAATTAAACTCAAATAAGACAGAGGTTCTACTCTTTGGGAGAGACACATCCTTCTGGTCTTCAGAATGGTGGCCATCGGAGTTGGGGACTCTCCCAGCACCAGTCACTAGGGCAAAAAATCTTGGAGTCATCATAGATACCTCCCTCTCCTTTTGCCACCACGTAAATACACTCACTGCATCCACCTACTACATTTTAAAAATCTTGAGGAAAATTCTTCCATTCATACCGGTAGGATTGCAGAAAACAGTGGTGGCAGCCTTGGTGCTGTCCAAACTTGATTATTGCAATGGACTACTGGTTGGAGCGAATAAATCAGTAATAGCAAAATTGCAGGTACTTCAGAATTCCACCACCAGATTGCTCTTTGGTCTGTCCAAATATTCCTCAGCCAAACAGGCCTTGAATATCTTGCATTGGCTGCCTATTGAGAAGCGCATTAGATTTAAGGCATTGTGTATTGCATTTAAGGCCTTACAGAACTCAGGTCCCACCTACCTGGTAAAACGCTTCCAATGGCATACACCGGCCCATACACTTCGCTCGGCTTCACTGAAGTTGGGGATAGTGCCATCCTCCCGTCTTCAGAGATGGGGTGGAAAAAGCTTTTTCAATATCACCACTAGATGGTGGAACAAGCTACCTTTTCAATTGAAGAACTCTACTGATCTCTTGTCCTTTAGGAAAGGACTGAAGACTTGGCTTTATACTCTGTCATATTGTAAGCACTGGTTCGTTACATCACGCAGCTGCTTTGTGGGCTACCTCTACAAGCGCCTAGACGCCCTCGGGTAGTATTGCGCTATATAAATATATAAATAAATAAATAAATAAAAAGGGGTATCGTCAGGATGCTGGCTGTTACAGGCCATTATCACTATTAGACTCCCTGGTAAAAGTGGCAGGTCGAATTATTTTAGAACGACTACAGGACTGGGCCGAGGATAATAAGGTTATCTCTGATATTCAGTACGGTTTTCGTGAGGGCTTAGGAACAGTCGAACAGAGTCTAAACTTAACAATCATTATAGGGAAGCACATTCGGGCCAAAAAGGGCAGGTTGTTTTTAGCATTTGTGGATCTCACAGCAGCTTTCGACTGCGTCAGGCACAGCAGGCTCTGGAAGATTCTCGATGACCTGGGTGTGGAAAAGCAAATCATCCACTTTCTTAGACGGCTATACAGTGATGCTAAGGCCAGAGTGCGGTTTGGTGCAAATTGTGAATGCTCAGCCCCGTTTCCAATAAGGAGGGGGGTAAGGCAAGGCTGCGTGCTAGCCCCCTTTCTTTTTAATCTTTATATTAATGGCTTGGGCGAAGCGTTGGTTAAGGATTGCCAAGATCTCCCACAAATTGGCGGACGCCCAATACCTGCTCTCCTATACGTGGATGACGCAGTCCTGATGTCGTTCACCCAAGTGGGATTGCTAAGGGTTTTAAACAGTTTTTTAGCTTTTATGCGTAACCTGGGTCTTAGGGTGAACACGTCGAAAACTTTTATCATGAGATGTGGTAATGGCAGCCAAAAGTGATGTATATAGATAAACAGAAGATAGAGTTTACTAAGAGATTTTCATATCTCGGTATACTTTTTGACCAGAATGACTCCTGGTCACAGGCGGTGCTAGCTAAAAAACTGGCTTTTTTTGAAGACCACAGCTGCCCTTGCTAACCTTTCAAGAAAGTTGGGTAGGAGGCCGCTGGTGGAGCTTATACAGATCTATAAGGCAAAATGTGTCTCCACGGCGATGTATGGGGCAGGGGTTTGGGGTTTTGTTGACGTGTACCCCTTACAAATAGTGGAAAACGCGTTTTTAAGGTACATCCTTGCAGTCCCGAATAGCATATCGTCGCAAGTTGTCCATTATGAATTGGGCATGCCATACATTGCGGATCTTTTAAAAATGGAACCCATTCTTTTTATGGCATAGGATATGGTCATCGACAAAAACCACACTTAATCAGGATATCTTAAAGGACAGCTTAAAACTGGATGGTGCTCTAACTATCCTGTGGTTAAGGTATGTTTGGGATTTCATGTACGACCTCGGCCTTTTAAACTACTACACTGAGCCTAGTACTATGTCTACCATCACAAGAAAAGAGTTAAAAAAAGAGGGCCTAATGCTACTAGAAGCACTTAGACTATCGGCAGAGATCACAAAGCGCACTGTGCTGTCCAACCAACTGATTTTAACAACTTTTGCCATTCAACCGTATCTAAAAACGGTACCTGGTGGTTATGATAGGTTTTTATTGACCAGATTCAGGCTTGGGATTCTCCATAGACTTGTAAGTTTCCCAAAAATTTATGTTTGGTCGCGAGTAATGCATTTGTGTCCCTGCAATAACCACTCTGAACAATCCACCATACATGTGGTTTTATTCTGTAGATTTTATGATGAATTAGGGAAAACGTGGATTGTACCAATTTTAAAATCCCTGGGTATCAGACAATGTCGCCCTGCGTTCGTTGTATTACAATTTTTGGAAAACGAACACATAGCTTGGAGGGTAGCAATGTTTTTAAAGAGTGTACTTAGACGCAGGAAATGCATTGTAATAGAAACGTCTAGCCTACGATGAAAAAAGGGACAGTAATCAAATGAATTAATTGTATATTTAATATTCTTAATTTTACTGTGTATTGTATTGTGTTTTTATGTGCTTTTATGATTGTCTAAAACAGCAATCGAATAAAGTTTTTCATTCATTCATTCACTACTGAAAATCTCAACTATGTAGTTAGTTCTCCTACTGGTTTGCACCACATTCTTTTTTATGCTGCATTACAATGAAACATAATAGAAATGCTAAGTCACATCTTTAGAATTGCATCATTTTGTCAATAAAGGCATTATAAATCATTTATTTTATAAGTAACCTGTCATTACACCTTATTAGTAAACATTAACATATTCTTGCATTTGCCTCTTTTTTCTACGTTTTCAAGCACGCTTTTACAGTTGTGTTTCTCATTTCTGTGTCATTTTGTGTAAGTTTCTGTGTCTGAATCGGTATATATATTGTGTATAGAATAATCAATATTACGCTGTTATAATGTGCATGGGGACATACGCTGAAGTATCAATTTGTACCTGAAAGACGGAAGGATGATCATATGACGGTCAGACAATTGTGGACCAACCTTTGAAGTCATAATGACAAATATGAACTATAAAACCGCATGATTCAGGAGGAGGAGAAGGAGAGCTCAGAAGACTGCCATTTCACTTCACTTTCCTTGCCTCCACCCTGACTTCCGTACTTACTTTTACACCTCTAGTCTTTTACCCTTGCTAATTAACTTGCCTGTTGAACGATTTGGAGTAGTTTGGTGAGAAACCATACTTGGACTTTCCTGATTTATGCTCCATTCTCCTTGCCGATTCCAATGGACTTTTCCCACAGTGGACTTAAACTTGATCCCTTTGCCCATGCTAAGAGAACCTTTGAGAACCAACCTCTTGCTTTGTTGGTTTTTGAAATTGTTTTGTTTTAAAAACATATCCTCTTTATGGAATCTTTTATTTAGGGATAGATTATTTTAACGAGATGTGTGGTTTTATATTTTGAACTGTTAGATTTATGACTAAGCTTCTTAAAATGTTACTTATATGCATTGATTTTGGATCTTTAACACAATAACCAAATTATCTAAAGCTGTTTGAGTCTTATTGTGTCTAATGATATTTTCGCAGAAACTGTGCTGATTTGAAATGCATAACAGAGATAGTCACAGATTATTTTCAAAACGTCAGGTTATTTTGCCCTTGTTCTGAGTAGCCATAGCAGACTTGGGTTGCATTATTCTTGTTAGACTAAACTTCTTTAGGAGGTTCGGTCTACCAATTGCAGTATTTTATTTTTATAGTATGGTTTAGAGAATAATATACTTGAACCTGATCACCAATTAGTGAGTTGGCTACCAATTAATGGTCCTCATTGGGTAGCTGACAGTTGGACATCCTGATTTCTCACCCCTCACTATGATAGAGAAAGGTCCATTGGAGGATTATCGCCTTTCAGGGGAAGATTTGGTTCTGAGTAAAAATCCTACCCGTATGGACCCAGTAGGAGTGTTAAGTTTATGTTTGTAAGTGTATTAGCTTCCTCTGCATCCCCAGTGGATAGTAAAATGAGTTGGGATAGCTTGGAGTCCCAGGTGACTGAAAAAGAGCAGCCAGTGAAGTAGAAGGAGAACCATTGTAGGGCTAACACAGAGATGCTAAGGGTATTCAGTCTGGATCCTAAATAAGATGATTTGTCATTCCGAATGAGACACACATATTAAGGAGTATAAGGTTTGATGATAAGTGACTGTGATGAGCTACGGAGATTAATCTGGCTACATGTGAGAGACAGGTTTCTGTTGTGGGGAGAGCATACAAATCCAGTTGGACAAACGTGAGCAGGATGTAAGAGGAGACAAATAGGGCAAGGCAGTTAAAAACTAGGTTGTATTTTGGAGAAGAGGAGTAGGTGAAACACTGGGAAGTAACCCAAAGGAGACAAGCATTTTCAATGCAATAGGTCTCGCATTTTTTAGAGTTAGAGCTTTTGACGCTGTAAATGACAATGCCTTTTAGTTATGCATTTTGGTTTGTAGTGTATTGAATGTATGTTGTGTGGAGTGGAATTATGAGGTTTGTATTGGAATTCTTAGTTGTGGAATTTTGTGTGGTGTGGAATGGATTTGTGTAGTGGACTTATGTGGCAGGGTGTGCAGTGGAAAAGGATTATGGGAATATCAGACACTGGGAGACACAGATAGTACGAGAACACAGGGAATGGGGAGATAGATTTACCAAGTTTGGGCACTTGAGAGGGTGAGAGAACACTTGGAAGCGAGAACGCCTGGAAAACAAAGGGGTCCCTAGGCATGTGGAGATAGCGAGACCTTGAACATTTGTGAGGGAGAAAGAGAACATCAGGTGGGGAGAGGGGTGGATAGATTTGGGCTACAATTGAAGTATATTAACAAAATATGGGAACTGTGGTGCTGTATGCTATGGGACAGGGTTAGTGAGTTTGGTGTGGGGTGAATTATTAGAGATTAGAGATAGCTGAAATATTGAGCTGTGACACTTAGTAAGCAGTAACAAGGCAAGTTTAATGTGAGCTGAGGAAAGGATCACTGTCACACTCCAGACCTATTTCCCACTAACTGTGAGTGTGTGAAGTTAAGAATATTAACACTTGTGTGGAGCCATAACCAGAACACCTACTGTAACTTACTTCCCCTTAAAATTGGAAAAGGAATGTGTGGGGTACCAGGGTAGGTGAAGTGCCACGTTTAATTTGTGGCCACACACCTGTGTGCATCATGTTAGCATGTAGAAGCAGGGCATTAACAATGGAAAGGAAATCGATTATTAGAGAATGTTGAAATGTGGAGCACTGACATTTATGCATTATAAGCTCGGGGATTGTAACCAAGGAAAGGAAGTCCATTGTTAAAGAATGTTGTAATGTTAAGCTTTGAGGCTTTAATAGCATGGGCTCAGAGATATTAACATGGAAAATAAGTCCATTGTAGCAAATGTTGATATGGTGTGCTGTGACACTTGAAAAACAGTAACTAGGCTCAACAAGTTTAACCCGAGCTGAGGAAGGGTAGGCATGCACTGGAGAATATTGAAATGTTGAGCTCTGTTCCTCACACTTTGGGGGCTGGGGGTAATTGAAACAGGATTCCAAGTGAAGGGCCATAGGTGAATGTTGAAAATTTGAGAAGTGTGTGTCCTACTATATAGGTTTGGAACCATGAAACCTATGCGGGTGGAGGAGGTCCTCCGGTGAATGTTGAAATGCTAGACGCTGAGCTTAACACACATATAGTCTTTTAAACACCCTGCTCTCCTGTAAGTGCATTTTCAAAATGAAGTAATGGTGCCCGATTAAACATGGTTTGCCATATTTATGACACAGGTTTTGTTAAATAAAAAAAAGGCAGATTTGGGTGTTGTTGTGTATGCGTTACTTAATGCATGTAACTGCTGTTAACCCGGCAGTCTTTTCAAGTCCCACAACCGTTTGAGCTTTTAGGTGCTTTATGCTGACCTGAAGCATGTGGTAAGGATCTCTGCCCAAAGCTTGCGCCCTGCACCCCAGAGACAGCCTCCATCTGAGTGAGAGAGCATGTACCTGTACGAAAAGAGTATGTGCGCATGAGAGAGAAGGAGTCTCCATCCTGTACCTTAGGAAGGGAGCCGGAGTCTTACACTAGAAAGAGGGGCCTGCAACCAGAACCGTAGTGAGAAGTTTACACCTTAGAACGTTTTCCCCTTTAGAGCACGTTGGCGAGGGAGCCTGTATTTTGTGGCTGGAATTAGTGGAGTGCGCTCTCCAAGGAATAGGTGAAAGGTGCGCCCGAGGCTTAGAGACATGTAGCAACTTAGAGAGGGAATAAGTGTTGTGTACGTTGGAGACCGTGCTGTGGTACGTGGGAGAATGAACCCTGTGATTAAGAAATGAACTGTATGCCTGAGAGGCAGGAGGACTCTGTTCTAAAGAAAGTAGCTGGACCAGGGAGCATGTGTTCAGCACCTTAGAGAGAGCTAGTATTTGAGAAAGATAAAAGAGGGAGCCTATGGCTTGTTCCTTGGAGAGGAAGAGAGCATGCGCTCTGCCTCAGGAGAAATTAAGGTGGCTGAAAGAGGTGTGATGGGCCTTGGAGAGAAATAATAGTCTTTTGACAGAGAGAGACAGCTTGCGCTTTAGAGAGATAGAGAAAAAATGTGTGTATATGTGAGAGGAAGAGAGAGAAAGAAACTGGAAGCGCGGTCTGTACCTAATGAAGATTAGAAAGAGAGAGCAAGTGTGTATGTGTGTGCGTTAGAGAGAGACAGAAACAGAGGAATAAGTGTGTGTGAGAGATAAAGGGGAAAGAGCCAATGAGAGACCATCTACTACGTACTTTATAGACAGACTGCACCTTAGTGAGGGAAAGTTGTGGAGTAAACAAGAGTCTGTCTGTCTTCCAAGAGCACTTAAACGCCACTGCGCAGGTCTGGTTTGTGGCAAGTATTGGTGGCACATTTAGCCTAACAGGTTTTTTTCTTGGCATTTTATTAAGATTCAAAAAGGTGCAAAACAGGGACACGTTTGCTGTCAGCGTAGTCTTGTTTTTGCCTATGGGAAAAGAGAGGGACACACAAGTTTTACAAGAACAGTGTCACCTTTCCCAAAATTGTTAAAAAGTAATTTGAACTTCCGAAACAAACGTGCACACTATAGTAAGAAAGCCACCAAACACATTGCGCCAAGCGTCTGTGAAATAAACATGTTTAAAACAACCCTGTAAACACAAAAATGTCTTCAAATGTGACATGCTAAGCTTTGGAGTGCATGTTAATAGTTACAATTTTGTTTGCATTAGATCTTGATAGAAGCAAGCGTCCATCAATTAAGTTGGGCGCCTAGACCAAAGCTGGTGCTAGATTGCTAATCATTACTGCGGGATAATAACCCCAAAACAAAAGGCTACCATATTAGATTGTGAACCCCTCCCATAAGTAATGAGTCAGGTGACAGCACCTAAATGCATTACAGAAATTGTTTATAAGTCTACTAAGGTTAGGTTTGTGGTCACAGTTGAAGACACGCACGAGTAACCCTAACAGACTTCTTGGAGTCATAGGTGGTCAGAAACTGGATGGGGTGGGTTTTCCGGTTATCTTTTTTAAGATCGTAGTAATATTTAACAATCCATATTGCATTGGGGCATTTAAGACCAAGGTTTCAACTTTGGATTTGGTCTACTTTGTGGCTTCCTTTACATTTTTCGAATTGTATGCAGCACATTTAAATGAGGTTTACTTGTTATGGAATGCGTATATTTTTGTTCACATATTTTAATGGGTTCGACTACGAAATACATTTGTATTCTCTACTCAAAGTATTTAAGTACACACTTCGTCCCTCAAATCCACAAATAGAAGAAACCGACAAATGTTGTCACTCGGTAAGCCACATCTATGGAAGCCCGGGAAACTTGGTAAAAGAAAGCCTCAGCCATTTTAGTAAGCAGCTAAAAATTGCAGTATTATCCTAATTCAAGTGTACCATCCTACATCGAAACATAAAAATAGGTAAACAGAAAGAATTCAAAACAGGCAAGTCAATGGATTACATTCGCCACTAACATTTATTATTAAATTATTCTCTGTACGAGTCAGCAATGGGGGCAGCAAACATGATAAACACCTGAAGGGACCTGGAATAACTCACTACACTTACCAACATCGCATTTTCAATACACTTATATGAAGAAATGAACGCCAAACAATAGGCTCCGTCTACCAAATGTGTTTTTGCGCAATAGTAATGCAGCCCAGAGAGACTCTGAGAGGTGGCGGTAAAATAAATTGCACGCAGTTCTTAAATGAGGTTCGGTAGTGAAAGTTTCCGAAGTAATTGAAAAGAAAAAATTGGATAACCAGAGTAACAATTAGAGAGAAGGCCTGGCAACGGAACCTTTCTACCGTGTAAAAATAAATTCTACAAGAGTTTAAAGCATCAACACAATAGCAATTCAAAGGGGAGAAGCAGTCTGCACACTGCGGTACCCAATATGCTGAGGCCCAAACCGATCCTCCTTGAACGAAGGCACGTAATCCACCATACCCGAAGGAAACAGGTTGCAGAAAAAGATTCAAACAACACACAAACACAAAATGTTGCAAAAATCTCGCGCGCCCCTAACAAACCTTTTTTTTACATAATTTCTAATGTCGCCACATACCCTTAACTGCAATGCCCTCTCCTCGATGGTGCACAAACTCAGCTTTATAGCAGCTGTGCGGCTCGGAGGAGAGAAAACAATCCAAGCCAGCTTTTCTGCTTCTGTTTATTGGTGGGTGTACAAACAATGAAGAGCTCACCTCGGCAATCCAGGCATTAATGCAGTTCTTTAAGTTCAGGACGCAAATTCCCCTAGTCCAGCTACCTCGACCGGAAGCCAAGATTAGCGGGAGACCTGCATTACCCTGCCGGGGCCGGCCTGGTTCCCACTACCCCTCGCTACTTTTATAGACGTCCTATAGGAAGGAGAGCGCCAGGAAGCAGCACAGCGGCTAAGGGGTGCATAGAACAATGAAAACAAGTGGTGCGTGCAGCCCAACTGAAAGCGCGCATGGCGTGCTGAGAATAAAAAAACAACAAAGCAAAACCAGTGGTGCGCGCGCACCACAGAGGAGCGGGGGGAGGGAGCGCGGCAGCGAGGCGAACGCGCGCTGCTGCGCGTGCTAGCCACCAGTGGGAATGGGAGGAGCAAAGGTGGGAAATGTGCCCGCCTTTGCCCAATTGCGTGCAGTTTTAGTTTTAAAAACGCACGCTACAGCCAATGCCAGGCTTCAGAAAGCTAAACAAACGCACGTGCGTGTGGTTAGCTTTCTGAAGCCCGTACAAGAGGTCTTGCGCTGCGCGAGCATTGCTGCGCACTGCAACGCTAGGCGCGAGACCTAAAAAAGGGTCAGCTATAGGCTTTTTTCTAGTAAAGTTAAATACCAGAACTGAGAGTGTGATTAAATGAATTTAAGCAGAGAAGAACCTGTCCAGCATGGACCAGATCAACACTAGGCATCATTTGTCTGTCAGAGCTCACCTAGACATAACTAACTCATGTGTCCATATATGTATGGGGAAAGGAAACCCCTACTCCTGGCAGGGGCTATAAGGTTTGTGGTGACCCAATAATGATCTGTTGTGCATTAAACCTGTCCAGCATGGACCAGATCAACACTAGGCATCATTTGCCTGTCAGAGTTCACCTAGACATAACTAACTCATGTATCCATATATGTAGGAGGAAAGGCAACCCCTACTCCTGGCAGGGGCTATGAAGAGGGACATGCAGTTCAAGAGAGCACTAATCTGTTTGAAGAATTTTTGACTCCCCAAGCACCAATGTATGACAACCTTGCCAGCAGAGGCATCCTTGAAATGTATTCTTTTGGGTGACTGAAGTGTATTGCGAAAAATGTATAACCTAATATTAATAAGCATGTTTGGTGATTTTGGCGGAAGAAAACAAGGATGCGTGACAGTCAAGAGAGGTAAAGAGAGAGAGAGAGAGGAAGGGGTTAGGTAGGAGTGTATGAACAGGATGAATGAAAGGAGAGGAGAGAGGGATGGAGATAAGGAGGTGCTGTAGTGTTTACTGGGCCCCAATTTCTTACTTACTTTTACAAACAAACGATGATCTGAAACACTTAATAATTTCCACTCTCTTGGTCCTCCGATGGACCTTACTGTGTGCTGAGAGGGGTTGGATATAAAGGGTTCCAACAGTTGTCCAACGAGGACCAGGAATTGGACAACTGAACTACAAATTTGAAATCAAACTCATGTAAATTACTCTTAACACAATGCTATAAAAATAAAGGAATAATACTGCAGGCCTAAATCTCCTGAAGAAACGTAGGTGAGCCAAAATCATACACACTAAGAGTTCAGATAAAGCATTACAAAATAGTAGCATTAGTATTTGATGTCCTGTAACTTTTTTAATCCGATCCCCTTTAGTAATGTAATGTAATGTAATGTAAGTAATATTTCTATACCGTAGCTGTCACCCAGCGGGTATCCTGGCGCTGAGATTACCTAAAAAAGACACTATGCGTAACTGTACTTGTAAGAACAGAGCGAGGAAACAACTTTAATACTAATCTCTAGGAAAAAGTCTAGTTTTTAGCTTTTTTCTGAATTGCATCAGATTGACAATTTGTCTGAGCTCATTTGGTAATTCATTCCAAAGTTTGGAGGCTGCATAGCTGAACGATCTGCCTCCAAGACGAGTTCTATTGAAACGTGGGGTACAAACTAGGTTGGCCGAAGAAGAGCGAAGGTTTCTGGCTGGGGAATACCAGAGAAATATTCTTTGTAATGGTTTAGGCCCCATTTTGTGTACTGCCCTGTAGACAATGCAGAGCGCTTTAAATTGAATTCTTTGCACGATGGGTAGCCAGTGAAGGTCTTTTTAAGGCTAGTGAAGCAGAAGCTCTGCGTTGTCTATTTAATGCTAGCTTAGCTGCCATTACTTGTATCCTTTGCAGCTTTTTTATCAAGGATACCGGAGATCCAAGAAGCAGAGCATTACAGTAATCTAATCTGCTCATGATAATACTCCTTACCACTTGAGGTCTAGCCGAGGTTGGTAGAAGTGGGAGTATTTTCCGACTTCTCCATGAATACAGTTTGGCCTATATTAACTTAGGCTAATATAACGCAGGATATATAGAATTATAAACATATATTTATATGAAAACATGAAGAAGTTGAGTTTCTAGTGTCATTTCTGATGCACCTAGGAACATTAGTATGATGAAAATTAATCCAAGTAGAAATAGGGTACTACCACATTTATAAGTACCAACATGTAAATGCACTTTAAAGTGTATATTACATTTTTCAAGCAATTATTATTAGCACATATATGAAGAACATTTTCTGAAAGTTTCGCACTTGCATCTTTTAGTAAAAAGATGTAGCACCTATTTTTCTCTTGTCATTTTTTGGTGCAACGTTATCACATACAAAGGCTGAAATTATAGAATTCACTATCAAATCAAGATTAATTATACTATTTCATACATCTCATTAGTTATTCTTCTATTTTAAATGAAATATAAAGCGATTAGAAGTAAATTCAATAACGTGAGAGCTTCATCATGTACACGTTTTCTAACACACGTTAATAAAACAAGATTATTTTTCTTTAGTAAACCACAACCCATGTTACTTATACATTTGAGATCATCTAAATTACTCTTTTTCTGCATACTTTTACGATGCAGTACCTAAAATTCTTTCTTTTCATCATCTTTACTATACCGTGTAATTGACACATCTTTATTTATTTTCTCTCAAAAGGTGTCATGTCCAGTTTTTGCTCGTCTTTAAAATGTAAATGTAATTTCTGTTCCATCAGAGGCCAGAAGGAAAGACCGGTATAATGTAATTGGAGCAGGAGTGTAGCTATCAACAGTGCAGTAGGTGCAGTGACAGGAGGGTCCAGGGATGAGATGGGCTTGCTGCATCCCATTTATATTGTCTCTTTAACATCAACATGGGGGCCCATATTAATTGCTTGCATTGGGGACCATCACACCCCACTGGTCAGATACCACGCACAGGAGTCTGATTCACTTGTGTTAGGCCTCACCTCTTGCAAAGTATTTCTCTTTGCGCTTCTTCGATAACGCCCCGTTTAGGATGCCCCCTATGTTTTTCATCTAACTTAAAGCAGCGATGCTGCAGCCGTATTGCGAAAGAGATTATTTGTTTGGATTCCCTGCTTAAAATCTCTGACTTGCATAAATGTTTGCACACCAAGCGCATGATGTCTATCTGTACAGTAAACAATATGCAGATGGAATGACGACTCATTTTCTGCACTGGGAAAGGCGCACTGTGGCACACGTGAAATTACAAATGATCACTACCTCGATGTAGTGCAAGAGATGCTTGAAAAACAAAGTAAGGTTTGACATATACCAGGCCAGCACACTGGTGGTGTGTCCACAATCATGGGCAATGAACCACACCAGACAAGTTAAGGTGTTATGTTTCTTTATTTAAGAATACGCTTGCTAGTTACTCGTGTCTTTACTTCTGGGGGAGCTTGCCTCCAACCATGCTGTCCCTAAAATATCCTGCACTGGAATGTCCCTTTCTCCTCTTCCTGCCTTTCCACGTCCCTGCACTGGAATGTCCCTTGCTCCTCTACCTGCCTTTCCACATCCCTGCACTGGAATGTCCCTTGTTCCTCTTCCTGCCTTTCCACATCCCTGCACTGGAATATCCCTTGTTCCTCTTCCTGCCTTTCACATCCATGCACTGGAATGTCCCTTGCTCCTCTACCTGCCTTCACATCCCTGCACTGGAATGTCCCTTGTTCCTCTTCCTGCCTTTCCACATCCCTGCACTGGAATATCCCTTGTTCCTCTTCCTGCCTTTCACATCCCTGCACTGGAATATCCCTTGTTCCTCTTCCTGCCTTCACATCCCTGCACTGGAATGTCCCTTGTTCATCTTCCTGCCTTTCCACATCCCTGCACTGGAATATCCCTTGTTCCTCTTCCTGCCTTTCACATCCATGCACTGGAATGTCCCTTGCTCCTCTACCTGCCTACCCACATCCCTGCACTGGAATGTCCCTTGCTCCTCTACCTGCCTTTCCACATCCCTGCACTGGAATGTCCCTTGTTCCTCTTCCTGCCTTTCCACATCCCTGCACTGGAATATCCCTTGTTCCTCTTCCTGCCTTTCACATCCCTGCACTGGAATGTCCCTTGTTCCTCTTCCTGCCTTTCCACATCCCTGCACTGGAATGTCCCTTGTTCCTCTTCCTGCCTTTCCACATCCCTGCACTGGAATGTCCCTTGTTCCTCTTCCTGCCTTTCCACATCCCTGCACTGGAATATCCCCTGTTCCTCTTCCTGCCTTTCACATCCATGCACTGGAATGTCCCTTGCTCCTCTACCTGCCTACCCACATCCCTGCACTGGAATGTCCCTTTCTCCTCTTCCTGCCTTTCCACGTCCCTGCACTGGAATGTCCCTTGCTCCTCTACCTGCCTTTCCACATCACCACGCAGGAAGGGGTGTTCCTTGTCCTGCTGGCATCCCCATGGTCCTAGTGGCCTCCCTACATAGCATACACCTACAACCTACCATTTCACTGGTCAGTTTATACCATTTCACACCTTTTTTAGGGTGTCTAATCGTGGCTAAATGCACCATTCTTGTGCTACTTTAGGAGGTATCTTATGCTCACTGGGCCAGATACATTACCATGAATCTAATATGCTTTAAATGTGCTTTGAACAGCTTTACAGGGGGTGCACTGTAACTATGACGATTCTGAAAGATTCTCTAATTTTTTACCTTACAAATTATCAAAGTTTCAGGGAAAATGAGTAGGTGGCTGAAAAATAATGCAGACTCATTGTCTATACAGCCAGTCATTGCACCTCTAAATCTTCATCAACTTCATATTTCTCCCACTATTTAACACACAAAGCAATGTCGAAGGGGCCATTTTACCAATGTGAATTGAGATGCAGTCCTAGTGTCTATTCCTCTGTACCCCTCAACATGTTTTCTCTGCAATATGATTAAAACTTTGCTGTAGCGTAGCAACCACAAGTCAATTTGTGCTATGTCAGCAATCTTTACTATTTATATTTTCCCTTACCTTATTATAAAGTTTCGAGTGTTACAAAAAATATGAATTTCAGCAGACCTAAATAGCACTTTCAACAGAGAACTGCTCCTGGGTCAGAATAGTGACCTCAGTAATGCAGTGTTATAAATACCACTCTTTGAGAAAGGGAAGATTGCCATATTTAAAGACACCCAGTCTGTAAAACCATGGTTAAAACATGCTTCATGAGCTCATACAGGACACAGAGACAGTCATAACGTAATATAAACTATGAATCCCTCTTTAATAAATAATATGTTCCACAGCTATTGTATGGTATACATCCAAATATTTCTTTTAGCTTTTACTGTGGGTTGTCTTCTCATTGCCTATAAATATCTGTTTTACTTAAACTTTACAAGGCCTCCTCTGTATCCTGCTCTAGGCAGTCTCTTCTGCTGAATCCCCACAAGTCTGTTTTCATTGCTTTTCATTACCTCATATCTAATTTACTCTGAACCATATCAACTGACTCACAAGTCTGCTAGGGCAGACGCTACAGCTTGTTTCTCTTACACCACAAAATTTGAATAAAAATACGTTGGAAAAAAACTGACTCAATAGTCTGCACTTATGAGTACTTTGTGATACTGAGTAGTAACCTTAGGTGAAGTTACATCTACATCCCATCTAGAGCCTGGCTGATAGTTACGTTTATGATGAACTCAGGGGGACAATCTCTAAACTGGTAATTACTTTTTATAGTGCGCCCACTCAGCGCCAAGAGCTGGCATATGCCACTAGCGGGAGTGCAGCCCAGGGAAAAAGATTATGGCTAGAGCGAACAAGAGGAAAATTGAAAGGTCAGTGCATATACCTGCCTGTCTTGATACCCACTGTGATTATTAATTGATTGTTCCTTTAGAGATCAATAACCAACATTTTTACAGTTTTACCCATGCAACCCTACTGACTTAGGCTCTGATTACGAGTGGCAGAACTTCATCTGGAGTGGCCATTCTTGGTGGAATTTCACCATCCTCAATTTTGAGTGTCTTTGGCCCAGTATTATTGTGTCTGCTAACTGTAGAGCCGATAATTCTGGGCCCGCACACACCAGATCAGGGCCTGCAGGAACAGCTGCAGGGGCTGTGGGCAGCTGCTGAGCCTCACCCTCGCCTGTTCAGATACTCCAGAAATGGGGGGGCACAAAAGGAAAAGGCTCCCCTTGGCTGAAGTAAAGCCCTCTCTGCCTTCTACCTCTCCTCATTCTCCACACCACTGCTGATAGAAAAGGCCCACTACACATGTACCACCTGCTCCACGCAGGTGGTAAATGTGTGCCAATTTGGGTGTGTTATAACCTCAGAAGGGTGAACAACATGCAGAATTGGACCTGGTATGCCCAGGTCTTGCATGTATTCCCCATTCCAGGGGAAATAACTCATAATTCCCAGATATTGGTCGTGGGAGATCGGCCAGAATCAGAGATCCATTCTCTGGTATCCCCTTCCCTACATACCGGTAACTCGCAATGAGGACTTGGTTTATTTTTCATGTAGACTACAAATCACTCAGAACTCAGCAGCCAGACTCATCTTCAACATCCCACACAGAACTTACATCACACCACACCTCAGAGAGCTACATTGGCTCCCGATATGCAACAGCACCCATTTAAAACTCTTTGCACACACATTCAAAGCACTACACAACTTAGGCCCAACCTTCCAACAGCCACCCAGACACCTCCGCTGGGCAGGACTCCTACTTGCACACATCCTGCGCATGCACAGAACCAGATCAGGAGGACGGGTGTTCTCTTACATCGCTCCTAAAGCATGGAACGGCCTCCCACTCCATATCAGAGACTCTGCCTCTCTTCTTGAATTCCACAAGAAGCTGAAGACCTGGCTTTTCAATTAACCAGCCTACCAAAAGGCAGGGATAGACACACACACACCTGCTCAGCCCCAGTATACCATTGCGGGTGCTAGTGCACTTTATAAATTCACATAACATGTAACCATTTCCTTGTCATGAAATAATTAAGATAACTCCGTTCTTAAACTTGATAACTACTTTACCACTGGGTTAGATTCTTGCTGAGTCACCAAAGTGGGAGGAGATACATCATATCACCAACACTCATAGAACAGTGTGATTGAATGTGGGACTCTAATTTCAATCTAGAAATCCAGAGTTGATGTTGGCATGGGTTCTCCTTTTTGCACCATCACTACAAATTATACCACAATCCAATTCCAAAGTTACATTAAGTCACCTTCTTTTTCAGTCTCTAATCAAAATATTTTTAAATTTTCATATCAATCGATTCATCGTAATAATCAGTTTTCCACAAAGTTATATTTGTATTATTATCAACCTATGTTTTTTCTTGCCCATTAATTCAATATGAAAATATCTTTGTGTTTTTAAATTCCATCTCCCTATTCTAATTTGTCAACTTAGATGAAAACATGTATTCATTGATAACAGGATTTATTTTAGAACCATGAACACCATTTCAACACTTTGTTTCATCTTATGAACAAAAAAGTAAATCATGTCACTCTTGATATTCTTTTTATAGTTCTCAAAAAACTACAGAGTCTTTGGGCTCATGCATATCATTTTCCTCATATTCCTCACATCCTCATATTCCTAGTACCCTAACAGTGCCTTGATGTCAGGGGTGGCTCCCCCGTTTTATCGGCAGCACAGTTAAATACTTGAAAAATAAAATGATAATAAATCAATTTTATTATCATTTTATCATTCTTCTTACCTGCAGCTGCAGCGAGCGTGTCATAGGGCAGGGCCATGCACTCTATGTGCAACAGCAGTGGGGAGGAGGGGTGATGGGCAGTCCTAAGTGCGCATGACCGTTTGGCCGTCCGTCTTAGGCTGGCCAAACTGTCATGCGCACTTAGCCTATTTCCACCCGGCTGTGTTGTACAGCCTGGTGGAGAAAAGACACAGGCTCCCAGTCCCTGTCTGAGTGCCAAATCAGGGTGCTCAGACCAATCCCAGCGCATCTCTCATGCTGGGAATATTCCCAGTATGATAGCACTATCAGGATTTGGCATCTGGGAGCCTGCACAGTGTGATCAGCCTGGGACCGGACCAGGATCAGGATCGGGAGAAGAGCAATGCAGCGATCGCATCCGCAGGTAAGTTCTATATTTTTAAAATTCTATCTGTGCTAATCTTTGTAACCCCCCGCTGCCCCACCACTTCAGATCCCAAGCAGCTACCGTTGCTTAATGTCCTTATGAACTGAAATCAATGACCTTGCTAATATTTTATATTTATTTATGCCTCCATCAGCAGAAAACATATGATAATTCAAATCTCATTAAACAACGTTTCAATCCACTTAAGCACAAGCAAGATCCCTCAAAGTACAAGACCCGCAGAAATTGGAAAAACGTTCTGCATGTCTAAAAACTCCTGAAAACATAATTAACCTGGTTGTTGTTTGATTGACCGCATTTCAGTTTCTTAGGTGATGATTCTAAGGGATCCAAGTAATTGTAAAGTGAGAATGTAACAATTTATAAGAATTATTAAATAAATTAGCAAGTAAAAAAATATGTTTTGTGTTCTGCAAATAATAGCAAATACAGGTTCTGGATTATGAATGTGCTGTAAACCTGAGAGCAGTGCCGGATGGTAATTTGAGCAAGCAAGGGGGTGGGTGGGTGATACACGCACACACATACATATTCACACTCACCCATCCACATGCACAGTCACTCACATTCATACATTCACAAGCATGCACCCACACACCCGCCATTCACAAGCACATACATGCACACACACCACACATCCACACACTGATTCACAGAATGTATGCACTAATACACATACATTCATATATACACACAAACACACATGCATCAAATAAAAAAAGAAAAACTTACTGGGCCACAGCAGTGAATTCGGGTAGTGAAAGGGAAGCCTCTGAGGGCCCTGGAGTGTTGGGACTGCCACTTCCTCTCATTGGCTTACCCTGTAATGGGTCAGCCAATGAGAGAAGGTGGCAGTCTCTCACTCATCACATAGTGGGATGGGGGATGGGCTCAGTGAGAATTGCTGACCCCAGGTCTATGTAGACCTTCACTGATACAGACTCGGCCCTGGGCACTTCAGGGTTTAAAACTGAAGTGCCCAGCTTCAAGTCTATCAATGACACACCCCCTCATCATGAGTGCTTTGAAGGGCTGAGGAGGTCACGCCCCCCAAGGCTGTGAAATCCTCAGCCCGGCAAAGTTCAGCTCAGGCAGCCAGGCACCTGACCATTCAGTGCATGCACAGCTCCTGGCTGCCTGACCTGAACATGAAGAGAAAGGGCTGATCCTGCATGAGAGGGAACATGTCTACCTCAGAAAAAATAAACACTTGAATCCCCATGAAGTGGCTGTCACACTTTTAACTAATTGCCAGTTGTTTCAATTAGTGTAATGTAATCAACCCCTCTGATATGGTTCTTACTGTATCTGTAGGGTTGCCTATTGTTCTGTTGTAATACTAACTCTAGGACCACAAGGGAAAGGATTCTCCCAGTACTGCTGCTGAGATACTTGACACCACTTGCTATCTCAAATGGAAAGTGAAAAAGTGAGATTTGGAGGAAGCACACTTTGAGGTGGTGACAGCATGGTAGGATATAGGCTCTACCACCCAGTAGTATTGTATTGTACTGTAGTATTTATGTAGTGCTTACTAGCCCAATGTGGGACACTGAAGCGCTTCCCCACATGTGTAGCACTCTGCGTTGTGCAGGGTATTGTGTTGTCTTTGTTTTAGAGCCTATGTGGGATGTGTTTTCGTGTTGTGTGTGACTGACCAGAGCAGTGCTTTTATCTTGTATGTATGTATATGGTATCTTGCCTTGAGATGCTATGCTTAGAGGTTTGTGATGGATGAGGGGATGTGAGAAAGAGAGACTCAGTTTATAATTAGTACTGAGCTGACATCTGTGATTAGCTCTAGAGGCCCAATTATTATGGTTATTCATCCTTTATTTTCTGGGTCCAAATTTTTAGCAGATCTCTTTAGAAAATATATGCCTGTTTCCTGTCCAATTGGTATTGCGTATTTAGTCATAGATGACTTGTTGATTTCATGCCATTCATATGAGCGATATGATTGCATAGTTGCTTGAAGTGGAGCGTTAGTCATTCTGTCATTACGTCATCTGGCTAAGGGTGTTGACAGCCAAGGACCTTAGATATGCTGCCAGTAGGTTGTAGATCTAAGCTCTTTGCTAGGACCAGTAGTTGAGGATTTAGCCAGAAAACAGCTGGGGTTTCAACTCTCATCTGAATTTCATCTGAATTTGTATACTTCTGATTTTGCTTGGCAAGGAGTTTCAGAGTATTGCCGTTTGGATTGAGGATGCAGAACCTCCTATGAATTTCTTATTGTAAGAGGAAACAACAATCTCTAGTGCTAATCTTGAACTATCCTGTTTTGTAGCTATTGTTTAAACATCGACTGTAAATGGAATGGTCCATTTTTAAGGGATGTTCTTGGAATAATTTTGAGTGCCTTAAACTTTAATCTCCTACCTATAGCTAGTCAGTGATTGGCTTGTTGTATTACTTGGGGTGTAGGGAAAGGAGAAGTCGTGGTGCGGTGTTCTGGATTTGTTGCAGTTTGTGTATAAGGAAGCATGGAGCCCTTGGGTATAGGCTGTTGGCATAGTCTAACTTCACATGGGAGAGGATTGCTAATTGCTTTTGTTGCTATCCAAGAAATGGGAAGATGTGTTTCTATATTTTCCTTGTATGGAAGGTATGTGACATCACTGACATTCTCCGGGGAGGCGCCAAGGATCTGGAACTCCTTACCACCCCAGGTGCGCTTGAACCCATCAACCCACTTTTTCAAAAAAAGAGGTAAAAAAGATCCTAATGAATAGATTCCTTGCATAGACGTTCGGAAAGCCAGGGCACAAGGGACGTCACAATGGCAGCAATTTCTAGATTGGTCAGAAGCACGTCGTTCACAGGAGAACCCTCCGCAAACTTTGCTCCTCTGGGTACCTGGATCTGAATAGTTTCAGAGCAACCGCAAATACCCACCATGAAGTTGCTAGATTAATGCAGACTAATGGAATATGAATGGACTGACGGTCGTTTAATGTGATATTTGTTGCACCAGCCTATTGTGGCTCTTTACCTTTGATGTATTTGTGTATACCTATCATCTTGTTCATTCAACCATATGTACAGCGCTCTGATACCCCTGGGTCATGTGCGCGCGTTATAAAACACTCTAATTAAATAAATATGGAATATGGGACATGTTTGAATTCATGGTTACAATGGGATTCCTCGCTTGCATTGAAGTGGCTGGTGGGGTATCAAGTTCTTTGGACCCTATGGTGGTATTGGTGTGTGTGTCACTGTCTGCAGGTCATGTTCTCTGTTTTTAAAGATGTTGAGGTTTAAGTCGTTATTTGTTATCCACACACCTGCGGTGCATAGGCAGTTATGAAGTGTTGGTGTGTGGAGGTCATGTGGATTTTTAGGCTGATTTGTGTGTCATCCACATAATTCTAGGCCTTTAGGTTGAAGGATTTAATCAGACCTGGCCAGCGGGTTTAGCTAGATATTGAATAGAAAAGGAGGAATATTTGATCCCTGTGGTATGCAGCAGTGCAGGGTGCGGCAGCCTAGTCTAAAAGGTGGCAGGAATACTAGGCGTTGTCTTTTGTGCCAAGATGTTGCAGACTGACTAGTAGTAGTGTGTAGTGGTGGACTGTATGAAATGGTATCCATAAGTCCTGTAGCAGTATTGCCAACATGCAATTCTTGTCAACAGTATGATTAAGATTGCCCCACATTGATTTGATAGCTGATTCTGTGCTTCTGTCTTGTTTTAATCCAACTGTTGATCTGAAAACAGATTGTTTTTCTAAGTAAAGTAGGAATGTTGGTCAAATACCACTCTTTCAATAAATGTACCCCGGCATGGACCATTGGAAATAGATTTGTCCGCCCTCCTAGCTGTGACTGAACATTTAAGAACAGCACTGGATGAGGGACGTACCTCGGCACTGATCCTACTGGATCTCAGTGCCGCATTTGATACGGTCTCTCACCAGACTTTGATACGGAGACTGAAGGAGGCTGGCATCGTGCGCATCGCCCTAGATTGGTTTACCTCTTTCCTTTCGGATAGGTCCTTTCAGGTGTCGGCCCCCCTTTTACATCCAGAGTGCATTCCATCAAACAGGGAGTACCGCAGGGCTCTGCGTTAAGTCCAACGCTTTTCAACCTGTATGTCCAGCCCCTAGCCGCGATAGCCAAGAGGAGAGGGCTGACTATTGTGTCATATGCTGATGACACACAATTAGTAGTCACCCTCTCCAATGACTGTCTGAATGATGCTGCTAAGTTTCGGAGCGGTCTAGTGGATGTTGCAGGGTGGATGACTGCCAACTGTCTCCAGCTCAATGCCAGTAAGTCTGAGGTCCTGCTGGTAGGGAAAGATCCTGAGTTATGGAGTGAACAGTGGTGGCCCACCACCCTGGGCCCTGGTCCCACCCCCAAACAGGTGGTGAAAAACCTTGGTGTCTGGGTTGACTCGGCGCTTAGTTTTCAAACTCAAACTAAGAAGGTGGCGGCGGCATGCTTTGGTATTCTGCGCAGTCTCAAACCTCTGTTGGGTTTTTTTGACCCCTCCATCCGACAGATGATTGTCCAGGCATCTGTGCTGTCGAGACTGGACTATGCCAGCTTGCTCTACCTGGGGGTCAACAAGACGGAGATTTCGAGACTGCAGAGAGTCCAAAATGTTGCCGCCAGAACTCTTCTTGCTATGCCCAGACGCTGCTCCACCTCCAGTGCCATTCGTCGGTTACACTGGTTACCGGTGGAGAGACGGGTGGAGTACAAGTCTCTCTGCCTTGCGTTTAAGATCCTGAACTCCCCCACCCCCGGTATCCTAGCGGGCTTGCTCTCCGCCTACATTCCCACTCGTCATCTTCGCTCATCAGGCCAACACCTGGTATCTATCTCGCGAGTGAGGAGAGCTCGCGCCGGTGGGCGTTCTTTTCGCACACTGGCAGCTAAGCTATGGAATGGCCTCCCTGTATATATCCGAAGTATGGATAACTATCTGGCATTTCAAAAAGCACTAAAGACTCATCTGTTCCCTTCCTATTAAGTTTTCTGTAGTCCACGCCCTTCTGTCTGCCATTGTGGCGCTTAACGGCCCATTGGCCTTCTTTCTTTCTCTCGTTATGTTGGGTCCATGCTGTCAGCTGCTATCATTGCTCTAAGCGCCGGGACGCCCCTTTGCTGGGGCAGCTGTGCGCTCTACAAGACATCTTAACATAACTTAACATAACATTTGTAGTGTGCTGGTTTAATGTAAAACATGTTAAACTCAAGAGGGAAGGATCTTTGCTATACGAATTTATTTAGCAAACATTGGTACAAGTTATCAGAAGGATATTTTTAAAGGTTTTTGCGAGGGCATGGTCCGATGATGATCTCAAGGGCCTGCTTGCCTTGATAAGGCTGCATACTTCTTCAGGGAGCACCTTGAAGGTGTTAACGGTTGATCAACTGTGTATATCTCTATGGAGGTCTTGCTGTTTGTAAGAGGAAGAAGACTTGCGAACGTCCAGTCTCCAAGTTGTATCTATCTGTGTTGTAAATTTCTACCAGGATTTTATGTAGTTACTTTGATGTGCAGCCTGCATCTGCTATGCATGTGGAGTAATGTTGTCTTTTTGTTATTTTGAATGCTGCTTTGAAGGCTCTGTTATAATGATTTGGGCTTTCTCATCCTGCGATATTCACCATTTGCATTGAGAAATGCAGAGTTATTTTCTCATTTTCTTGATTTTGTCATTGATCCATCTCACCTTTTTCTTAAAGTTAGTCTTGTTCGAGGTCTTCGTTTGTATTTGCTTGAGCAGCCCTTCTAAAAATCAGCTATAGAAAGCAGATACAGCCAGCAATCAGTTATTGGTTAGTGGTTTGAAAAGGTGGGCGTTCATTGTTGGGAGGTCCAGTTTCTTTAACTGTCAATACGAACAGTGGCAGTTATGTGTTATCTGTGCATTAATTCTGCAGATTGAATGGTTGAGCTTAATGCATGATGGTCACTGCAGATTACTCAGGGATTACTTGTTACCAAAGCATGGCCACATGGGGAGAAAATGGGATATAGTACGTATCTTTCAGAATGAGTAGATCAAGATACAATTTGTTGACGGTTGAGGCCACAATGTTGAATGTTGTCAGGTGTTAGTGTCCCCTAATATGTACTGGTTGTGATGAATAGCAGAGTGTTTGCCACTGCATCCAGTAAGGTAATAATATATTTTAATTTGCTTCAGTCAGTTGATCAGGAGAAAGTTTAGTCTTTAGCATGAATTTTCAATTAGTCATGGTGAAGTCTTCAATGTGTGTGATTTTCAAGGATTTCTTAAAGATAACAGCCATGCCTCCTCCTGTCTTGCCAGTGCCATTTCTGCTGATGATGCTGTATTCATGGGGAATGGCCTCTGCGGGCGTTGTTGCTGAGTTAAGTTTCTGTGATGAAGCTGCATTTGCCGCTTTTTCCAAGAGTAGGTCAGAGATGTTTATGTGATTCTTGTTCATGAATCTTACAATGAAGAGCTGCAGTTCACCATATGCGCTTCAGTTTCCTTGTTATATTATTGTGGACTGGAGGTTGGGCCTGGCACCAAGGGAAGTAGAAGAATGACTGCATAGTTGATGACCAGTGGCGGCTCGCAGAGGGAGTGCTGCGGGGCGGTGGGGTGGGGCGGGGGAGGGGCAAGGTGGAGGGGTAGTGGACTCGGACATACGACGGAACGGACTAAAGGAAGCAAATAAATAAATAAAACTATTTACCTTGCGCGCACTGCATCGCCAACTCGGCTTATGCTGTAACATTTTTCGCCCTAAGTGGGATGGGTATGCCCAGACGTGGGTCCCTTGCTCACTGCGCCACTGGATTCAAGCTAGCCTGGCTGAAGAAGGGTGACATACCCTGAAACCGGTCCCAGGATGCTTGTTTCTGGTCCAGGGAGGACCTGGCCTGGCAGTTCGGTCTGGACTGTTCCCATGGGGCACAAGGTCAAGACTGATTTGCATATGGCTGGGTCCAAACTGGGGTGGCTTAGTGGGCAAAAGAACGATGGATTTAACCCAGATCTTTTGACTGGGGGAGAATGTTTGCATTGTCAGCATTCCGTCCATCATTTGTTTGCTGTAACCATATTAAAGAAACAGCCTTTCATCAATTGAGGCTCTAACCACAGTCTGTCTCCCTTACAATTTGCAGGAGGAAGGCTCCATACTGGTTATGCAGTATACAAGGGCCTTTTTTCCTCTTTCAGTATAGAAGGGAGGGAGCAACTGCCAAGAAAACATTTACTTTGAGATTATGTTAAGCCTCTATGACTTTAATGACATTTGAATTTTCCATGAACATCATATTTAGGAAATATGTAATGTTGTCAGACTGTGGACAATGGACAGGCTGGCTGAAGTCAGTGTGGTGGGCAAATTTGATTGCAGAATCAACAAGTCTTTCTGATTATTTATATTTACAGATCATGAGGAGTCAGAAATAATGAATGAGACATTACTGCACCCATTTTCCCCACACACAAATGGTTTTACTGGTCGGTATTACCAACTGGAAAACCCACTCATGCGTAGAAACATAGTGTTGACAGGAAATTACATAAAACAACAGGAAATATGCCATTTCCTAGTTCCACCTAAAGTGCCAGTGCATAGGATAGCCCACAAATAACATCCTTGTGACTTTTCAGCAGCACAATCAGCCCAGACATTGTTCCTGACAGCCAGCTTAATTCCTAACACATTCTAGTACCCAGTTTGTGGATTTATAATCCACTGTAATCCACCAAAAGTTAGCTTCATCCACACCTTCAGACATGCCAACTTTGAAGCCTGGAAATAATAATTCAGTGATCCTAAATTGCATATACTGCCTGAGGAGGGTATCAGAGAAGAGCCCTGGTTAATGGGCTTTTTGCACCAAGGATCAGTGCCAACATCAGAGTGAAAATCTGGCAGCAAGCAATTGAGTAGGTGAAGGTAGCCTCCATACATACCCAGGCAGTCGAAGACTGCAAGAAAAGGTTTCAAGACCTAAGTATCATGTAAGCAAACTACTTGCCAAACACAGGCATGAGAGCCTTGCCACTTGGGGAGAATGAGCACCAGAGCTGAAGTTGACCCCTTGGAGAGCAGGTCTGAATTACTATCAGCCTAACTAGCAAAGAAAGACTAGAAGGAGGAGGTGAAGCTGGAGGAGCTGAGGATCCAAGTGAGTACCAGACACCACCACACTGTCCTTATCCATCCGTCCATGGGACACATCAGTATAAAAGAAATATTCCAAAAGCCATGATTGTGAAAGGCAAGAGGGAGGAGGCCATGTGGCAACAAAGTATCATCCGGCAAGACATCATCCATTACAAAGATAGTAGGCGGGCCTGTGGGTGACAATACAGGAAAAATATAAACCTTGCATATCAAAGTTGTAACGAATGTAACATTACTCACATTTACCCAAATGGGCAGACGTAACCCATGGCATTATGGGACTGCTGTTGCATGTCCTGATATGGGATTGTCAGGTTACTACACAATCCATCACCATTATCCTTGAATGGGAGACAGAACAGGAGGACTCAGAAGACCCCCATATGAAAAATGTGCTACTACCATCACCTACAAGACAAGCAAGGGGCAAGGTATCCGACCAAGCCTGTGCAACCACTGGGTCCACAACACAGACTGTAGAAATGACAACCACAGCTGGCAGCAGTGCCACTTTCATCTCTAGCCCTGAATCAACCAGCACTTAATCTACTATCCCCACACAGAATGCCCAATTCATTCCCAGCCATGCTCCCTCATAGACTGTCAAAACTTCAGCCACATGCTCTATATCCATAGTAGTGGAGGATACAGATTGCTACATACTTTGCCCCCAGGCTCCTACACTGAGCATCAAAGACTGTCACCATTTGTTTTCCAGTTTTATATAACACAAACTCGGTATTAGAGCCCTTTACAGGAACACCAATCACATTACACAAGGTCATATTATTTTTTTTAGACACAGGGATATTACGTGATTTGCCCAGATTCACAGAATGTTGAGCCGATGCTGAGACCCGAACCTGGCTCCACAGTTCCAAAGTTCCCCATGCCATTGTCATTGCTACACTCGTGGCTGCACCTCTTCCAAAACGTGTCTCAGATGTGATCACATAAGATAAAGAAGAGGAGGAGAGGTTGGAAAGGGGTGTGCCACTACCATATCAAGAGGCAGACATTGACCCGAGCCCAGTTGCTGAGGAAGTGGTGCAAGCAGTGGCAGCTGAAGTACAGCCCCCTTTGGCCACCATCATTAGCACTGTGGCTCAGACGTTGGACCAGATGTACGAAAGGTTTCGTGCCATGAAAGGTGGTCATGTATCACTGCAGGCAAACTCACATGACTTCATAGATACCATTGCAACAGTGCCTGCAGTCTGTGTGTGAAGGCATCAGTCAGCTGTTGTGGATGCAACAACAGGATCACAGATCTGCAACACGTCATTGCATCCAATTTTGGTGCAACAAGTGGTCTTCCCAAAGGTCACATATAATTGACTGCACAGGCAATAGGTAAATAGACAGGCCATTCACCGCAGGATGCATGATGTGGGTGATTTTACAAGCCTCGATATAGATGGATGTGTGGGTATGTTGCTATCACTCGAATATACACCCATGCACTACATCATGGACAGTGTCAGCAGTTGCGCAGCACACAGACACATGCTCAGGCGGGCAGATTCAGCAGACATTCATCCCCTTCCTCATCTTCCTAACAAGTATCCTTGTAAGGCCTCAGAGGAGGTATGTCCATAGCACCAACATCCAAAACTCAGCCTTTCCCCAGCAAAAAAGAAAGCACAATAAGCCTAAGAAAACTAATGCACATTGTTCATGTTCGTAAAGTCTGCTGCATATATTCAGATGGGTAATAGGTGTGGGCTAGGGGCTTAGTTGGATAGGTGTAGAGGCTGTTATGTATCTGTCAGGATTAGGTATTGTAAGGAGTTCCGTTGGAGGTAGATAGTGTAGGTGAGTGAGGATGAGTCATAGTTATAGGGCATGCGCACAGGGCAGGTTTAAAGGTGGGTTGGGGGTGGTATGGTCATTTCGTGTTAAGATAGTGTATTAGTCTGAGTTTGCTGAACTTGGGTATTTGATGGTAGGGAGGGGCAAGGACTTAGTTTCTTGGTGGTACACCTTTTGCTGCAATAAAACTCACTGTTCATTGACGCTCTGTCGATTTTCTTCTTTATGAACCATTAAACAGGTGATCTAAAAATAGTCGTGAATAAGGCAGTCTCTGATTTCAATGGCATTGGCGTCCTGCAATGTTGTCTTCCTCCTACAATCAGCTTTTCCTCATCACCATCAGAACCTTCCTTTACAGCCTCATCTTCTCAAAGCATGAACATATGTCACCTCACACAGATGCTGTTGAGCATGCAGCACAGGTGAGTAATATTGTACACCTGTTTGAGTGTATAGCCCAACTCACCTCTCAATCAGTTCCGGCAGCTGAACCTTGCCCTAAGTAGTCCAACCTTGCCCTAAGTAGTCCCTAAGTAGCCCTTGATTATATGCTCTTTCTGCTGCTGGTACGGGGTCAGGGAGTGGAGTAATGAGCCAGGAGCAGAGTGGATATGCAGAGTCGCTTGAAGGGGTGAGAGTATATAGATAGGGCACACAATGCAGCATGTTCTAATGTAGCCTATATGTCTCATTTAAAAATATGCTTTTGAGAGATTAATTCTACATTCTTATAAACTGTTGATGTGAATGGTGAGAGAGTATTACAAGTCTCGTAATGCATTGTCACTGTGCTTTTCATAGATCTGTGTGCAGATGATGACATTCTTTTGGCTAATTAGTGTCATTCATCATGCATTTATTTGCTGTTACGTGTATTGTTGGATCTGTCAGGGTTGGGGAGGTGAATTTACTCACCCAGTAGCCATGTCCTTCTTGGGTCGGAGGTCACGGTGGTGTATTGAATTCAATAGCCTGAGATTTAGATGCACTACAACTACGGCAAATTGTAAAGACACCAACACATAATCGAGGTCATCTTCTACACCCTGTCTTTACGAAACTCAGTAATTTGGCGACAGATGACACAATTCCTATGTTATGGTCTGACCACTACTTAGTTCCTCTATGGCTTGAAGTCCCTGAAACAACAGCAAGGCAGCCCCCTCCCAAAAATCTAGGCAAATCTCAATGTCAGGGAATGGACAGAAGCTCTCATTGAAACAGTTCCCACTAATATATTTGAGAGATGGCTAAACAATACACTGGAGCCCTGTGTACCCTGCAGACCTCCTAAATCTAATCAGACAAAAGTAAGGGCCTCGTGGTACACCCCAAAGCTGATCCTGTTAAAAAGAGAAGCAAAAAAGGGAATGAGAATGGAGAAAATCATACAACGACAACAGTAAAAATAGCTACAGAACAGCCATAGAAAATTACAAACGAGAAATAAGACAGGCCAGAATAGCTCACTTTGAGGAACAAAAGAGAGAATGCCCCTAATTTAGGGTGTCAAACAGTCTCGTGAATCTACCCTCCTGCTACACAGGTCCCCCACCCTCAGAAGAACATTGCAACATGCTTGCTAACTTTTTCCATAATAAAGTTAATAGAATTCTGAACCTCCTGCTTATATCTGTCACATCTAATGTTACCGCTCCGGCAAGGCAATGATCAGGACCCACTGTGTCTGCTTTTCCTGCACTAAGTCAGGAAACTATTGAATCCACCCTTAAATCTATCAAATCAGGATCACTATTGGATACCATCCCTCCCGATATTTTAGGTCAGGGCGGCAATGCCCTCTTGCCGATTCTTATGGCTATTCTGAACCACTCCCTGGCAAGTGACAATATTCCCCCAGCATGGAAACATGCCATAGTAAAACTACAAAAAAGCTACAGTTTATCTCCTTCTAGCAGAAAGCTACAGGCCCATCGCCCTGCTTCGGGTAGTAAGTAAATTACTGGAAAACATGTCAATAAACATCTTTCTAGTCTTCTGTACACTTATAACATTCTCCATCCTACCTAGAAAGGCTTTAGATCAGGCTGTAGCACAGAGACAGCACTGCTTTTAACCACTGAGGAACTCTGTTCAATTCTGGACCAAGTTGGCTCAACAGCCATGATAATGTTAGTTCTAAGTGCGGCCTTCGACACCGTGTCACATCCTTCCCTTATCCAGAGGATGAAGGAAGTTGGAATTATCGAGGATGCCATAAAATGGCTGGAAGCCTTCTTGGAAAATTGGAGCTTCCAGGAGTGTCAAGATGCACTTCCTCTATGGTGTGGAGTTCCACAGGGCTCCTCACTGAGCCCCACACTTTTTAATCTCTATGTTATCCCCCTAGCAGAAATCATACGTTCACACAGATTAGTCTTAGTGTCATATGCACATGATACACATTTCATCATGGCTCTTACACTTAATGTCAGTTGAACTTCCACCCAACTTAACTCATGCCTCAAGGAGGTTACAGACTAAAAGTCCACAAGTAGCCTGAAACTTCATGGTGACAAAACGGAAGTGCTTGTGGTCGGTAACAACAGGTCAAGATGGTTGGAATAATCATGCTATTCCTAGACACCTACACTGGTTGTAATGATATTGGAGTGGGGTTTTTTGTGTAAAAGGTGGGTTTAAAAATATCTGACTAGTGGGAAAAGGATTAATTTATTCAATCCCCTAGTCGATATGATTAAAATGTGGGGATGGTGAGAAACTCCTAGGGTATATGACCCATCATTTCTCTGGTTGAATAGTTTCAATCCCAATCCCAAGGCTTTTCTCCAGGACCTAAGGGGGTTACTCCCTATTACCACTCCTACAGTCATCAAATCTCGCAATAAGTACAAAATTATAGATATAATGAAAAAATATATATGAAGATAAAGGTATACAGCACCTAATTGGTCTGTTCTTATCTTTTCTAATTTTTATGTAAAAAGCCCCAGTCAGGCCTTATGAGTCCAAATCATGGAAGAAGGGACGCCTGTAGTCATACTTTCATCAAGGCTACTCCCTCGTTGCGGGATTACCCGTTCGCCCGTGGGACCGGAGCCCCACTCAAATATCATTACAACCAGCGTAGGTGTATAGGAATAACATACTATTAGTGCTCCAACGTATCCGTCGGTCGCAGCAAGCCCCTTTCCGTAGCAGGTTAGGGATGAACTCTATGATGAAGCATGCCACCAAGGGGTAACCCTGGTGGGTGAGGGTTACTTAAAAGGAAAAACCTTTTCCTTCCCACGACGAGATTGACATTTGTTGTTATTCTCCTAAGAGTGACTCCTTTTGGTTATTTGAAAATAGTTTGGAGGACGAGTCCTCTCCTTTTCCCTCTATCGCCCCCTTTTGTTTTCTTTATGGAATAAACATGGCCAGAACAATTAGGATACCTGAGCCTAGGCAGTAAAAAACCTGGGTTTTTGGATAGACGACAAACTCAATATGGAAAAACTGGCTGTGTCTTGTTTTGGCATTCTGAGACCCCTCAGGAAATTCTTACATATGTTACCACTATTCACTAGGAGGGTGGTGGTGCAGGGCTTTATCAGTTCACATCTAGCCTATGGAAAGTTTAGGGAGTCCAAAATACGTGACAAAAAAGACTTCAATCGGACCAGAATGGTGCGGCTAGAATCCTTCACAAAATAACCAAGCATCAATCAGCCAGTCCAGCCGTAGCAGCCCTGCACTGGCTACCAGTTCAAAAAAGAATTCAGTTCAAGGTGCTCAGCATTGCTCATTGGGTCATCCATGGGAAAGGCCTGCTCATCATCCAGAAGTTACTCACCCCCTATGCTCCATGTAGGCTTCTTTTGTCCAGTAGGCAAGGGCTTCTGAAGGTACCTAAGGTTAATAGAGTGAGAAGCGGCGGCTGCTCCTTTGCATATCTTGTCCCCAAACTTTGGAACATCCTTCCCGCCGCCCTCAGATTTCAATGTTTGGAAGTCTGCTTCAGAAAACTACTAAAAACCCATCTCTTCTGAAGCCCGGTTTTAGTCAAAAGTTCATGCAGGTGCTGGATGGTCTATCAGCGCTGGGAGGCCCAGTCGGGTAACTATGCACTATACAAAAACACCTGAATTGACTTGCTATTCTGAAGGATCATGGAGGTGTGGTTTGCTCCTGGGAAACGTGTGCAGTGTTGGGTGAACACAACATCAGCATCACACACCATCTGTTTTTTGATGATATTTTGCTGTTCCTGATTCAGTTAGACTTGTTCTGTTGCCCTGGGTGGTACAAGGCATAGATGATGAAGTATATTCTCTGGTGTACATTTGGCAAGCCCGGTGTGGTTTGCTCCTGGGAAACGTGTGCAGTGTTGGGTGAACACAACATCAGCGTCACACACCACCTGTTTTTTGATGATATTTTGCTGTTCCTGATTCAGTTAAACTTGTTCTGTTGCCCTGGGTGGTACAAGGCATAGGTGATGAAGTATATTCTCTGGTGTACATTTGGCAAGCCCAAGTGGAATATAACTTTGCCTTAGCCTGGGTGGGGGCATGATGTACTGGGGCATTTAGATCAAAGTGCGCCTACCACTTGCCTCAGAACCTTCTAAAAAGTTGTCTATGATATGCCATGTGGATGACATACTCGGCCATGGCCACCCCACGCCCCAGTGAAATGTAGTACAGCCAGCAGTTTCATGAGGGACGGGTACTGTAATGTTGTCTTCATGGCAATATTTGACTTCAATGCCTCCTCTCTGTTACTGAGTAAGAGGTTGATTGTCCCCATGTGTAGCATTTATGTCTTTAAAACATGGGCTGAAGTAATGTTCAAGAGCCTAAGCATGTCCAAATACCCTCTCTCATGCCTTTTGGTTGCCCAGCCTTCCTACACATCCTAAAGGAAGCAGGGGGGTCTCATATCTTGACATATCTCTAGCCCATCATATCTGATTTCTTTCTTTAAAATTGGATATTTTTTATCACCATTCACATTAATAAAGATGAACCAAATATAAATGTAATTTTCCACATTATTTTGTGTCTTGTTTTAATGAAATAATAATAATGCTGATACTAATAACAATACTTTCCGGGACATAATTAAATGTTTTTGGATATCTTTGCTTCTTTGATACATAGCACAGCTTTACAATCACCATGTGTTCTTATGTGTACATACGTCGAGACCTTCGGGTAGCTGTACAAATGCCGAGAGCAGCAGCCAGTTTAATTTATTTTTCCCCACAGATAACTCGCTCGCAGCTTGTAGGTGAAACATCTGCTACAAATCTCTGCTCCACACGTAATGGAGAAATAATGAGCGCATCTGGTTAATAAAATGGTTTTGGTTTCAAATGATTTACTGTTCAGTATAGTTTACATATTTGTCTGAGGTTATAACTGACTGTACTTTTTATTAAAGTGAACTGTTAGAAGCCTTCATTCTGAGAGTTTTTAGTCAATAAAAGTGGATGTTGCAAATTGGCACCAAATGTGTTTTTGACTTCACTATCTCTACCGTAAAACCATCAATAGGGTTTAACACTAATTCAGATGGGTCAGATGGCTCCCATGACATGAAGTGGATTTTCAGTCAATCCTAGATTTCATTACAAGACCGGAGGCTACCAACACGCAGCCCTTTAAAGAACAAACATACATCATAAAGTAAAATATTCCATTCTGGAATTATGGTAAAGCATATATGATCATGGCAACAACCATGTTCCCCTTTTATTAGCTGCTCCCTCAGACATATAAGTAATACTCTTTGTCTCCTGAATATTTACTTAAAACAGGTTTATATCTGGATTATCATTGCTGTGTATGTTGTGTTAATACATAGATGTTAATGGAGCAATTTCACTTTTTGGAGTAGGCTCTTATTTCTAATACAGGCATTTAATTTTATTTGTCTATTTATGTTGCTCATCTAATTATATTAGCATGTTGTATCGTCGTTTAGCGAGACATAAGAAGTTTTTTTCCCCTCTTCGTATGTTCTTTAACCACTTCTATGCCGATTCTTGAGAGACAGATTTCTTTATAATAGCTGCTGCCTGACAATTTCTTCCAGGCAGGTTTGTTTTAAAAAAGGTGCTGTCTGGCACGCGCATGGCGCCGGTTCAGCTCCTGACCTTCACGAGTCCTCTGATTCGCAGCTTCCCCGCGCGGCCTCCCCAGTCCTGGTGAGCCTCCTGTCTGTTGTACGGGAACTCGGACAGGAGCAGAAGGAGGTATGTTTCGCTACCGCGCTTCGGGCACCCTCAGCCCGGCAGCCCCGATCACAGCACGATCGGCCCATATGCGTAGCGCATGTGAGTACTGCTTTCACTTGCTTGAGCCTGGCCGCGGCAGTGATTCCCACAAATCAATAGAGGCTCCTCAGCCGTGCGCCAACCCGGCCATTGTAGATGAAAGCGGACTGACTTCCAGGCCGCCATTTCCTTCTGGGATCAGTTCCTGATGGCGTGTTTCCATGGTTGCGCCACTTTGAATGGCAAACACCGGTTGGGTAAATGGCGTTGCTTTTTTCTTTGCCTGCTCATCAGCTGTTTCTTCTCCACCGGGGAAGGGTATATTATTTTAGATTGGGGCTATTTCTGATATTGTTTTTCTGTTTGGGCTTGGTATTTTAGGATTGGGTTATTTTAGATATTCTAGTTTTTCTATTCAGTCTGTTTATGATAGTTTCAAAAATATATTATGTAAAATGAGCATTATTCAGCATTATTCTACATATACGATCGAGAATTACTGTTATTGTAGGAGTAATAATACAGATATTTTAGTATACAGTCTACTATTAGCGCTATGGACGAGGATAAGGATTTGCCTCAGCTGGAGGTAGGTGAAGATATGTTTTTGGAGGTATTTCAACGAGGGCCTCAAGACCTTTATTAAGGAGGCAGTCGAGGCCGCTATATCCAAGAGAAAGAGGAGTGCTCCTTCAGAGGAGAAGTATTTCTCTATCTCGGATGAAGATAAACCTGCAAACCCCAAAAGGGACGGGAAGACCCTAAGTAAAGCAAGGCATCTAGACAGACCCAAGAACACCGGGTATAGGACAAAAGAGTATGAGACCCTGTTCTCATTATGTGTTAACCTGAGCGCTACAAGAGACCAGGGTAGCCACAGTGCTACAAGAGACATTGGTGCCCCCCACAGCACAGGAGAAATTGGTGTCCTTGATTGCACAATAAACAACCAGGACTTGCTTAGCCTGGATATGTTCAATGTCATTGATAACCAGAAGGGGTATGATGAATTCCTCTTTGACCCTGATGAGGGCCCAGAAGCCATTGACAGTCTGGATGAGGATTTTCAAGGCACCTCCTCCTCTAGGCCAGTTAAGGACCCTTTGGGAAAAGACATGTTTAGCCCAGATGCTATCAAACACCCATGCAGCTCTGAGTGGTGGCCACTTACTCACGTGGCATAATTCATTAAGCAGTGGGTTAGCAGACCTCTTGAGGGGCAACAACGAAACCTAATGCGGGCAGAATGCCCCAGGCCACTGTTAGATGACAAGGAATGCCAGATGCCTAACTTGGACCCAGAACTAATTACATTTCTATTCAAGTCTGGTAAGGACTCAAGGAAGGGTCTGGAATAGTGCCTGAAGCAATCTATTGGATGTCTGGGGCTCTTTGGCTCGAATACTGGACATGGCCGAAGAGGCACATATCAATGACTCAATTGCTTACATCCAATATTCAAGAAGGGAGACAGGCTGGACCCAGCCAACTATTGCCTTATCGCCCTTCTTGACATCAAAGAACAGACATACACTTCTGTCCTCTTAAAAGAATTAGAGTACTGGGCAGAAGCAAATGAGATAGTTCCGTTCTCCCAAACTGGCTTCAGGACGAACTCCTCACTACGAACAACATAGTTGCACTGTCCTACTTAATTCACCAAGCCTCCAGCCAATAGTCACTCTCCCTCTACGCATGCTTTGTTGACTATTCCACTGTGTACGACTCGGTGGATAGGAATAATCTATGGGAAAACTACAGATCTGGGGCATCTCGAACAACTTGCTCCAGACAATGTCACTATACACCTCGACCTGGGCGAAGGTCAAGCTATCATAGATGGTCACAACAAGGAAGATTCCAACGGACAACGGACTAAAGCAAGACTGTGTCCTTGCTACCCTGTTATTTAATTTATACCGCAGATATGACCCTGGCCCTATAACATGCCAACCTGATCCCACCAAAAATCGGAGATGTTAAGGTCACGCTTCTCCAATATGCAGATGACATCATTCTGCTGGACCACCCCAGAATTGGGATCCAGAAAGAGCTAAAAACCCTCCATAAGTACAACAAGTAAACAAAATGGCAGCAAATGAGATGAAGACAAAAGTCATAGTTTTTGAGAGGACGACTAAGACAGTCAACCAAGACTGGAGCCTGGGCCCTCTGAAAATCAAAAGGACAAAATCATACAATAATTTGAGTGTGTGGTTGGCCACAAATGTAGGAACTAAAACTCACATGGGCCACCTCAAAGCAAAGGCTGACCTGATTATCACCAGACTAAGTCAGCTCAATAGTATATTAGAGAGGCCCTCCTCAGTTCCAATATGACGGGTACTCAGTGCATCCCTCCTACCCTCAATTAACTACGGTCAAGAAGCTTTACCAGGACAACTTACTAAAATAACGGATAAACTGCAGCTTAAAGCGTACAAGGGAATTTGTAGGCTGCCCCAGTATACAAGACGATACCAAAGGGGATGATGGACGGAGCGTCTGAGCTAATCAAACACTCACCCCCAGTCAACCGATCTGGGTTTAATCCATCATCATTCTTTAGCTCACTCCACCACCCCAGTTCAGACATGGCCACATGCAAATCAGTCTGACCCTGTGCCTCATGGGAACAGTCCAGCCCGAACTGCCAAGCCATGTCTTCCCTGGACCAGAAACAAGCATCCTGGGACCGGTTTCTGGCTATTCAGCCGTCATCAGCCAGGCTAGCCTGAATCCAGTGGCAAAGTGAGCAAGGGACCCACGTCTGGGCATACCCTGCCAACTTAGGGCAAACTAAGCGATACCAAAGGGGATGATGGACGGAGCGTCTGAGCTAATCAAACACTCACCTCCAGTCAACCGATCTGGGTTTAATCCATCATCATTCTTTAGCTCACTCCAACACCCCAGTTCAGACATGGCCACATGCAAATCAGTCTGACCCTGTGCCTCATGGGAACAGTCCAGCCCGAACTGCCAAGCCATGTCTTCCCTGGACTGGAAACAAGCATCCTGGGACCGGTTTCTGGCTATTCAGCCGTCATCAGCCAGAATAGCCTGAATCCAGTGGCAAAGTGAGCAAGGGACCCACATCTGGGCATACCCTGCCAACTTAGGGCAAACAAAGCGATACCAAAGGGGATGATGGACGGAGCGTCTGAGCTAATCAAACACTCACCCCCAGTCAACCGATCTGGGTTTAATCCATCATCATTCTTTAGCTCACTCCACCACCCCAGTTCAGACATGGCCACATGCAAATCAGTCTGACCCTGTGCCTCATGGGAACAGTCCAGCCCGAACTGCCAAGCCATGTCTTCCCTGGACCGGAAACAAGCATCCTGGGACCGGTTTCTGGCTATTCAGCCGTCATCAGCCAGGCTAGCCTGAATCCAGTGGCAAAGTGAGCAAGGGACTGCATGATCAGACTGGAACGCGGCTTGGAGGGCCAAATGTGGTCTAACATGGGCGCCTTCTTTAAAATACTACTATAGGACCATCAAGGCCCCACCCAACACACTGAAATCAGCCCTCTGGCACATCTTCAATTTACAGAAGAACCCTTGGGCCAACTGTTTAAATAAATCACTTGATATCCTCTAAATATACCGGTCCGAACTGAATAAAGGTCTGCTGTCGCACATAGCACTTAAAACCATCTTGAAAAGACAGACAAAATCACTGTCAATGCTAACTGATATCGCCAAGCTGAAGAGCACACCGTTCCTTGAAGAGGTGGCCGGATCATATGCTAATAAGTATCCGTCCTGTCTGAGACCACAACCATATCTTCAGTGCTTGATTGGAAAGGCCTGCCTTAAACAAATCATGGCTGCAAGGTTGATGTGCCTCCAGATCAAAGAAATGAACCCAAAATGGCACTCCCTTTCCATGATAGTCAAATGTAGGCTTTGTGGATATGCAACTGAGTCGTTTATCACCTATTGTGTTGCTGCCTGGCCCTGCTGCATGCCTGGCGCACTCTTTTAAAACCACTTTTTTAACCCACAGAATACGAACCTGTACAAACCATGAATATTGTCTTCACTATGACGGAGCCATGTGGCCTGGCAAAATGTGGCAAATATGTTAGCCTACTACAAAAACTCTTTAAAGAACTTAACAAGACTGGCTAGGCACAACCTGGAAAGACAAACCCCATTTCAGCTAGCCTTCGATGGCAAGCAATGACCTTATTTGCATAATACCTACGTGCCTCAAATTAATGGTCACCACCAATGCTCCTTTATTAAGTATTGTCTTTTAATGTCTATTTATTACTGAATCTTTTTTTTAGAACACATGCACTTTCTGGTCATCTCAGCTACTATGGAGTATTAACCAGGATTGCTTTCAGCCTCAGGCCCCATCATGAGCTCTAAAAGCAACACTTATGACATTTACTAGGAATTTTATTCTTCTTGAGCGCAATCGTGATAACAGTTTTTACCTATTGATCTCTTGTGTTAATCTAAATTAAATTTTTGCACACATATTGTAATGATTTTAATTATTTACACAATAAACGAGAGATTGACTGACTGACTCTGAAATAGACCTAGATCTCCTTAGAGGCTGAAACCAGCAAATGGTCTGCATGCTGGGTAATGTCAACATGGGCCTCATAGCTGAAAGGAAGAAGGCCATCCTTATAAGGATAAGCCCATAGCTCGCAGAACTGGTGAATAGAGAGGCAGAAGGAAACCTGGGAGGCCTACTCTTTGGTCAGGATTTCATTAAGTTATTGGGCAAATACGTGTCCACCTATACGATATTAAGCAAAGCCCAGTACAATTTACCACATGTGTTTGGGTCACGTGTTTTTGGAAGGGCCGACAGGAGGGGACTGACTGCTGGCCGGGGAACAAGACGCTCCCAATTCTATTCCTAAAACCAGTAAGCTCAAGGCTCCAGAGGTTACGTCCAAGGTTTCCAAACCTCGCCATGTTTCTACCCACAGAGAGGTAGATAGGAGGAAGACGGAGATCCCAAGGGTCAACGTCTGACGGTAGATGAGCAATTTGTGCTGGTTCTTCCCTAGTAAAGATTGCCTGAAGTTTGAGACTTTTCATTTACAGGTGGGGAGAGATAACAAGCGACCCCCGGAATTTAGGGACAGTATGAGGCTTCAATATAGATTTCTGGGAGACCCCCATTCAGACTTTTCAATCCAGAGAAATTGTCTTCGACAAAGAGAGAACGGATTTGGTCGATTTTGAAGTTTCCCAGATGTTGCAAAAGGGTGCAATAGTAAAAGTGGTAGAAGCGCACAGTGGGTGTGTAAGCACGATTTGTCTAGTGAGAAAAAAGAACAATGGGTGGTGCCCAGTAGAAACTTAAGGGACCTCAACAAATACTTGGTCCATTGCCACATCAAGATGGAGGGAATCCATCATCTTCAAGATACTCTGTAGGAAAAGGATTGGTTAGTAAAGCTGGACTTAAAGGGTGCATATTTCACGACCCCTATGGCAGAGAGTTCACAGAAATACCTCTGATTCAGGTGGAAGGGAGAGGTTTTCCAATTCTATTGTCTTCCATTTGGGCTTTCCTCTGCTCCATGGTGTTTTACCAAGGGTCTAAGACCCTTGGTGGCCTTCTTGAGGGAAAGAGGAATTTGGCTTATAATATATTTGGACAACATTTTGTTGATGAGTCAGGTAAAAACAGAGCTACTGGTTCAGTTAGGTGTAACAAAGGAACTCTTGGAGAGCCTGGGTTTCATTATCAATGTGGAGAAATCCGCACTGATACCCAGTCAGTCTTTGGAGTTTCTTGGTTTTTAGGTAGATACTCTATAATCTCTGCTTCTTTTGCCCCAGAAAATGATAAAAGAAAATTAGGACGGAAGTGAGATATATTTTATGGAAAGAGGTGGGTGGTTCTCTGAGACTTAGCAAGGACCATTGGTCTACTGTCCTCTTCGATCCAGGCCATTTTGCCAGGTCCCCAACATTACAAGGCCCTCCTTAGATTAAAGACAGTTGGTTTACGCAGGGGCCTTTGGTATGTGGACTTGAGAAGAGGCTTGTTCAGACCTCGAATGGTGGTTGATCAGCCTAAAGTGTTGGAACGGTAAAGCAATTTTTGGGAATGTGCCAGAGTTTACCTTAGAGACAGATGCCAGCTCTCCTGAACAACCTAGAGACGGGCGGACGATAGTCAGGGCTAGCGAGTTCATTGCACATAAATTGCTTGGAGTTGATGGCTGGGCTGAATGGTCTAAAGAGTTTCAGACAGTTGTTGGCAAACAGCATGGTCCTGATTCGCATGGACAATGTCTCAGCAGTTTCCTATATCAATCGCCTAGGAGGATCGAAGTCAAAGCAGTTAGCAAAGTTGGCAAGGGACATATGTTACTTCTGTTGAGAACACAAAATTATTCTGAAAGCGGGTCACATTCCAGGCGAGCAGAATCTGAGGGCACAGGGGAATTCTCGCCACCTTAGGGATTTCAGTGTTTGGCAGTTAAACCCAGAGATTTTCAAGAAAGTTCAGGAGGTTAGGGGCCTGATAGATTTAGATCTCTTTGCCAGCAGGCTCACATGTCAGGTGCCAACGTTTTTCAGTTGAAGACCAGACCCAGAAACCCTAGTAGTAGATGCCTTCATTCAGGATTGGGTCTCAGGCGGAGCTTATTCCTTCCAGCCGTTTGCCATGATCCAGAGGGTACTTTGGAAGGTTTGGAAGGGGAGGTGCAAGCTAGTGCTGGTCACCCCCTTTTGGACCTCTCAAGTTTGGTTCCCAGGGGTGATGGAACTTGCAATGCATGAACCCTTTCTTATACCAGTACATCAGGGTTGGCTGATAGACCCAGATGAGGAAGAACATCCTTTGGTGATAGATGAAAAGTTGGACCTTCTTGTTTGGAGAATATCAAGGGTTCTGCAATTCTCAGGCCTTTCAGGAAAGGCTAAGGATTTACTGGACGAGTCATGGGTTCCAGGGACTAGGAAAAGATATAAGTGGGTTTGGTGTAGATGGTGTTGTTGGTGCATGGAAAGGGGTCTGGATCCCATGGAGACTCCTGTGATAGATTTGGCCAATTATCTAGCCGTATTATATCAGTCGGATTTATCTTACAGGACTATTAATTGCCATAGGTTGGTGGTTTCAGCTGGCCATGCCCTGATAGGTGACATCACAGTTGGGAACGATCCAATGATATGTAGAATGATGAAGGGAATAAGAATTAAGAGACCCCCTAGGCTGTGCTACTCTTGCCTTTGGGATGGTAATTTAGTATTCAAACTATTTGACACATTGCCAAGTAATTGTTATCTTTCCTTAAGGCAGGTTTCCCAGAAATTGGCTTTTGTTCTCTGTTTGGTATCATTCAGAAGGGTTTCAGATGTTAAAGTTTTGGAAATTTGCAACAGGGTTTATTCATCAAAGGGTGTTCACTTTGATATCTGGAAAAGGACAAAGGATATGTCTGGTCATGTTTTCTATCCCTCATACCAGGATTTCCCAAACTTTGTGTGGTAAGTTGCATGAGAACGTATGAGCATAGAATGCATGAATTTAGACATGATGGTGAGAATTAACTTTTAATATCTTATGTGAGGCCGCACAAGGCAGTGTCTACTGCTACTATAGCCAGGTGGGTCAGAGGTGTAATGAGTGAGGCAGGCATTGACTTGTCAATTTTTGGTGCTCATTCAGCAAGAGGTGCAATGGCCAGTAAGGTATTCTGGATTGGTGGTACACTCTCTGAGATCCTCAAGGCAGCAGATTGATTGAATGCCAGCACCTTTTACAAATTTGTATTTGATGCCATTAAAGCATGTAAGCAATTTAATTGTACACAGCTTTAAACATGCATAATCATAACCTCCGGTCTTGTAATGAAACGAGGATTCTCCATTAACATGCAAAGAGAATCTTGATTTCATTAAAGACAACAGAGGCTGTCATTGTCCCACCCACCTCACCCTATATTCCATTATGGATAAGGTGAGCAAATGTAATAATAAAGGGAAATTACAAAAAGCTTTAGAGAAAAAAAGAAAGAAAGAAAGAAAAAGAAGAATAAGAAATATGGATTGTGTGCCATGTACTTAGAAATAATTATTAAGTATTGTGCATATTCTATTCTTAAAATAATTCATTAATCTATCCTTTTTTCGTAGAAAATAATTCTTAATTGGATCAGACCATGGGGGTATGTTGGAATCCGTCCTGGAAGTGACCTGTTTTCGAATGTTCCATGTTACTTCGAGTTCAAGTTTGTTCTTCACGTCGCAGCCTAAAAGAGGAAGATAGTTGTTGCCATGGTCATATATGCTGTACCATAAAAGTGGATGTTGCACATTGGTGCCAAATGTGTTTCTTACGTCACCGTCTCTACCATAATACCATCAATAGGGGTTAACACTAATTCAGAGGGTTCAGCTGGCCCCCATGACATGAAGTGGATTTTCAGTCAATCCTAGATTCTCATCCAAGAGCAGCAAGCATGCTGAGGCTTGTAGTTTCACTTTTCCTACAGTAAATCTAGGCTAACACGTCCCATTAGGTTTACGGCTGGTTACTAAAAGGAGTAGCTAAAAGTCACGCTCATAACATGCGGCCAGTTGACAGCTATGCTGATCATGTGCTATGTGACTCTTTAAACACCCTTAATCTTGGGTTTGAAGCTTTTTATCAACGTTCAATAACAAAGACGCTCGACTGCAACTATTACATAACTAGGTCGGAGCTGTTCAGGATTATAACGATCGCCAAAGTGGGGTGTACCTTTAACGCTGTCCGGCATCAATTTCCTGCTCAGACCGGATGACAAAAAGATAAAACAGCAAAAACCGGTCTCCTAAATCTAAAGCACTCTATTCCTTCTTGCCAAAATGCCAATTTCTCGTGTTATGAAACGCACTCGTTCTCCGAGCCGGGAAAACAGGTCCTCCTTCCTGTGTTGCTCTGAGTAACCTTTTTAAGCAATTTTTGGCTTCCTGCCACCCTATACAAATCAGGCAGATAGCTTATTAGAGTGTAAATATATCCCGGGCTGTGACTGAAGGCAGCCTCTGCGTGTAGCAGATGACTCCTACAAGCGCGATCGCAGCGGTGACATTTCTTTTTCCACATTAATTACAGGTGCAAATGAGACAGTATTTTAAGATCCGTTTTAATGTTTCCTTCAAGTGCAATCATTTCATTTGTACAATTGTGAGAGATCCTCGAATTGTAGCAGGCTTGATTAATGGCGCTGTTGAAACAGGAAGGAACCGACCGTGGACATGTCATGCCAATTCAGCTCTCCTCTCTGAGAGATATTTATAGCTGCCAAATAGCCTCATGTCATGTGTGACATCTTCAGTCAGTCCTGACTTTTTAGCTAACAGCATTTCGTATTCTAGGACTTGTAGATTTGCTTATTCCATACATATAGTCTAAAAGATTCTAGTGCTGCTGGGTAGAAAAACAACACTGCTTGCAGGCAAAGGGCCTCTTTACTGCTGTGAGGATTCAAAGGAACAGAAGTCAAAATAAAACAAAATATAAAATAAAATAAAAAATAAAAATAAGACAGAACAGAAGTCTTAAATTGGCATTTTAGATAGAAGAATTCAAGGGTCACGTAAAGAATAAGTATAGAAAGTGAGCCACACCCATTCAGCAGGAGAGAGGTATGGGTGTGGTATGTAGCGATAGTGCATTTTGGAGCGAACTGTCACAAATACATTACAAAACATAGTATAGTAGCACACTGTTATTTACAGTCAGCACATTTTCCCACTGAAATGGCAACACAATTCACACTAACATGCAGTTTCACTGATAAACTATATAGAATACAAACAATAAAGTGGAAATATGTATCATTTGCATCTCACCAAGTAAAGTGTTTTGGATTGTTTTGATCCTATTAAAATCTTTGCTTCGTCACACTTTCGAATTACAGAACACAAATGTGCTTCATTTGTGGTTTCCTAACTGCTGATATGTTTTCAAATATTCGTACAGTTCCTGTTAAAAAAACAAACCTGACTTCCTACATTTCACACTCTCCCTGTGCCCCAGGAAGATTGTCAGATAGTTCCTTTCCAAAATTGTCTCACTTTGCTGTCAGAGAAGGAAAAGTAAACATCAATCTACACATTAAAAGAATAAGGAGCAATTTGTCAGAAGAAGGATCCTTATGATTGAACTCTGTGTTTAAATGCACAGCAAATTTGACAAGATAAAAACAATATTTAAAGGCATCTTTATTGCTCATTTACCTTCTGAATACAAGGATGTTTATCTTGGGGGTGCTGCAACCCCCCCCCCCGCACTCCTACTTTCAGCACCTATGGGTGTATCCCTTGGTTGTGTGTATGTTACAAGTTGACTGTAAAACACTACAAATGTTAAGGAAATGCAGAAAGGGCTGAGCACCAAAGGCAAATCGGTGAGTCACTGGCTTGAATTCAAGCATGGCTGACTCATTCTCTCAAGGTCAATGTATCACTGTGTTAGGTAACAGTGGCGCCTAGTAATGAAAACGTAAATTACAATAGTTACGTTTATTGCATGCTGCATTCAAATAGTAGGTATTATAATTGCATGGACATCTCAAAAAGGAAAGTAAATTTGAAAAGTGGTTAGTTTTCACAGTCTCCCATGCAAACAAGCATTTATTTGATCTTATGAATATCTACATGCAGCTCACTACAATATGTTTCCATTATGAGTGAACTCAGAAGCTGTCAGTGAAACTATATATAAGGAAAAGTCATGTGCCTGAGTTGCCTGAGGGACTTCAGTCAGTGACCCGTGTCTATCCCAGAGGTGTTGGGGCGTAGGCAGGGCTTTAAGTGGGCCAGATCCCTACGGGTCTGAGACCCGGTAGTAATTAAAAACAGAGATTGAAATGGGCTCCTATAGTGTCCTAAATGAATGTCCTTAACTTTAAAGGCAAAAACACTGATCCAGTTTGCGAATAATGAATGTAAAAGATGTAAAGGTAATCTATTTCGGTGATTTAATTACTACTTATGTTTTTTACTTAATCTTGCATTCCCGATGCGGGTTAGCTATTTCCAGGATGTTGTGTTTCTGAACTTCTTTTCGTGTAGCCTATTACTCTTATATATTATATATTTTTAATAGAATCGCCTCCATTTGTTTATAACAAGCCATGATTCAGAGCTCTGAAGTTGAGGCTGAAGGCAGACTGAGTTTCTCAAAGTGGGTGGGTCAGAAAGGTGTTCAGAATACATGGTCATCCTGTTGTGTAGCTTACATTTAGTTTCCATTTTAGCTTTTTGTTTTAACTTAGCATCGTTTTCTGATGGTGGCTTACACATGTTTTCTCTAATGCAAGAATGTGCCATACACGCATATATTTCTGATAATCATAGTTGCCTTGTAGTGTGAACATTTAGTTCCAGGGTTGCACAACTTCGAACACAATGCCTTGTTTTATTTTATTTTATTTTTGCTCATAGGTGATGACTAATTCTTCTTAGACTAATTAACAACGCTGTTCTGCACTTCTGGCACAGTGTGATAAGCTTGCCATTGTATTATTTAAACAGCATCAATGCTGAAGTGAATAAGAGGTTCACTTCCCGCCGGAATCATAATGGAACACTGCTGTGAGCCGTGACTAATATGCAGTTCCGCTTTCCCCAACCTTCATGCTGAGAAGGAAGATAGCTGTCCAGAAAAAGTGTGCAAGTCTGCACACATAGACAGGAGTGCCTTTGTTAATGCACTAAGACCAGCTTCCTGACATACTGTACCAAAGTATGGCGTTTGGTCATTCCAGTAGGCCTGGCAGATGGGTACTCCAGACATGCTCTCTTTAGCATAGAGAAATTAGTAATAAATAGGAGTAACCTTAGTAATATTATGAAAAATTAACATGTTTGAATTGTTTGTGATTTTCATCATTCTAATAATGCGTATAACAATGATGTGTCTCATCTTTCTGATAATCGCAGTTCATGTTTTATTTACAAAGATTAGAGCTTTTCGATAAACGTTTGAAAAGGAATTTTCATATCTTTTCTTTGTGACACTTTGGGCATGCAAAAGTGGCAAACAAAAGGGTTAGATCTGTTTCCACAATTTCCTTGGGAATTTGAGTGGTCATGTTCTAGGTCTTCAACAACATCTATAACTATGTAAGGTTAGGAGTTTAGATGTGGTACTGTGAGCTAGCCAAACAGACCAACATTTACTGATTATTTAGGAAGACTCAGTATCTATATTATGAAGTTTTGTTGTTCTAAATACACAGTCCTACTAGATTTGTAGGAACCATATAACATGGCACCACCAACGCTCTAGGTTTGGCACCTATTTAATGGGTCTCCTGAGTAACTTGCTTGTATGTGCTCAAGGCTCCTTTATCATCTCTATACAGAGACGTCCGTGGTGATAAGGGATCTATCCTCCTTCAGCTTAATAGGAAGCACCTATTTATTTCTGTAGGTTAATCAAGCTTCATTGTTTAAAAGGATTGTCCACTATAATGTTTTCCTTTCTGTGAATTACATTAATTAAATATGGCGCAACCAGTAGTCATTGCTATTAATTGCAGACAAGCAGTAACTGCACACTTAGCTGGACATGGGCTCGCCAATGGCGGTGGAGAAGTTACCTTTATGGTTTAGACACGAAGTGTATAGATGTAAAGTTTTTTATTCCTGGGTTGATTTTCCTGCAGTCGATGTTAATTCATGCACATTTCACACAGACACTGAGGCTGCGGTTCCAGTTGCATATAGCCCTTATGAATACTTAGAAATACCATTAATTTACCAGAATCATCATAATTGGTTACAGGGTGCCTCCCCACATACAGTTCACAGTGTCAGACTGGGTCCTCTCAGTAATGATGGGGCAACCTGGCCAGACTTAGCAGGCTATACGCCTTATCCTACTGTGCAGGCATTAACCCAGTCTGACAAGCTTGCTCTCTTAAACCATTTGGTTAGACTGTATCAACAACTGATGCAGTATATTCTGCATACAATTCACTACTGCCCCAGCAAGGTTTCCTCAAGCTGGTTAGGCTCAGTTAGTTGTATCTGCAATTAGCCCTACTACTATTAATGCCATTATGGGTAAAGTCCCTACCAAATGGGATAAAACTCCATTTTGGATTGCACAAAAAACAAATCAGCTTGAGGCAGTGTTTCCCCTTTCAGGACCCCAAGATAAATTCAGAATTCTCACTATGTGTCTTCCACTTGGTATGGTTCCCCCTTTTGAGGAGTGTAATACATGGGGTACCGTATTTGCAGCAATCTACACCATCACCCACTGTACTCCCTCAATTGCTGTTTTGCCTGAAGTCCTAAAATAGATTCAGGTTGAACATGAGTGGCCCCTGCCCTGGATTACGGGATTAAACTCATCGGCAACTTTGCCACAGTGTCCTCAATTATTTTAAGTAATAATAAAGGAGTGGCAGCTCCTTTCGCGATACACCACCGGCTCGCTACAGTTCCATTAGCAGACCAGGAACAACAGCTCCCCAAGATACTTTCTGTAACCTATAAATCTATAGGTCATGATAGTTTGGGAACTAGACATAACGCGCGCAGACCTTGGCTACATGCTGAGATCCTCTATCTGTGCTAATTAGTTTTTAACTGTTTTAATGTGAATAGCGATTTTAATGTTTTAAAAACGCTTGTTTTGCCTGCCATTCTGCACTCATCTCTTTGCCATTTTGCACTTGAAAAGGGTTTCACGTACCTCCTTGGTAGTTTAAAGCTTCTCGTAGCGCTTGAAGGTGTTCCCGCCTGCACCCCGGTCCACCACGGGTTTCCCGATTGTTGTGGAGGGTGCCGGCGGTCTTTCAAACACCACTTTCGGCTTGTTGGGGGGCGGAGCAGGGCGGTTAGCACGCTAGTGCTCACTGCCTACTTGAACAGCATATCTTTCTCGTCGCGCAGCGGACGCGCGCAGACCTTGGCTACATGCTGAGATCCTCTATCTGTGCTAATTAGTTTTTAACTGTTTTAATGTGTTTTTAGCGATTTTAATGTTTTCAAAACGCTCGTTTTGCCTGCCATTTTGCACTCATCTCTTTGCCACTTTGCACTTGAAAAGGATTTCACGTACCTCCGTGGTAGTTTAAAGCTTCTCGTAGCGTTTGAAGGTGTTCCCGCCTGCACCCCGGTCCACCACGGGTTTCCCGATTGTTGTGGGGGGTGCCAGCGGTCTTTCAAACACCACTTCCGGCTTGTTGGGGGGCAGAGCAGGGCGGTTAGCACGCTAGTGCTCACTGCCTACTTAAACAGCATGTCTTTCTCGTCTGCGCCCGTCCGCGCCTGGTCGTCGCCAGGAGCCAGGGACCCTGGTCAATTTATCTCTAAACAGGGCCCTACTCCCCGTTGGTCTTATTCCAGACAGGAGCTATTGGATTTAAGGACTGACCCCACCCCCTCATGCCGGACTGAGACCTGGCCAATCCCAGAAGGCCCCTTCTCTTGCCGAGCTTGTTGGTATCAGGGCAACTCTGCTGAGACGCCACTGATTTACAAGGTACTTTATTGTCTTCCCCCCAGTGTTGCTCCTCCTACCCCTGAACCCGCCACCTCTCCTGACCATGCTATAGGCATATCCCCAGATAAGCCACGGAAGGGATGGAAAAGTCTGCTATGTAATATCCGATCCCTGCCTAAGCATTCCATTGAGGTTTGGGATCTACTATCTTCAGCGCAGCCTGAGCTGGGGTTTCTGACCGAAACCTGGCTTAAGCCCCATTCTGTTCCCTCCACTGCGTTAGCTATACCCGAAGGCTACAAATTTACTAGATTGGACAGAGAATTAAAGATGGGGGGTGGAATTGTTATTGTGCACAAAGACAGCATTAAAGTTACCACACTGGATCAATGCTGCAACGCCATTATGGAAGTCCTGGTCTTTCGGATAGACTTCTCCTCCCAAGTTAGTTGGAAGGGGGCCTTAGTCTATCGACCCCCAGGACCCTTAGCTGAATTCTCATTACAACTTACCGAATTAATAGCCCCCCACATGATTGCATGCAGCAATTTTTTACTACTAGGTGATTTTAATATTCACAGTGAATGCCCCTCCAATGCTGATTCACAGATACTTCTGGCAGACCTAGCCCTCTTGGGCTTATCCAAGCTCAATGAAGGCCCTACTCATATAGCTGGCCACACACTAGACATAGTATTTTCAAACTCTCCTAGGGTTCAGTGTGAACCCCCCCAACAACTAACTTGGTCTGACCATTCGTCAATCGAATTTTTCATCCAGGGCCCAAGGGAGTCAAAGGGTTCTAATCCTGTTACATTCCACACCCGCAGGCAGTGGCAGAAAGTAACCCCGGAGAGCTTTCAAGCCTTTTTCTCAGTGCCTCAGAATATTGCATTTGACAATATAGAGGAAGCCTTTGCCAAATACAATTCCGCTGTTTTCATGGCTATCGACCATCTTGCACCACTGAAATCACTCCCAAGTCATTCCAAACGCCCACAGACTGCCTGGTTTTCTCCTCAGCTGCGAGTACAGAAACAACTCTGTAGGAAACATGAGAGAAGTTGGCGCACTACTCACGACGAGAAGGATAAAGATCGGTTTTTCACCACCCTGTCCAGCTACCATAAAAATATAAAAATTGCGCGCAAAACCCATATTGCATCGCAATTAGCCCAGGCTGGTAGCGCTCCCAAAATCCTAGATCACATCCTCCAGTCCTTTATCATCCCCAAGGCCTGTGAGAACCCCGAGACACCTACGCAAACGCTATGCAATGATATTGCACTATACTTTTCGCAGAAAATAGAGCTTATCTACAAAAAAATTGTTCCGTCAGGATGCCAGCCTCTGGCCCCAATGGCATTAGATCAACCAGAACAGGCAACCTCTCAGTTGCTAGAGTGCTTCCCTCCACTGACATCGGCAGATGTGGAATCATTGATTCATAAGGTAAAATCAGGGTGCCCCCTCGACCTCATCCCGGCCAAAGTTTGCACCTCCCTGGCCTATCAACTGTCCCCTTCGATTGAAACTCTCCTCAATCTCTCTCTGAGAGAGGGCCATGTTCCGTCAAAATGGAAAGCAGCACAGGTTAGGCCTATCCGTAAGAACACCAAAGTCCCTTTGACGGATCTTTCCAATCTCCGCCCCATCTCGCTTCTTCCGTTTCTGAGCAAACTATTGGAACAACATATCAACAAACATCTCTCCAACCATGTCGAACTCACTGGCTGTTTAGACCCTTCCCAGTCAGGCTTTAGACCCAAATACAGCACCGAATCAGCTCTGCTAGCGGTCACGGATAACATCAGGATGACCCTAGATAAGGGCCATTCTACGATATTGGTGCTGTTGGACCTATCTGCCACGTTCGACACGGTCTCACATCAGATATTGCTCAGAAGATTAAAGGAGATTGGATTAAGAAACTCTGCCTTGCAGTGGATGACGACCTTTCTATCTGCTCGCTCCCAGACCGTCAACTTAGGCCCGTATCGGTCGGCACCTATGGAATTGTCCAAGGGAGTACCCGAGGGCTCATGTTTGAGCCCTACATTGTTTAACATCTATGTTGCACCCTTGGCCAATCTCCTGAGGACGTATGGGTTCACCCCCATATCCTACGCTGACGATACACAGCTGCTCTTTCCATTTGACAAACTTACTCCATCTGTACAGTTGGCCTTCTCCTCTGGTATGAGAGCCATCTCACATTGGATGAAGAGTAAGTTCCTCCAGTGCATTGTTGGGAAAACAGAGATTCTGCTTTTCGGAGAGGCCCCTTTACTATGGACGCCTGAATGGTGGCCGGTCGATTTGGGTGCCCCTCCTGCCCCCAAATCTACTGTTAAGAACTTAGGCATCCGTCTGGATCAAGCCCTTACTCTGAAGGAGCATGCTGCTCAGACAGCTGGCTCCTGTTTCCATACACTGGGCCTACTCCGCCGAGTCTTTCCTCTGCTTCCCGACTCATCTCGGAAGACTCTGACTCAGGCACTTGTATTAAGCCGTCTGGACTACTGCAACGGTCTGCTGATCTCCGCCAATGAAGCCTCGCTCAGCAGACTGCAGGTAGTCCAGAACACGGCGGCGCGATTGGTCCTCAATGCCCCCCCTAGGACTGCCTCCTGCCCTCTTCTCTTGCAACTTCATTGGCTTCCTATACGCCAACGGGTAAGATTCAAAGTTTGCTGTACCATCCATAAGGCGTTGTTTAATCTTGGTCCCACCTATCTTTCGGAGAAATTTACACCATACCTACCTTCCAGATACCTTCGCTCGGGCTCCAAACATCTTCTTGTGGTTCCCCGAGTCAGGAAGGCCAGATTAGGGGGAAGGGCCCTTTCTCATCTAGGTCCCCACTATTGGAACGAGCTCCCCCTACTCTTGAGACAATGCCCTGATCATTTTCAATTTAGGAAGTTGCTCAAGACAACTCTTTTCTGTTTCTGATTCAGCTGTAGTTGACCTACATCCATGCTGCCTGTCCAAAGCGCAGAGATACCCCCTGGGGGTCGATTCAGGCACTATATAAATAAATAAATAATAACGCACAACTTAAAAGCAAATCTGTTGCCGAAGTTACCAAGCAGATACCTGAGTCTTCTAAAAGCACTGGGATAAAAACAAAAATGTTAAAGCACAAACACAAACTGGATCTCTGCAACCAGAGTCTTCTGAAAAACATTACAATCTGCGTAACTGTGATACAATTAAACAGCCTGTAGGTATCAGTACACTGATACACGTTCTTCTCGTTCCTTTCAGGATACTACAGGCAGACGTCAGAGATCAATCAATCAATCAATTAATCAATCAGAGATTTATAGAGCGCACTAATCACCCACGAGGGTCTCAAGGTGCTGGGGGGAGGGCAGCTCCGAGGTCATCTGAATGGCCAGGTCTTGAGGTCCTTTCTGAAGGCTTCCAGTGTAGGGCTTCGTCTGATGCTGAGGGGGAGTTTGTTCCAGGTCTTGGCTGCAATGTAGGAGAAGGATCTGCCTCCCGTTCTGGCTCTATGGATGCTTTGGATTTCGGCCAGGGCTAGGTCGGCGGAGTGGAGGTTTCTCTTGGGGGCATGGAAAGAGATTCTTTCATTGAGGTATTGGGGTCCGGTGTTGTGGAGGGCTTTGTAGGCGTGTTTGAGCAGCTTGAAGGTCACTCTTTTTCCGACGGGGAGCCAGTGGAGGTCCCGGAGGTGCTGGGTGATGCGGTCGTATTGTGGGATGCTGAGGACGAGTCTAACTGTGTTGTTCTGGACGGTCTGGAGTTTGTGGAGGAGAGATTTGTTGATTCCGGCGTAGAGGGCGTTCCTGTAGTCCAGCCTGCTGGTGATGAGTGCGTGGGTGACGGTCTTCCTGGATTCAGGGGGGATCAATTTGAAGGTCTTGTGGAGTATGCGGAGGGTGTTGAAGCGTGAGGAGGATACAGCGTTGATCTGTCGGTTCATGGTGAGAGAGGAGTCGAGTATGATGCTGAGGTTGCGGGCATGGTCCTTGGGGTGGGAGGGTTTCCGAGGGCATGGGGCCACCAGGTGTCCACCCACGCGGTGGGCGTGGATTCAAAGATGAGGAGGTGACTGCAGAGAGGAGGAGGACTAGAAGTATGTGAAACCGAAAAAAAAATTAATGGAGCTCTTCTGATGTCATCATAAAAAAGGAAGAGACACTCCCACAACAAAAAGCTCAATTTAAAAATCAAAGTGTCCAGAATTTTCACTAAATATGCCACAAACACTCAGAACTCTCCTTTGCAGGAAGAAGTGGGTGAGAACTCTGCTCGACAGCGCAGCAGAGGTCCCCATGGTTCACCAGACTATTCAAGAGTTTCTGGTGGTGAGACCAACTAATGACTACATTCAAGTATAAACTCCTGATCAGTGACTCAGTCCTCCTGATAGACTTTATGATTTAGACATACAAATTGAGGGCAACATACCGTGTACTATTAAAGTAATATGCTGGAAGAATTTAACTAATGAATATAGCATTCTATTTGCTGAGACTGATTGGCCACCAGAGTTCATTAGGAAAGTCCCACAAGGAGAGGAGGTAATCATACCTTCCTTTTCCGTTATTGTTCCTGAGGGAGTTAAAGCATAACATTATATTGCAACCAGGCAGGTTGGGATAAAGACTCACCTTATCATGTTATATCTATAAGGTCCAGCCCGCAGGTGCAAGCACAATACCCTATTAAACATGAAGATAAACACCCTGTTAGGGAGATTCTGTCACAATTAGAATATCAAAGTGTGACTGAGCCTTGTGTCTCCCCTATGAATAATCAATTGTTTCCTGTGCTTAAACCAGATATTCATATGTTATAGTCTTAGACTATAGACAATTAAACAGTCACACACACTCTTTTGCTGTACACAATTCACACAGCACAGGCTTAATAAACAACATTGTTCTTAAAAACATACAAAACTACATTGGAAATTTCCAATAGATTTTTCTGTCACAATATAGTGCCTGAAAGCAACGATTTGACCATATTCACAGTTCCAGGAACCAGGAGAAGGTTCTGTAGGCTCCCACAGGGGTATAGGAACAGTTCAGATCTGTTTGCTGCCCGAGTAACATCAATTTGACAAGAAATTTACTCAGAAGCGTTGTCATATAATGATGATATTTGCCTCACAGATGATGATTTAAACACACTTTTGGCCAGAGTGGATCGTATCATTTTGGGATTCGTTGACCATGACTATAAATTCAAATTTCCAAAATTTAAACTTGGCTTTCTCAGTGTCCTGTTTCTGGGATATGATCTATCAAATGATAGCAAAGGCCTAGCACCACATTTCTTAGAGAAATGTGCTCTCTTGCAAATTCCAAATACACTAAAAAAGCTTCAATCGCTTTCAGGATTTCTCTACTTTAGTAGAACATACATACCAAACCATGCACAACAGGTTAAACCGTTGTACGACTTAATTCATCTAGATTTTTCTAATAAACATTAGACTACTGAAACACTGCTATTCTCAGAACCTTGCCAATAGACAAGCTTGAGTCCAAACACTTGTATACTTATGTGAACACTACCAACTTAGTGATCCGCATAATTGTGGCTTCCACTGGTTAGACATGTGTTTTGTTCAATGAAGGAGAAACAGTGACGATTGCTTATAAATCACATTTATATTCCAATGCGGAAATGCGTTTTGCATCGACAGAAATTTTTTGACTTCAGTTCAAACAGCTGTTCTAAAAATATCTATTGACTTAGGGGAAACACGTAATTGTGGTATCTCCTGTTCCGGCCTTAGGGACTGCCACCAGGGCCAGAGTTCCTAACTTGAAAGCCTTACATCCAAGATGGATCCAGTGGGCCACTTCCTTGACAGCTATTGATATAGATTATGTTTTTGATCCTACTTTACAAACACAGGAATAGCTCCAGTATGAACAAGAATACCCTAAGTCTAGTGATATTTCGCCTCTTAATGAATATGATTTCATAATCTATACTGATGGTTCAGCCCAGCCTGCGGTTGGTACTAAGTACAAGTATTTGGCTGCATGTGTAACAGTCAAAGGTGTCATGAAAGAAGGTGTATTTCAGGCACAAAAAACATATACAGAAACACTGGGTGGCTGAATTGAAAGCTTTGATTCTGGCTTTGCAGAATACGGATACAGAATTCCCCACACTTATAGTATGTGGTTCCTATTACTGCGTCCAGGCCTTTAATGATAATGTACCTTATTGGAGCTTGAATGGATTCAGTGATTCTAAAGGAAAGGCTATCAAGCATAAACTGCTTTGGGGCAAGGTGACGACACTAAAGGATGCTTTGCCACGGGCTCATGTAATTAACACACTGAGTCATCAACGTATGGTGTACATGTTGCAGGAAATTAATTGGCTGATGAAGATGCCAAAGCGGCTGCTCAGACTGTTTTTGTTGCTGTGATTGCTGGTTCACATACAAGGATTGATGTTGACATGATGGCTACAATCACTGCTTCAGCTAGTAGCGAGCTCTTACCTAAAGGCTATTCAGCAAAATACTCCTATCTAATGAGTCTTTAAAAATATCTACTTTGCCCACATTCTTAGGGTGGGTGATCAAGTGATACCCAAACAGGACTACAGCTTAGAGTTAATAATAGCTGCTCATGAGGGATTAGTGTGTGCCCATGCTTGTGTTGCGGCTACAATTTCATTACTTCAGAAACGTTATTGGTGGCAGGGTCTTTATAAACAGACTAAAAATGTTGTCCTTAGTTGCAACATTAGTCAACAAATTAAATGTTACACCATTGCAAGCACACTGCAATCACCCTTTTTGAGTTTCAAATAAGTGATTACAATGTGTCTATTTAGATCAATGCGGACCACTCTATTCAGATGGTGCCTTTAAATATATCTTAGTGGCTATTGATTCCTGTTCTTGATTTCTATTGGTGTGGCCACAGTGATCAGCTGACACTCAAATTGCTATTAAAGATTTGCAAGTCTTTATCAGTACATATGCAGTAGCAGTATTCCACTTGGACCAAGGACCGGCTTTCGTCTCTAAGGCATACCAGGATACAATGGGCACCCTGGGTGTTGCTGTGCATTATTTTGCCCCCTATCATCCTGAGGGAAAATCGATAGTGGAACGGAAGAATCGTGACTTAAAGCAGCCCTTAACAGCTAGAGTATTAGCTTTAGGTCATAGTTAGATCCATCACCTATATGGAGTTCAGAGAGCATTAAATAATCTGCCTAGAAGGTAGCTGTGTGATTTGACACCCTACGAGGTATTCTTCGGGGTCCAAATGTTTATTCAAGATCTTGATAACTTTGGCACAGTGACTAGAGATGCACCCTTTGACATCAATGAAAGTTTTGCTGTCTTACAGGAAATACAAGATTTTCAAAATGAGTACTTCAATTTGAATTCTAAACGTTCGGCCACTGATGAAGTGGAGGAGCAACCAGTGGTTTCTGGCTGGATTCCTAAAGTTGGGGATCTAGTCTGCGAGAAGATTGCAGATAAAAAAGAGTTTGGCCCATCCTATCATGCTCCGGTGCCTGTCCTCGCTGTTCAAGGTACTTGAACTGTGATTTTGCCTCTGCTTGCTGGTTGTAAACAGAAACAACAAGTTTCCATTGATTTGATCAAGTTATACCATGTGGCCAGTTCTCAAAAGTAGGTCACAGGGGTTCTGGGTAGTTTCTTGTCACCTCTCCATACCCTGCATGAAATTCCTTTACATGCACTAAGCAGTCCTAATCTTTCTATAACCCGGGCTGGGGACTTCAGATGCTGAACTTTTAATCGTGCCAGTTCATGATGATAACAACTGATGTGTTTCTAACGTGAGTTTGCCGTTTTCTACTGCTGTACCTTGCAATCAAATTACATACTATCAACCACCTTTGAAGGTGCCTACCTGCTCTCCTTTGCCCACTCAGGTCCCTGTTTTTGCTCAGACTGCCTCTGGGTATTTTCTCAACATTGATGATTTTTCTTCTGACTCATTGTATACCTCTTTACGTGGTGCACATGCATTTTTCCATTGGCTGAAACAGACTTATCTGATTCTTCCATGGTCTTACTGTTGGACTTTTCTTTCATTGTTTTTTCTCTCCCTCTGGATTGGATTTATTACCAGAACTGGTAACTGAGGTGCTTATGCCCAATTCTCATCACATAAGGTCCGAAGAGACTTGTTCCTGGTGACCATTAATGCATTCCCTTTCCATGATGGAATCTTTTTGGGATAAAGTTACCTTGATATTTTTGGTCCAACAGAAACTTTGCAAATTCCATATGTTTTTAAAGTTGCTATGGATGACATTATTACCCCAGTCTCTATTTCTGATGAATGGGATGTTATTACTGTTTCTAAAATGCTATCTGAATTAGAATCATATATTGTATTTGAGAATGAGGATTTGTATTTGAATTCTGCAAAATTGGGTGAAATGTTTAGTTACCATCATTATCTACATCAATATGTACACAGAGCTAGTTCTCCGCGTCATTTCCCTGCAGATCCTGTTTTGTATTTTTATAAGCTTACACCTTCCCCAGTGAAGAAAAATGTGCTCAAGCAAACTAAACTGATTTATTCCAATAAATTTATTTCACAGCTGGTCCTACAGGGTTATGAATATTGGAAGGACAATGTTGAGCTTAAATCTGTTTGGGGTACATGACACTGGCAGGTCCAGGGCATTGATGCTTTATTTAAGCCTTGTTTGATCTCTCAACAAATGATATTTTTAAACAAAACAGTACAACAGACTACCTATCTTGGCTTGGACAATATTACAAATTTAAATACGCCAAGCTTCCCCTCTGTTGCGAAATTTGATAATTGGCAACAGTTTATTAATTTCACAGTAAAAGAACTCAATGAGATGGTGCAAAATGGAACTTACAATTCGTCATTTTCTAGTTCAGATAGATGGTTATTATGGCATGTTGATATACCAATGACTGCAATGCCCTTTTTTAAACTCCTCCAAGAGGTTCATAGCGAACAGGCCAAACCCCAAGTATATTTAGTTGGAGTAGTTAATAGTGTAGGAAAGTTATTCCAGCAATGGTTAGAACATTCCACCTTGTCCGCAGTTAATGATCACTTATCATTGCTTTCTGATAATATGGATTTATATGATTTTTTATTGGTCCCAAAGCACCTCGTTCTAAACATTTTATATATGCCACTTATAATGAAATTTGGAAAATTTCTCATCAAGAAGCTACGAACGGTTAAGATAAATTGATAAGAAAAATTTAGAAAAATGCATTGTCAATTGTCGTTAATGGAACATCACGTTTGCACCACACAACATGGTACATACATGATACAAACCTCTAAATCAGATTCTAGATGCCAAGCAAAGCCACTTTGCTTGGCTCTGAGTGGCTTTAAAAATCTGGAGTAACGCAATGCAGTGCAAATCGCTGTGTTACGTTACTCTGCCCTGGGAAGGTATTCCATAAGCATTTCACGAGTGTTCCCACGCACCTCCCATGGATTTTGAAGCATCCCCAGATTTACAAGAACTTGCAAAACTGGGGATGAGCCAAAATCTTACACATTCCCAGTGGAAGTGTAACAGGGAGAAATAGCTCTATTTCTATTTGTTTCTTCCTCTTTGTATGTGCAGCACACATAGAAAGAGGAATATGCCTTCCAGGATTGTTTTTGTGTAGGAAGGTGCCCCTTCCTGCACAAAAACAATTCTGCATGCAACACAGGCACCCTTGCACCATGGTGCAAGGGTGCCTGCATTGGGGCTAGGATGCCAAAAGGGCGCCAGCGCAAGGGAAAGAACTGGAATGCGCCTTATTGCCTTAAATACTGCGCATTTCTGCCCTTTCTCTGCCACGCAGCACAGCAAGATAACTTGCTGTGCTGCACTGCGTCACAAGCTCATAAATGAGCCTCCAGGTCTTTTACTGACCTGGCCAGTTGGTGAACTTCTCACCAGGTCTTAATGAGTCTACAAATAATTATGTATTATAGAAGGAAAATCTTATATTATCTCAAGTTCAAATAGCTTGATGTATGTTGGTTCAGGACATACATAAGAGGAAAAAGAAGCAGGTACATTGTAGGAAAGATACCCACAATTACTTTGCATTAGGCAAACTATTTGAAGTCGCTACATGTAGAATTCTGGTCAATATGTATATTATATGTAGTAAATTTTATTTATTTTCCAGATTTCTTTATTACATGTTATAATAAAATATAATACATGGGACTCTGTAATCCCTGTATAAAAATAAATCTCTAATTTCTTTATAATAGGTGACTTGTGACACACACAGTCGCCGATTATAAAGAATTGATGTTAGAACTGAAGTGTAATAACTAATTACAGTTGAGGTCTGACATCACAATGCCTGCTGCTAGAGCCAGGGTAAACGCAGGTCAGGTCACAGAGCATAATTAAAGTAGCTGTTTAACAGTGGCAGTTGGTAATTTTACCAGGGAGTAGTGCGGGAGGAGGGGCACACACACACACATACACATCACTCACGCCATGCATTCACACACGCACACACACCCATTCACAACACTCACAAACAAATACACATATATTCATACTGTTGGAAGGTGGCTTATTAGTGGGTGCAGGTAGATACCTACAGCTAGTAATAACACCACAATCACAAATAAGGTCCAGTCAAGTTTCAATAAATTAATCCTTGCTCAACCCTTGGTAGCTTATCTCACGAGCAGCCAGGCTTAACTTAGGAGGCAGGTGTGTAAAGCATTTAAAAACACCAATACAGTAAATAAGTAAGACACAACTCACAATAAAAATCCAACACCAATTTATATATATAGGAGATATATTTAAGATTAAAATGACACCAAATTGACAAAAATCTAGTGTAGGGACCGGAGATATGAATTTTTAAAGATTAAAAGTAAAGCTAGCGCTTAGAAGCAAATAGCGTTCAAAGGGTTAAAAAAGGTCACGCTGGACTGGGACAAAGCCAAGAGTTCAGGTTGCCCACGATGTAACACTTTTACACTTCCAGAAGTGTTTCTTGATGCAGCAAAGTGGTCCACAGCAACAGCCAAGGGTTCAGACGCTCTGGTTTGCCTCTTGGGGTCTACAACTCCCACAAAGCACCTGGTCAATCCAAGTAAAATCCAGGTGAAGCTTGTCAGCTGGAGTTGTACTTGTTGTTGATGTTGCAGGTAGCCCTTCCAGCACTTTTCTACCTATTGATGATCAGGGAGTCCACTCCTTATCCTTTAAGACAGGACAAGTCATTTTGTTGTGAAGCCTTGTGAGTGCAGCAGGTGCAGCCCTTATGAGTGCAGTCCTCTCTTGTGCAGTCCAAGGGTCCAGCAGGGTAGTCCTTCTTCTCCAGATGTTTCTTTTGGGTCTTTGAGGGTTCACAACACCAGCCAAGGGTCCAGAAGCTCTGATTTGCCTCTTGGAGGTTTGGGACTACAATTCCCACAATGCACCAGGTCAAATCCTTTAAAGTTTAGTTCAAGCTGGTCAGCTTGACTTGCCTTGATGGAGTTGATGAAGGTCACTTCTTGGAGCTTGTTTGAATTGGAATGTCTGGTTGGCTAGGGTATGCACCTAAGGCAGGCAGAACCCACGACTCTAGTCAGGGCAAGTAAGTTACACACCAAAGATAACCTGTGCTCATCCTCTGGTAGCTTGGTGCAGAGCAGTCAGACACAATGTGTAAAGTATTTGTGCAACACACACAGTAATTCACTGGAAACACTACCAAAAGGCTCCACACCGTGTAAGAAAAATAGTCATTATTTATCTGGACAAAACAAGACTAAAAAGACAAAAAATCAAATTATAGCATGCGATGGCCACTTGTGAAAAAGAGAGTGCTTTAAAATACATAGCATTCAGTTAGACGTAAACTCTGATGATTCTAGAAGCCAGTGCATTTCTCCTGAGGTAATTACAGTGTTGTGGGAGTTCACTGCGAGATGCACAGTGCAGAACGTTGGGACTGCTCAATGCCAAAGTGAAAGAACAAAGAAATCGGTCTTTAAATTGATCTGATAATCTGAACTAGCAGCGCTAGCATGCAGGGAAGTGTCTTGGGGTGTCAAACAAGTACTGTCCCAATCTATTTCATTGAGCAAGAAAGTTGCGGGCTCTTCCTTCAAGGGAGTTATGGTAGTGTTCTCACTGACCCCTCTGCCTTGAGAAGGAGGAGACCAGAATGCAGCCAAAATGCTTTGGGGGTAGAGCGTGGCGGCAAACGAAGGTGGGGGCAAGGTTCGCCACCTCTAAGGGCTGCTTATAATTAATGGGATCGCTTGGATCCTGTTACCTTTGTTGTAGCGTGTTGCCGGCGTGCCAAAACAGAACCAGGGAATCCCAATATTTCTCTGCGGGGGAAGCCGGTCACCAGTCAGATGCTCCTGGGTCGGTGGGCCTCACACACGGGCCTGCGTCGGCAGCAGAAAGTGACAAGCAGAAAATCAATATGTTTATTTTTTGCACTCCTTAGGTAATTCTAGAAAAGTTTGAATCGTTCTACATGTTTCTGCACGTTCCAAGCTACTGCTTTTTTTAAAAACTGACTTGCATTAAACTGATTCTAATATTTTTTGCAACAAATATCTAATAGCTTTTTGCACTAGAAATTCTATTTTTATTCTTCATAATTGAAACATGCTCTCTCTTTTGTATGAAAGAGCTATACACCAAGGATTTGCATTGTTTGTGGGAAAGCTGATGGTGTGACCTTGTGTTACATGGGGTAAAGTACCCGCTGCTGTTTATCTTGGAGTTCCATAACCTTATAAAGGAACTCGCCCTCAGCCTCATTCCTCTATATGCTTATGGAACTCCTCTGTGACATGCAATATCCTTATAATGAACAGCATGGGATGCTTTATCCCATTTATAACACATTCTTGTCATACATTATAATATATTATACTGTTGTGTTATGCTGTATTACAGTTTACTAATGTGTCAATTTTTAGCTATGCAATATGTTAGCAGCCATTTCACATGAGGAAATGCAGATGTTCTAGGTCTTGGCTAGTATTGGTCCATTTCCTTGGTTGCTGTTGTGAAGAAACAGGGAATATATGGTCTTTTGCAAGGTCCCAGAACAACAGTAAGTTCTTGATTAAGGGAGAGCCCCCTTGACTTCTTGCCTGCATGATTGCAAATAGATATACATCCCTTTAACTAACGTTTCTACATTGCATAGAACAGGTATTTTATTTACCATTAGGGTTCACCCTCTATTCTCGACTGCTTTAATAGTGTTAAAGGATTGTCAGTCTGCTTCGTCTAATCTTGACTGCGACCTAGTATGTTCTTTGCTGCTACAAGCAGGTAAACCTGGAGCACCAGTTTCTATTGTTAGGGGGGCTAATGGAAACAACTGTCTGTTTTTTGGCTACAGACAAGCTCACTTTTTGAACTCCATAAGTATCACGTCCAATCAATAAATCCCTTGACCTTCTTAGATTCCTAATTTCAATTTGCATAGTTGAGGGTACAAATCTACTGTATTCTGAAATAATGGAAGCAGTGCTTAATTTATGAAAGAATGTGTACTAGAGCCCAAAGTTTTGCTTATAAGCATGCAGCCAGACATCATGGCTGTGTAGTCTTGATTCTACCTCATGCCTCTTTCATTCACCACCAGACACCAGCTGCCCCTCTATCTCACTCTTTTCTGTTGAGTTTTTTCAATCCTGCTTTCACTCTTTGTCACTGTTTTTCTATCTTTCTCTTCCTCCACTTTTCACTGGTTGTGAAAGGGCCCGGCCCATTAGCTCTAGACCTTTTCTAGAGACACACTCCGATGGTTCTTTTTCGCAGCATGAAAGTGTAAAGGGAAGAAAAGTCATTATTCAACAGTTAATTAGCCAATAATTCTCTTTGATACATAATATAACCTGCAGAAAACTACTTAAGGTTAGTTGGTTTGTTACTGAGACAAAAATAACTGGACATAGGAATTAGCATGAAGCCAAATCTAGGCATCCAATTGAGACGGTGCAGCATGAACAAAACTATTAACTCAAGAAGTAGGATACAGAAAATAAGGAAGCATGAGTCCAAATTTCTCTGCATCGAGGGTTGGTGAGTGAAAAGCATCAAATCTTTCCCTACTCTAGCACTTAGATGACATCCCTACATAAGCATTTTCAAAAGAAGGAAAGGTGTCAGTATGTGGAGTCTTCCTAAGAAGCCTCTCCACTGTTAAGATGAGTCACGCAGCATAAAGCCACTCTCGAAAATAAAGAGCTTGTTCTAGGATGCTCTCTCTCGGAAGGCAAGAAAGAAGTGTGGCACTTTCCCTAGTTCCAACAATAAGTTATCCACAGATAGAATTCCCATAGTGCACCTCGCAGACGCCATCCACTACAGTCCTGAGCGTACTTTTTCACAGTGTCGTCCATGTACCTTCCTCGCAACAATTCATCCTTGGCTCCCAGGCTTTCTCCCATGTGAATCCCAATGTCCTTCCTTTATTTACTCAAGTCACACGATTGTAACTTCTTCTCTCCTTGCCTAGCTAGTAAACCAAAGACATTATTCTGCCTAAAGGAACACTTCTTCACCTGCAATACAAAATGTGAGAAAGAACAGGTTCCACAGCGCACATGAAAGTCAAACTATTAATTCTAAAGCGAGAGTTGTCAGGGACTTGCATTTCCGGCATTCAATTTCAGCTAACATAATAATGCATCATATACATTTTACAAAATCACATAATAATTCAGACATTTTCAACTAATGCATTTACCTATGTATGAAATGTCACCATTAATAAACACTTTTAATACATGAGTATTTGTCAGTTTCACAACACAAGTTCTTCATGTTAACGTTTCTGCTAGTTCCATTCCTTTTCAATGTTAATCCTCCATGCTACCTGTCAATAACCTAGAATACGTCACATAGTTACGTTCATACATTTCACAATTCTAACACTTCACGCTAATAGAGTTGCAAGATTATATGTGGTTGAGCTATGCACATGATTATGATTAGGGCTCCCGGGTTTATGGTATTTATTATTTTGACATTTCCATCTGTATTTAGCCATATTTATTTTTTGCTAACTTTATCTGTATTTATCCATATTTATTTTGAGTTTTGTGAAAAAATGGAGCTGAAACTAGTATATTTCGACATTTATTTAACTGATAAATGTGTACTCAAGCTTGAATACCTGCAAGGATTCAATCGTATGAGCCTCCGCAGATCATAAATCAATGCATATATATGAAAACATTCACATTTTAGTATCATACATATTCATATCCACTGTATTTCAGCCTTTTTACCAAATTATTTTCTTGTATTAATCCCCTTAGCTGTCAGTCTGCACAGCTAATGGCCTGGCAGTCATGGCTGGCAGCATTTAGAATCACTCAAAAAGCAACCCAATATCCGTTTTTATCTACATTTAAAAATAAATGTAGGCAGAAAAATAAATGGTTTTCTGTCTGCATTTATCTGTAAAAATCAGTAAAAACTGAAAACAGGGAGCCTTAATCATGATGCACCCCGACAACTGGAATGAGATTACCGCTCCATCTGTTGTATTTTTCTCTCTTATGATCTCAGTCAATGTCTGTTGAGAAAAACATAAGTGCCCATCACCAAAAACTGATTAGTGGTGGCCCCTACCTGTATCGACCAGCTCAAATTAATCAATGGATGGAAGGTGTGCAGCAGCTTTATGGTTTTTGGTTAAACGTTACGTAATAAAATTAAAAATGCTAGATAGAATAACCTCCGTCGTATAGGCCGATTTCTCATAAAAGCACTATTAAAATATGTCTTCCCTTACAATTAACTCGTGTCATTTTTACTTTTTTAATTTGCACAGTAAAATACATGATTTGCTCCTAAAATCAGTACAGACAGACCAGTGTAAATCAATGCTATACAACGCATGGAGGTTTCTGGGAAAAGTTTACAAGCATAGGTGACACAGTGAGAAAAAGTAGAACACCCGCAACTATTCGTTTTTTTGTCTAATGGAGTTTGTAACCTTGTGAAGCTGATGGTTCGTATCAAGATGCAGTTGAGCCTGGACTGAGAAACTAGCTAATGACATGGCTGCGCGTTTTTCATGAAATGTTTAAGTGTAAAAAATATGATATCGGCTCTGTAGTTCCGTTGTGAGCAAGCGTGGGCGCGAATGAAAATGATGAATCGTTATGATTTAATGGAACTTTTTTGAGAAGTGATCCAGAAGAGGGAAAGTCTCCTGATGCATATTTTAGGTGTAATGTTAAACTGTGAAAGACCAATATATAAATTATGATAATGGCTTGCTAGCTCCAGAGCAACTTTCACATGAATGGTTGCTGTGCTATTGTAATTTTTGTAGACGCAATAGATTGTTTTAAGTGTTATTGCTATCAGTTTCGGTCAGTATTGGCTATTAAGTGCCATTATGAGCCTGAACTGAAGGCAAGAGTATATATTTGGAGGATGGGCAATTAAAAACATGCCGGTGCGTATCTTTTTGTGACGCTCCGGTGGCGCAGGAGCCTGCTCCATATTTACCAGGCAGCACTTATCCACTTTTTTTGGCTTAATGCTACCTTGTAAATATCGTTCCCTTTCACGCAGTTTTCTGCGTTAAAGGGGCGTGCAATGGGTGTTGCTGGGGGCGTTCCCAGCAACATCCATGGCTTTTTGACACTGTCCCAGATTTACGTGAAATCGTAACTCTGAGGCAGAGCAAAAAACTTACGCCTCCCCAGGGGAGGCAAAAGGGAGGCACAACGAGGAGAAATATCTTGATTTCTCCTAGTTTTTCCTTTTTCTATGTGTGCTGCATTCTGTAACACACATAAAAAGAGGAAAAGGCCTCTTTGATTGTTTATGTGCAGGAAGGTTTCCCTTCCTGCACACAAATAGTCATTACCGCAATGCAGGCAGCCCATTGTGCACCAGAGCAGAGGAAAAGGACAGGAATGAGCCATATCCGAGAGATACAGCGCATTCTTGCCCTTTTCTTTTGCCGTAGGGCAGCGCAGCAGGAAGGCCTGCGGCGCAGTCCTACGGCAAAAACTCATAAATGAGGCCCATGCTATTTATCAGAGCTGAGGGGATTAACGCCATTAACAGCCTGCACCGCCAAAGTGTGACGTTGTTTCCCTAGTTTTAAGATTGCACTCCTTCACATGAGACAAGTGGATCTGCCCTCCCTCTCAAGCTCCTCGCCTTGCTCCTTCACCTTCTATCACTTACACTATGCCACCAGGGACATTACTTCATCAATGCCAGGAACTGAAGTCAGTCTCCTTTGGAGGAACCATGCCCCCTTGTCCCACCATTAGCCATCAGCTGCTTTCTTGTTGCAGCTGAGGGGTTAAGGGAGGTGCAAGGAGTATAGACTCAAAAAAGTAAATATGGTTCCTAGAGCGATGTTTACTTTCTCTTACTGCAGCTGCATTCATGAGCGCTGAGATGAGAGGCAGTAAGGCCAATGCCATGGGTACCGAAGTTCAATTCTGGGACAGCACTTGTTATCCCTGAGTACTGTTACATGTCTGCCTACTTGCCCTCTACATGTGATTTATGGGGCATACAATCACAGCAGATAAAATGTACCCGGTGTCTCTAGGAACCCTGGCATTGCTACCTACTCTTCATGCCCAGAGAATGCAGTGCTGAAAGTAGAGAGGCAGCACCTTTTCCACACAAAAATGGGAGAGGGCAGAGGAGATTTGTTGCATTTCCCCTTGTCTTAATATGTCCATTCTGAACTCCCCAAAGGAAAAGGAAGGCCTATATCATCTTCTCCACCAACCACAGTGGCTGAATCTGAATGGATGCAGCCAGGCTGGAAGCGCCAATGGATTAGAGCAGTATGCAGCCTCTCTCTTCATGCTGTCGAGACCTCTGAAGACAGCATTTCCAGGACCTGAGGAGTAGTACCATCAAGTCTTGCCGTCATCTTGCGACAGGACCATCAGGAAGAATTGGACTGCACTTTTTCCTTCCCCATACTCTCCACATCTCATTATGTGCATCCTGCATATATTGAATGATCAAGACAGAGGTTGAGGAATTTGCAGGGACGGAAGGTGAGAAGACAGACATGGGGGACTAAGCATGAAACATAACATAACAAGGTGGTTGGAAATTTGCCCTTTCTGCTTTTTTGCTGGACCCTATATTTTTGCAGGCTGTCCAACATTGTGCACGTTACCCCTGCTAACCAGTGGTAAAGTGCCTGTGCTCCCCCTTTCAGCAGGATGAAATTGACATATCCCTGATTGGTATATTTAACTTACCTAAAAGTCCATTGTATATGGCACGAAGTGTACCTAGGCTTGTAAGTTAAATATCACCAGTGGACTGCAGCACCCATTGTGCCACACACTGCATTGACAGTGCAGACATAACTGCAGTATTATCATTCATAGCCTGGCTGTGAACCTTTATACTGCAAATTCGATCTGTCAAAATAATACCTTCTGACAGATCAACACCTTCCTTGCAAATATTAATAACTCACACAAAGTAGGCCTTATTGCTCATAAAGAAGAGTGCATGATATTTAAATGTAGGATATATAGAAATTTAACATTACATACAGCTTTACAGTGAAAAGGCCTCAAAAACTATTTCCATGTACCAGGGTTGGTTGTTTCATAAGAAAGCATTGGGATGCTATATTAAATGTAATAATGTTATCTCCAGCTAGGAAAGACACAACAAAAATAATTCTTGGACGTTTTGAACTATTACAAGCCCAGTTTACTGGTGAAATTGTATTTGTATTGTATTGTACTGCAATTGCATTTATATAGCGCTTACTACCCCTGACAAGGCGTCGAAGCGCTTTCTCAGCGAGTGGCACGCTTCTACAGAACCCATAAAGGATTATTGGTGAATTAGTATAGTGAAATATTAAGGTAATTTGAGTGGTGGATATGTTAGTCAGTTATTTGGATTGTGAAGGATAGTGGAGGGATAGAAGAGGGAAAAAGGTTTGAATTTATAAAGCACTTGCTACCCCTGATGAGGTGTTGAAGCGCTTTTTCGGCGAGTAGCACGCTGCTCCGGAACCCATAAAGAATTAGTGGTGAATTAGTATAGTGAAATATGAAAGTAATTTAAGTGGTGTTTATGTTATTCAGTTATTTGGATTGAGAAGGATAGTGGAGGGATAGAAGAGGGAAAAAAGTTTGCATTTATCTAGCGCTTGTTACCCAGGACGAGGTGTTGAAGCTCTTTTTCGGCGAGTAGCACACTACTCCATAATCCATAAAGGATTAGTGGTAAATTAGTATAGGGAAATATGAAAGTAATTTGAGCGGTGGACATGTTAGTCAGTCATTTGGATTGAGAAGGAAGAGGGAAGGGTCTAGAATTTTTTTGTGTTGAAGTTTATAGCCATAGGAGGGGGTTTCGGGTGAGTAAAGGGGAGGAGGAGGGGAGTTAGTATAGGGAAATATTAAATTAATTTGAGCGGTAGATATATGATTCTGTTTTTTGGATTGAAAAGTAATAGTGGAGGGATAGAGAAGGAAGGAGGAATAAAGAGGGAAGAGTCTAGAATCTTTTTTATTTTAGTCCATAGCAGTAGGAGGGGTTTTTTGATGAGTAAAAGGGGGGTGGAGGGGGAAGAGTCAGAGGTAAAGGTTTAGAAAGGCTTGTTTGGGAGATCTGAATAGTAAAAGAGGTATTAGATGATACAAGGAGGGGTAGAGGAGGGAAGAGTCTAGAAAGGGTTATTTTGGGGATCATGGTAGTAGTATGGGGGTTGGGATGAATCAGAGAGTGGAGGTAGAGGAAATATTGTAGTGCATTGGGTATGCTACATTAGAAGAAAAGTAATAAATATATAGATACATAAGTACATGAAAGGTATATATATACATAAGGAAGGTAGTTTAAGTAGATTGAAGATGCATTTAATAAACTCCGGCTTTCAAGTGTTGTTGTATTTTAAATTAATTTATTTTTATTTTTTTATTTTTTGTAATTCAATGGTGAAGCAATTGTAGATAAATAGCTATGATAAAGTATTTACTTTTTTATGCAGTCACTAATATACATGTTAAAAATATAAAATAATTTAACTATTAGTAATATGTATATATGTATATGTCCCTCTCCTCCTTCAAAAATGGTAATTAATTGCACATTTTTCTCTGCACATCTTCACATATGGTTTATGCCAAGGTATTGTTTCATGTTTATTTGGTTAAAAAAAAAAAAAAAGCATTTAACCAAAATGCGAGGGATTAAAGTGTGTAGTAAGGTAAAATCACATTGAAGAGGCCTTGTTCACTAGTAAAGTAAATGTGACAAGCAATCTGTGAAGAAGTAAAAAGGGTTCTTGTTATGCCACTTTGTCTCTACTGTGATAATTAACTGGAATGTGACTTTGTCCTGCAGTAATAAATGTTTGAATGCGTATTTATTAGTATAGTTGATTTAAATAACGTATTATTGGGCTACATTCATTAGAATATATGCATATGGTTAGCTTTGGTTATAACACCTCAACATATGTCCAACAAAAGAGAAATGCAAGTAAATCACAGAGTTATTTCTAATAATATCTTGGAAAAGGTCGTTTTGGAAAGTTACCTTTTCCATGCATAAAGCCTCTGAAGGCCCATTTGATTGAGCTCCAACTGTCATCTGGCAGCTAAATAGCCTCCTTGATAAGCTGTGAAAACCGCTCCCAGAGTAGGATGAAGACTTTTAGGTGTAGGGAGGTGTGTCTGTTCCTCTGGCAGGATAAGCATATGGGCTGTGCCCAAGAACATAATTAACTTTAGAAAGGCATTCCCTGTCACAGGCAAATGTTATTTGACACCTGGGCAGGGACCTTCTTTGCTCCTCCAGTTAGGCACTCATCAATCCCAGAGTGCCAGAACTAGTTAAGAGTGACCAGAGAGGAGGGGCTGCTCATTACCCTGGCCACACCTCTGGGGTGGGCACAGGAGCTCTGTACAGGTAAAGAAAAATTCTACCATCTTGGTTGTAGATAGAGAAAGGCACCGTTGGGTTGTTTGTAGGAGGGCACACAGGAAATGCTGCAAAAATGGGTAGGGATACCCCTGGGAACTTTTACCCCATTGGTTAGAGAGTGGTCAGGAGTTTCTCTCTCCCACAGGCTGGTGCGAAGCACAAATGTGGCATCCCCAGTGCCCTTCTCAGAAAACTTTCTAATACTTTCTGGACCTGTGGAAGAACAGAAGAGTACTGGACCTGATGTCTGTGATCTGAAAAGACCCTTAAAGACTGGACCGGCTCTCCCTCTTGTACCTAGAACAAAGAAGTGGACTCTAAAGGTCCTAAGGCTGACCTCCTGTTCAAGCTACAAGGGATGCAACAAGCTACAAGAGGCATATGCAAATTTGCAGTTGACCATTTCCAAGTGGACCTGCCCTAGACCCTGATGCTGGCCTCTGCTGGAGTGAGTCTTGACATCCCGAATGCTTTTCACAAGGTCCTGGACCCTTGTACGGTGCCAAACTATACTCCTGCTAACATATCCTGAAACCTGGGACTTAGAAAGCCTGCAGCCTTGCCCTGCTGGAAGAATCCGAACTCCAAAAAAGAGACTAAGTCCGAAGGTAGAAATCTTCACCAGGTGAAGGTGCCAAAAATATCCGGCCAGCGATGGACCTTCCTTGGCTATAAAATTCAGATTTCTCCCACTCAGAGCGTTCCCTCCAAAAGTTGATGCCTTCACCGAGACCTCGTGAAGCAGCTAACTGATGGCATGGAGCCCTCTTCTGCCACAGCTTGCTGCCTAGCCCTGCTGACATTTTTTTATTCCACTTCAGAAACTAAGTCCAAAGGTATAACTTCTGACCTGGTCGAACCTGGCTTCTGTTTCCAATTTGCTTTCCATTGGGGTTGACCTTAACTTGCGCTACGGTACTGGTCAAATGCAACCAGATGACCGCTATTGGTGCCTAATGCTTTTTGGCACTAATTTTATATTTAAACTTTAAAAATTCATATCTCTGGTGTCCCTTATTAGTTTTTTGTTGTTTTGTTATTTTAGTTATTAAAATCTACTCTAGTTTACTAACTTGGTATCGGATTTTTCTTGTGTTGTGAATCTATAGCTATTTTGGTACTACATAAATACTTCACACATTGCCTAAGTTGGGCATGTCTGCTCTGTGTGATAGCCACCAGGGGGTTGAGTTCAGGTTAATTTAGTGAATTTAAGGGTCCACCTTGACAAGGATTGTGCTTATTACTTGAGATGGGTACTCGCGCCCCTCAACTAATAATCCAATTTCTTACAAAGGTGTATTTTTAAAGATCATATTTATCTCCAAGGAGGTCTCTTAATGCTATTGATGGATAATATTTTTATTTGGCAAGAGGTTAGACTACTAACAACTGTACAGATTTAACACTGGGCTTTCAGGCCCTCGAAAGTGGAGCCTCCCACTGTGACTAATCAAGCAATGGACACAGTTTCATCAATTGTGGCAGTTTTTCATTATATTTTTTCGAGCAGTCGGCCCTTGCCTATAAATTGTGGCCATCAATTGACTCTCAGTCCAAGCCACTACTGGCTGTTGATCAGTAGATTGGCCTCAGCTCTTCCCTTTAATTTATTCCTTCATGATGTAAGATTATGTTCTCTCAGTATCATAAACTAGGGCTATGCTTGGCACTATGAAGTTCTTTTTAGGTCTCACCAACAGACAGCTTTAACTGTTTTTGTCGGAAGATGTTCTGTGTACAATATCAATACCTACAGTGGACTTTGGGCCAGCCCATTGCTTATTATTGGCTGACTTTCCTGTCATTCTCATTTGCTTGCTTCTTATTCAATGGCTTTGCTCCCTCTTCTTGTATTTGTTAGGGGTGGGCAGAACTCACAGAGTTCTACTCTGTGGAATGCAGCAGGGTTATCAAAAAACTCCTTGAGATTCCACGGAGTACCGACTGCGGCGGAATGACGCCCAATCCAAGGTGAGAAGTGTTTAGTGTGGACAGTAGGAAAAGCAGCACTTGTGTTTAAAGAGCAGGAGAGCCGTTTGCAGTAAATTAAACATGCCATAAATTGTGCACAGAATGTGTACTGGGGCTCAGCTCATGCCTCACTTGGCCCCTCTCAAGCAGGCCCGTTCAATACTTTGTAAAGTCGGCACTCAGGACATGCCTCCCCTGATTATGCAAAACACACAAGATGATGGACGGAATGCTGCACATTGGCAAACATTCACCCCCAGTCACAGATCTGGGTTTAATCCATCGTTATTTTGCTTCACCACGCCACCCCAGTTCAGACATAGCCATATGCAAATCAGTCTTGACCCTGTGCCTCATGGGAACAGTCCAGACCGAACTGCCAAGCCATATCTTCCTGGACCGGAATCAAGCATCCTAGGACCGGTTTCAGGCTATCAGCCTTCATCAGCCAGGATAGCTTGACTCCAGTGGCGTAGTGAGCACGGGACCCACATCTGGGCATACCCTTCCCACTTAGGGCGAAATGCAAAACACACAAGATGATGGACGGAATGCTGCACATTGGCAAACATTCACCCCCAGTCACAGATCTGGGTTTAATCCATCGTTATTTTGCTTCACCACGCCACCCCAGTTCAGACATAGCCATATGCAAATCAGTCTTGACCCTGTGCCTCATGGGAACAGTCCAGACCGAACTGCCAAGCCATGTCTTCCCTGGACCAGAATCAAGCATCCTAGGACCGGTTTCAGGCTATCAGCCTTCATCAGCCAGGATAGCTTGACTCCAGTGGCGTAGTGAGCACGGGACCCACGTCTGGGCATACCCTTCCCACTTATGGCGAAATGCAAAACACACAAGATGATGGACGGAATGCTGCACATTGGCAAACATTCACCCCCAGTCACAGATCTGGGTTTAATCCATCGTTATTTTGCTACACCACGCCACCCCAGTTCAGACATAGCCATATGCAAATCAGTCTTGACCCTGTGCCTCATGGGAACAGTCCAGACCGAACATGCCAAGCCATGTCTTCCCTGGACCAGAATCAAGCATCCGTCCATCATCCCCTTTGGTATCGCTTTGTTCACCCTAAGTTGGCAGGGTATGCCCAGACGTGGGTCCCTTGCTCACTTTGCCACTGGATTCAAGCTAGCCTGGCTGATGACGGCTGATTAGCCAGAAACCGGTCCCAGGATGCTTGTTTCCGGTCCAGGGAAGACATGGCTTGGCAGTTCGGGCTGGACTGTTCCCATGAGGCACAGGGTCAGACTGATTTGCATATGGCCATGTCTGAACTGAGGTGGTGGAGTGAGCTAAAGAATGATGATGGATTAAACCCAGATCAGTTGACTGGGGGTGAGTGTTTGATTTGCTCAAGCGCTCCATCCATCATCCCCTTTGCTATCGCTTTGTTCGCCCTAAGTTGGCAGGGTATGCCCAGACGTGGGTCCCTTGCTCACTTTGCCACTGGATTCAAGCTAGCCTGGCTGATGACGGCTGAATAGCCAGAAACCGGTCCCAGGATGCTTGTTTCCGGTCCAGGGAAGACATGGCTTGGCAGTTCGGGCTGGACTGTTCCCATGAGGCACAGGGTCAGACTGATTTGCATATGGCCATGTCTGAACTGGGGTGGTGGAGTGAGCTAAAGAATGATGATGGATTAAACCCAGATCAGTTGACTGGGGGGGAGTGTTTGATTTGCTCAAACGCTCCGTCCATCATCCCCTTTGGTATCGCTTTGTTTCCCCTGATTATGGCAACACATATTTAGGCTGAAGACAGTGTATCAGACTTTACGTAGATTCCTTGGATTCCTTGCCCCCGACCTGTCTGGTTTTATTTGTTGACTTTGTCTTTATGTGACTCATGATGTTTAGCTGTTCCTCACCGCCGGTTTGCCTGATTTGTCCCTTGTCCAGTTTCAGGCTCATCTCCTCTCCCACCTTTATGTCCTCTTCTGACCTGTTCTTACGTTTCTTCTTTCCCTGGTAGCCTATGCAAGGATTTGTTTTTTGTGCCCTGGTAATTGATGTAGTTCCGTACTACTGTTTGCTTACTGTGACTTTGCAATGTTCCACCTAAGTTCTATCTCCCTGGCCCCCACGACCCTCTATGCTCCACAGGACTGTTTCTTTGTTTAGCTTCGCTTTGTCTTTGTTTCTGAACTGATGTAATTGAAGTAATTCTGTCCTCATGTAACGCGCTCTGATACCTCCGGTTAGAGCCAGCCAAGACGATCCCAAAGCGCAAATCTCAGGTAGCAGTGGAAGGATGCACAGGGAACTCCCAAGAGCTAAGTGAGTTGCAAAATTGCAGTCAAATGAAAGTCTCTAATAATGTATCATTACAAACACATTTCCATGCATGTTGGAGACCGTGCAACATGGCCGATGCCCGGTGGAGCTGCCTAGACAGCTATAGAGGAGATCGGCTCTGGTTTACCCCCTCGGCCGTCACCTACCCAGCCGGGCATTGGACACAGTATCTGCGATCTCCTGCCCTTCTTATTCCTGTGGCTGCCTCCAATCCCAGTGGCTCTCCCCTTGCTGGTCTGCCTGACCCGAGCTGCATTCCTTATCCCTTTTTCTTTCCCCCCTTACCTTCTATGCCCCTAGGATATGTGTCTCTGTTATCTAATACCCTATTTACTCATGTGACCGTGTAACATTGTTTTTCTATGTGTTGGTGCTATTCTATGCTCTAGTAACATCTGTGCAACATGCCCTTGTAACTGATGTAATTTGTAACTTGTTTCTCACTTATCCTCATAACCGTCTGTTCATACCGCGGTGCCCGAGCAACCTTGGCCGATGCCCGGTGGAGCTGTCCTATGCAGCTATAGAGGAGTTGGCTCTGGTTCACCCCACGGCCGTCACCTACCCAGCCAGGCATCGGACATTGTTTTCCTCGTCTCCCCGTTGTTTTTCTTTTCCCTCCCCTGCCTCCTCCCTCCGTGACTCTCTGTCTGCCTCCCCTTTTCCAGCCTGACTTTTCTGTGTCCCCTGAAGTATTTTCCCCCTGGCTTGTTTCTTTCTTATGCTATTTTATGCTTTTGTTACTTTTGTAACTACGTTATATTGTTTCCCTTTCTATGTTTTGCAACGCTCCATCAACTGATGTAACTATGTAACAATGTTCTGAAACCAATGTCCTACCTCATGTAAAGTGCTCTGATACCTCCGGGTCTAGCCAGCGCTAAATAAAACTTTTCAAATAAAATAAAAATAAAAAAATACGTAAGGAGGCTCGAGTGGTTCAAACCTTTATCATCCTCACCTTGACATAAACCAACACCCCTGGCAATGCAGAGCCCGGCGTGGGGCTGCGGGGCTCTATGCAGCCCCAACGGGCACATGCACAGAATAACTGATACATGAGGAGCAGGCACACGAGTTGTGCAGCGAGCAAGACATACACTCTTACACTGGCACATAATGCCCATCTAAGACAGAAGCACAGCGTCTTCCCGGGGAGGCACACTTATCCTGACTCCGCTTGATCTGACCACAGCATGTCTATGTGGTGCATGGAACAGTTCTAGATGGTTTGTAAATCTCCTCTTCCTTGCCCAGTCCTTCCAAAACCTTTACCAATGACCCTACTTGCTGGCTCCCCGCTTCTCCTGCCTGCTCATGTGGGTCTGGGCCCCAGGCTGCTCTCCGCGGGTCGGGCTCTCACTCCTGATGGTATCACTATTCGTTAGGATGTGGAAGGCGCTGTATTGGTCCTTTAGGGATAATGGAAAACAGCTAGGAGCAAGGCAGCTTATGGTCCTCAAAGAGAGGGCATGGGTGACCTGCTCCGGTCAACAACATTTTCCTTCCCCTCAGAGTGCTCTCCGCAAAGCCTCACCCCTCCAGTCCTTACAGCTTCCTGGACCTATGTACAAAGAACGTCCCTCACCTCACAGAAAAAAGCCCAACCCCCACAAAGACAGCAACTGACTTCAAACCACAAATTGCAACTCATTGTGATTCAAATCGAACTCAAGCCACCTGCTTTGAGGGCGCTGGTAAACTCCGATCTGCCGGCGGTAGGTGGAATTTTTGCTGAACTCTGCGTTCCAAGCAGAGCATGAAAGTGGCAAAACTCCGCCAGTTGAGCGAAGTTAACCGCTCACCCCTAGTGTTTGCCCCTCTTCTGGAGCATAGTTTCTTTACCATCCCTTTGACAGGAAGGTTTGTATCTTTCTCCTCCTTACATTCATGGAAGTACTTTGTTGCTTGTCTTTGAATACTCCATGGAAATGCATGTATTTTGTTGCTCTTTTCCCAAACTGATACTTCACACTCACATTCCAGCCCCCCTGTACTCTACATATTGCTCCCCCAGCTTCTCTGTTGCTTCCTCTTCCCCTCTCCACACCGCTTGGCTTTTTTCTGTTTTTTTTTCCATTTCTAACCTTCTTCCCTACTCACTTTGCTCCCTGCTAATCAGCATGCATTCAGTTGTTTCCAACCTGAATCCATTCCTCCATTACTCCTGCGCTCATTGCCATCCCATTTTTTCCTGTTCTTTTCTTTTTCTTTTATGGATCTGCAGTTTGCCACTGGGCCACTCCTTTCTCGACACTTTTTATTTTTTAATTCACTAACCAAAGATGGGAGTCCGCCATCTTAGAACAGTAAATTAAATGTTAAAAAGGCCACCCATTATGCACGCATGCTCATGGGTGGTCATGTGCTGTAGACGTCAATAATGCTAAGGCCAGTGATATAGGAAAAATAAGTGCCAGAGCATCATGACATGTGCGGGTGCAGCTATGGTGACAGTTGGGTACGTATATACCATCAGACTGTGGCCTGCCATTTTTATTTCACCAATGCTGTTCAGCACTGGCCAAAACCTCTTTTGTCTTTTTGCTGAAGCTGTTCAGCATCAGCAACAAGCATTGGTAAAGCCAAATGGTCAGGTAACGCCTTTGAAAGCTCTGTTGCCTTTGCCTATGCTTGTTTCATTTTACACTGACTGGCAACTACAGAAGCTAAAGGTCTAACAACTCACAAAATGAGACTGGTAAGACACAAACTAGGTGCTGTGCAAGAAGTCCATTAGAAACCACCATGGATATGTATGTGGAACATGTGCTTAAGAGACAACAAAGGCCATAGACGTTAAGAGGCATCAAGATATGTATGTGTAAGAAATTGTTTTTTTGTTGTGGAGGTTAAAACCCTAATCAAGCAACCACCACAATTCTTGTCATGGAGAACTACAAAAGTCACTAAATTAACCTGTGCTTAACCCTCTGGTAGCTTGGCAAAAAAACAGTCAGGCTTAACTTAGAGGTAACGTGTATAGCATTTATGAAGCACACAAACAGGAATAAAGTGAAAACACAACAAAAGAAAAATCCCAAACTACTTTAGAAAAATAGAGTAAATTGTAATAAATAAAATGATACCAGAATGACAAACATCCAATCACTAGAAACGGAGCTATGGAATCTCAGAATTGTAGATAAGTATGGCACTTAAAAGCACAAAGTGCCACTCGCTGTGATCTGGTGGTGCTAGACTGGGGGAAAGTCACAAGTTCAGGCCTACCATGATGTACAGCAGGCCAGATACAGGGACCAGATTAGTCCTCACCAATTAAGTTACCTCCTCAGAGTCCAAGCAGGTCCAGTTGCAGGTCCATTCAAGTTGATGGCAGCAGGTCAGCTCGGCAGTTGCGGGGAGGCCTCTGGAGCTAGTTGTGTCCCTGTAGCTCCGAATAGGAACTCAGCCAACTCAGCCCTGGAGACACTCAGGCTAGCTTGGGGTGAAGTGAGTAGGTCCGGTCTTCCTTCACAGAAGGCAAGGCAGGACTCAAGCAGCAGGGCAGTCCTCTGGATAATAAGGCAGTCCTCAAGCAGCAGGGCAGTCCTCTGGTAGCAGTTGGGCAGTCCTCTGAAGTACAAGGCAGGCCTCAAGCAGCAGGGCAGTCTTCTGGGAAACAAGGCAGTCCTTCTTCTATAGTCCATAGGTCCAGGAGTGTACTGAAGAATTGGTCTGAGAGTTCAATATTTATACCTGGTGCCAGCATTTGAATTGAAGGTGACATCCTAGCTACCCCCATATTTGGTTCTGGAAAGTTCATTCCTCCACTATTCAAGGTTCTAAGTAGTCTAGGGTGATAAAAGACTGGTGTCAAGTGTTTTTGTGAGTGTGCTTGAGGCAGCCCTTTAAAATATAAGTGGGGAAGGTAATAGCTCTGCCCCAACCATACTGGCAAGATTGTTCATCCTGCCAACACTAGTCCCCCTTTGTCTCACTGTCTGGGAGGAATAGACAAAGGCCAACTGCCAAGCTATTCACAGTCTTGTGACCCAGGACACAGGCTGCAGGCACCAAATGGTTAGGACAAGAAAATGCCAACTTTCTAAAATTCCTCAAAGACAACCATAGTAGGTTTACCATTTTTTTATTCCAATTATTCTTTGCCTTATCAATCATCACCACTCTTCCTGCATATTTTAAACATCACGGAGACGGATTGTAGTTTTTTGGTTCATTTGGCAAAATAATGTTGGTTAGAGGGGGTTTAGGTTTAAGAATAGAGGAACTTCTGGGGGGTTGGACGCGGGGTGCAGGTTATTTCACGCAGCATATGGAATGTTGGTTAAGAGGGGGGAAGATGCAGCACGAAGGTGCATTAGTCTTTGTTTGTGCATTTGTTTGCAGTATATTGTTGGGGAGGGGGTGGCACAGGGCGATGAAACATATATTTTTTGTATTTTTTAATTTCGAATGCACGGGTATATAGAGCAGTCAGTTGAGCTGTATTTCTATTTTTTTACAGAGACCCCTGACGAAGAGCCCAGAGGCTCGAAATGCATTGGGTTATTTAAAAGAGTCCATTCTGATGTATGTCCATTCTGATGTATGTTTGACTACACGTGCCGCTTGACAAAAGCCTGGATGGGCAGCAGGAGGCATCTGAAACTGTCGAATAAAGTATTCAAGGTCAATGAAGCTGTCTCCGTGATGTTTAAAATATGCAGGAAGAGTGGTGATGATTGATAAGGCAAAGAATAATTGGAATATGAAAAGAAAAAAATGGTAAACCTACTATGGTTGTCTTTGAGGAATTTTCCTTCAGTTGCAGTGCGACAGTGGGGCGCAAGAGTGACGTACCCTTTTTTGGTAACTTTCAACAAGCTGTGATTTGGGACGACTCACAGACTGATCGCACGCACTTTCATTGATTACAATGGATCAAAGAGTTTAAAATTAAGGGAAGGAGTGCATGCTCAAAACTCACTTTTACTTTCTAAAAATGGCATTTTCAGAATTGTCAAATAAAAATCTTCCCTTGGGACATCAATAGAGCAAATTGCAAGATCGCAATCATACATGTCAGTTCAATCAGTCATCAAACATACATTACAACTTATACATTAAAAATCAGAACTACATAAGTATAAAAATGCACAGAGCCTTAATGACGTGTTCACAGACACTATGCCAATTCATAAATCATAAACATTTCAATTATTGTATGTTGACCATTATTTCATGATCCATATATCATAAAAAGTTTTAAAACTTTTCACATTACAGAGATTCAAGTAAGGGCATATGAACCCACCCCCACAGAATGGCACAAATTGAAATTAAAATAAAGGTGAAGAAATATAAAGAATAAAGAGGGAGAAAAACATAAGACATTAGGCATAAGTCTATTCAAATGTTGCTAGTCCACTGTAATCATTGAATAAGATACATGATGTTGCTAAGGAATAGAAATCTATTGTATCACAATATTAGGCAAATTCAGCAAACAGAATACATCAACGCGTTTCAGTGGGGTTTACAATGTGTTATCACCTTCGTCAGGACAAAATAGTGAATGTTATCTCCCACAAATGTTTCAGAATAAAAGATATATTAAAAACCTGTGTAGAGAAATAGTGACATTAATTATTACACTAAGAATATCAACGCAGCCCCATCACGTTATCAAGTCTCAGTGCATCGAACACCGCAGTGGCACTTAGGGGGAACAACAAGTCTGTTCCATCATTCGTAGGTTAACCCCACATTCTGTGTGTCAACCCAACTAAAAGTTATAAAGTATCCTCATCCTGAAAACCTATCATTCTCAAGTTGGTGTTGTCCCTTGCATGCTTCAAACTAACAAAGGTCACCCACAGAAAACCAGGCAAGTCACACTCAAGCTTATGCTTCCAAAGTCGCCAGACATAACCTCATCAACCATACCCCATCTGTAAGAACGGGAAGTGCTTACCACTCACCAGTTTATAAGGTATAGAATTCCTTAGCTGAGCCTTCACTTACGTTTTTTGAAGTGCTGAGAGTATATGCTATTTGCTGGTCTTTAAAATCAGGAGGCATATGCATAGGGTTAGAAGTCATCAATCATTTCTAAAGAAAAGAACATCTCAGTTGGCAATGGGTTATATCAAAGTTCAACACAGTCAGACGAGGGCTAAACTATAGAGAAGATTGGGAGTGTTTTACCACATAGATGGTCTCAACTGGCTGTAGAGAAGGATTCTAATTCCACACAACTGGTGAACCTGTCTGTTGGTGTAGAAGCAGACAATCACTGTATTCCACCACACTTGTTGGGGTAGTAGTGACCACTTAAAGTGATATAGAAGTCAGCAGATAGTCATACCTAGCAAATTCATATGTGCTCAACAATAAGTTTCACTTAAACTGAACTGTGGATGCAGAGGAGAAATGGTATAAGCCATGGCAAAGGTCAGACATATTGCGCAAGTGAGGGCCAAGAAAAACTAATAATTGTAGACGAGGTGATACTTGCAATCATAATAAATACACACCTTATTGCCCACTTAGTCTAAATAGGGCTAATTGTTTTTTTATAGAATGTAACCAATTTTACAATGGTCCTGTTGTGTATAGAGAAATGTTTTTTGTTTACAACTGACTGTGTAGGAGGATTCTAATTGCACACAGCCGGTGATCATCTCTGCTGATGTAGGAGTAGACCATCACTGTACTCCATCACACTTGTTGGGGTAGTGGGGACCACGAAAAGTCAGCTAGAAGTCTACAGCACATCGATATCTAGCATATTTATATGTGCCCAACAATAAGGTCAATGGTACTATGGAAATAGAGGAGAAATCTCACAAGCCATATCACAGGATACACATACGTTACCAGTGAGGGCTTAGGTAAAACTACCAATAATATATAAGGCAACACTTGTGATTACAATAAATATATACCCCATCACCCACTTTTTAAATAGGGCCAATTGGTCATTTATAGAATGTGACCCAGTTGCGAAATGCTCCTGTTGCAGATGTAGGAATGCTTTTGATTACAACGAAATCCCATTCATACAAACAGCAATAAAGATGAGGGCATACCTAACAACGTCCAAGATGGTGAATGCTATATTAAAGTAGAGGTAAGAGTCAATGATAGGAAATCATGTGAATATTCGCCCATGACCCGTATCTGTCAGTGAGTGGGTATTTTAGGAAATCCAGGGGCACAATAGACCGCTTTTCGCAAAACGTACACAGGCGTCTCAGAACTGTCAAGCTGTGAAGGTAAGAGGATGCCACATCTCTTGCACTTAGGGTTTAAACAAATGTGACTCCCCAAGTAGTGGGGACATGCCCTCTTTAACACGGCAGGGAAGAATTATGACCATGGGTAATGTGTAATGCCTCATCATACCCCTTTGATCTTAATGAATGTATTTCAGCCGACAATAAAGTGCATTTCAGGACCTCAGGGAATAGTTCCACATTAGGCTGGAAATGATGCGGCTTAACAGTTGAATGTGATTGGGGCTGGAGGCAATATTTGATGGTGTTGGGCTGACCCAGGAGTGTAGTGAACGTATTAAAATAGAGAAGAGTAAATCCACCCGATCTCTATCTCGGATCATGCCGTTAGAACTCACACCTGACTGGCCCGGACCAAAGCCCATATTCCGCAGATGCTTTTTTCCAAGCCCCCTGACACAAGACCGTACCCTCAATGATGAACTTAGATCACAATCAAAGAATATTTTCACACCAACCTCCCCCAAGACACAACATTTGCCACACATTGGGATGCTTTTCAGGCAGTAATACGAGGGAAATGCACGGCACTGATGACCTCATTCACAAGACAGAGGACCGTAGAATATTTAACTCTTGAGTCTGAATTATTACAGGCAGAAAAAAAACACAAAGACTCACCCTTCCTCCTTCTGCAACATAAAGTGACCACACTCAAGGGCAAACTCACAGCTATATACTCCAACAGAGAGGAATTAACGCTTTTACGTCTTAAACAAACAGTCTATGAAAAAGGCAACAAGGTAGGCTCACATCTAGCAAGGCAGTTAAGGGAAAATCAGGAGAGGGAATACATAGGTTTGATGAGGGACTCCAAGGGGACTCTGATTCACACGGAGGGAGGCAAAGCCGAGATATTTAAGAGATTCTGTGAATACTACAAGAAGGAGGTCACACTTCCCCGAGTTTCAGAGGCTCAATGGGCAAAGGCCTATATGAGTGGAAGAAGTCCAAATGGCAATTGACTCATTGAAACAGCACAAATCCCCAGGCCCAGATGGGCTCACAGCCCAATTCTACAAACCTTTTAGTGCCTCCAATCAGCCGATTGCTTTGCTAAACTTAGAAGCAAAGCTTTATACCAAAATTCTAGCTACCAGACTGGAAGGAGTCCTGCTAGATTTGATACACCCTTATCAGTCAGGATTCATAAAGGGGAGACAAACTCACGCTATTTTAAGGTGAGTGGTTCACTTGATTGAGAAAGTAGAGAAGAAGAAAATACCTGCAGTGCTGCTGGCACTAGATGTAGAAAAGGCGTTTGACCCGAAAGATTGGACGTTTCTCTTCTCTACTCTTTGCCTCTTCAGGTTGGGGGATAACTATGTCTCTATGGCTCACGCTAACTATGCTAACCCCTGCTCGAGGGTTATGGTCAATGGAACAGTGTCAGAATTGTTCTCCCTAGCAAGGGGTACACGACAGGGGTGCCCCCTATCTCCATTGCTTTTTGCTTTAAGCATCGTACCTCTAGCAGCCAAAATAAGGGCCTCCCCCTCATACAGGGTATCCCCTTTGGATCGATTGCACCCAAGATCTCTTTGTTTGCAGACAACATACTTCTGACACTTACTTCCCCACAGAACTCGCTTGTAGCTAAACAGACAGAACTTCGGGAGTATGAGCCAGTGGCAGGCTTCAAGGTGAACCTCACCAAGTCTTTTTTTCTTAATCTGACGGTGCCGGGGAGATATGAGCACTCTGGTGGCCTCTATGCCCTTTCGATTAGCACACAAATAAATCACTTATCTAGGCATAAAGATTACACCTCGGGTTGAGGACCTCTACAGAGCCAATTTCCCACCCCTCCTTCGCCAATTGCAACAAGAGTTGAAGAGATGGACTCCCGATTTAACATGGATGGGGAGGATTAATGTGATTAAGATAATGGCCTTGCCACAGGCACTCTATCTTATTCAGGGCCTTCCAGTAGAAGTAGACAACCAATTTTGTATCTCTCTGCGATCCCAAATAACTAAATTTATCTGGCAAAATCGCAGGGCACGATTGTCTAATAAATTTTTGCAACTCCCTAAACAGAAAGGAGGGCTCGCTCTCCCGAACTTCGTAGCGTACTATAGAGCAGCACGACTCTGGGTGATTTCTGAATGGTCCTTGAGAAAGTCGGAGAAGCACTGGCTCCACATGGACAGGGCGGTTACAGGTAGAACAATATGGAATCTTATTTGGAAAGCTAGAGACTCTAGACCCCCAAATGTGTACTTAAGCACTCCTACTAGAACCACCTTAAAAGTATGGGATGTGACTTCCCATGCAGAACGGTCTTACAACTTTCCCCTCCCCGTATACCCCCATTCATTTTAACAAGGCATTCGCACCAACGCTTACACAGGAACCCTTTGACTTATGGAGGGAAGGAGGATGCCTCACTATTTCGGACTTGTTTCATGGGTGGGATATACTTTCACTTGCTAACCGCTGCAGGGACTTTAATCTCCCTAACTCAGAGAGATTTCACTATAACCAATTGGTCCATTGGGTTACGCAGACTGAGTTCAGACAAGCAGCCACTAGGGATCTACGCCCGATTGAGCTATTTGTATGCCAAGGTAGGGGATCTAAAGGGACCATTTCATTTCTCTACTCTCTTCATAATGCATTGACCACCTCTTTTAGCCCAAGAGATAGGACCTTTTGGGAAAAGGTTTTGGGCGATTCGATCACCACAAAACAATGGACCACGATATTTAAAGATATACCCAAGTAAAACAGATCGTTATGTCTACGAGAGGCCCACTATACACTTCTCTATGACTGGTATCTCCATCCAGCAAAGCTTCACAAGTTCTACCCAGCTACCTCGGGCTGATGTTGGAGGGGGTGTGGCCTCTTTGAGCCCTTCAGGCATATTTGGTTGGACTGCCCATCGATCAGACCATATTGGAAGGAGATCCTAGCCCAGATGAGGGACAGCCTGGGTAACCCCTTGTCCCAGATGACTGAGTGCGAACCACTCATTAAAACACCAAACGATGGGGGACAGATCCATAATGTGGTTGTGTTTGGGGGCGGCCAAGTTAGCACAAGAAGTGGAATGGAAGAGACCATTGGCCCCTTCCATGCCACATTGGCATGTCCGGTTGTGGCAAGGCCTAACTATGGAGCGAATGATGGATAAGCTCACAGATGATCGGAAGGGTTTTGAATACATATGGAGCCCTCTGGTGGGATATCTATCAAGTGGTCTGCCACAGCTTTCTTGCAACCCTCATACCCGTGCCCTTCACTTATTCCAGATCTAATCCATTAGGACGATTCGTTCCCATTCTTACCCCATGCAGACTTGACGCGGCTGATGCAAAATGAACCCCAACCTGCGACTTATGACTGTGTATTCCCTTTGATGTGTTGATGCTCTGTGTGTGCATATTCTACCTTTTTATTGTTGTATTATTTCATTTCATTGTTAGTTATCTTTGTAATAAGGCTCGGGTCCAGTAAACACAGCTAGATGTAACTTGAAGGGCAATCACAATGGAATTATAAGAGAACCATATTGTGGGATACTGTTCAATACAATGGCATGATTCTGTTACATGATTCACCTGATGCAATGTTTATTTGCTGTACATGAGCAGATAAAATAAAATAAAAACAATTTGAGAAAAAGAAAATAGAGAAGAGATCATGAGTCGGGACCCCAGGGGGCGGGTTTGTGGTTACTCTCGGTATGTATGGTAATAATAGGGCTCAGCTAGATAGAGTAGGGAGCGGCCACCATGAGTGCGACACGGTTAATACGTCATCGCTCACAGAATTAGAAGCAGACACATGGGCTTCCACTGCCCCATCAATAAATTAGGGAGTCAGAGAGAGAGCATCGTAGCACATGTAGAAGGGAAAGGAGGGGGGAACCGGAATATGGAACTTTCGGCTCACTATATGTTAGAACCCATGCTAAACCCACTCGGTGGGTAGGATCATGCCTGGTATTTAACAGCTAAGTACCCCTCAGGTCACAGTGCATGGTGAGCCACCAACCCGTGGTCAAAGGTGAGAGGGGGACAGACCTCAAGTGGTATCACACATAAAATAAAATAAAAGATTACAAGGAGGCTTTAATGGCAGATACAGGCGAGGAGAAGCAGCTTTTCGAACTTAGCTACACAGCCAGGATATCTTTAGAAAGATAGAATTTTATATGTAGCAAGATGGAGATTTAAGAAAAGGAGAACAACAAATCACCCAATTGGTTGCCCTTTTACCTATAGGAAGTCTCTATATAGCAGTTCTATCTATCAAAGGACTTTTAGAGATGAACACATTTTATTTTAACTATAAGGTAAGATGCCCTGAGACTGTTTCAGGAAAAAAACACTATGAGCCAAATAAAATAACTCAATGAAGCTGAGAGCAACATGAATATAACCTATGCAGTTTTCCATTTAGATTCCCAATGTATGGGGCTGAATAACCAACAGGTTTGAGGAGGATTCATTTCCCTCGAATAATAGCCCAACTAGAATAAATACCTGGTGGCACCTAGAACTGTTTTGATTCAGGCTATTCAAACCTAAAAGGTAAGACTGAATAATGCATCAGAGCAATTCTTGAGTGAAGACGGGAAGTGTGGGTATTTGATTCTTCACCACACCACACCCCTTGCCAATTGACATGTTCTATACCTTTTGAACCAGTGAATGGTAAACACTTCCCGTTCTAACAGATGGGATAAGGTTGATGAGGTTATGTCTGGCGACTTTGTAAGTGTAACCTTGAGTGTGAATGTCTTGGTTTCCTGTGTGTAGCCTTTGTAAGTTTGAAGAGTGCCAGGAACAAACACAACTCGAGAATGATAGGTTTGCATGATGAGGATACTTTATAACGTTTAGTTCGGTTGACACACAGAATGTGGGGTTACATTGCAAATGATGGAACAGACTTGCTGTTCCCCCTAAGTACCACTGAGGTGTTCAATGCACTGAGGCTTGGTGGGGAGCTGTTTTGATTTCTTGGTGTAATTGTTGATGTCACTATTTTTCTACACAGGCTTTTTATATATCTTTAATTCTGAAGCATTTGTTGGAGATAACATTCACTGTTTTGTCCTGAAGAAGGCGGTAACACATATTAAATGCCATTGAAACACGCCAACATAGTCTGTTTGCTGACTCCGCCTAACATTGTGATACAATAGCTGTCTATACCTTTGCAACATCATATATCTTTTCTAATGATGACAGTGGACTAACATCATTTGAATATCTTTATGCTTGTTGTCTTATGTTTTCTCCCTCTTTATTCTTCATATTTCTTCACTTTTAGTTTAATCACAATTTGCGCCGTACTCTGGGGGTTGGGGTGTGTTCATATGCATTTACTTGAATCCCTGTAATGTGCAGTGTTTTGAAACTTTTTATGACACATGGATCATAAGATAATTGTCAACATCAACATACAAATTTGATATGTTTATGATTTGTGAATTTACATAGTGTCTGTGAACACGACATTAAAGCTCTGTGCATTTTTATGCTTACGTGGTACTGATTCTGAATGTATAAGTTGTAACGTATGTTTGATGATTGATTGAACTGATATGTATTATTGTGGTCTTACAGTGTGGTCTATTGATGTCCCAAGGGGAGATTTTTATTTGACTGTTTTATATGGTGCTCCATCCCCTTTGCTTGTGGGGCTCCTCTCTCTTGTGGATTTTCAGAATTGTGATGAAATCTGACTTACCATTACAAATAGTTTTAAATTACAATGTGTTCTAGTGGGCTGTTTAGGGCCTGCCTTAGGGTGACTTATAGGTATTAAAGAAGAAGGTTTAGGCCTGGAAAAAAGTTTATATTTTCAGGTCGAATAGGCAGCTTTAAGACTGCCCCTCTGGGTGCAATTGCATGCCTGAGACATGCCTTTAACTGCTACTTATGTGGGTGGCACAATGAGTGGCGTGGGCCCAGTAGAAGTATTTTATATGCAGGTGCTGGTTACATGTAGTACGGTTTACTAGGGACTTACAAGTAAATTAAAAATGCCAATCAGGTGTAAACCAATTGTACCATGTTTGAGGGACCGAGCACAAGCATTTTTGCACTTGGTAGCAGTAGTGAAGAGCACAGAGTCTTAAAGCCAAAAACACATTCAGAAAACAGGAGGGGTAAAGGAAAACATGTTTGGGGGAAGAAAAACCCAAGGAAGACAGGTCCAACAATAGCCATAGTTGAGAAACAGGGAGTCAAGATCCTTTCTATTCTTCTGATCAGGAGACCAAAAGGTTCTGGAAAACATTTGCTGCTCAAATAAGTAAGGGCATTCAAAAGTGAAATAATGATGAAAAACGAAAACACATCACATGGAAACAGAGAGAATACAACACAAGAGAAGAACTCCGTACCATCAGTCATCACCAAACCAAGAAGAATCAATTGACCAAACAGAACATGTTGAATATAGATTTAGTGAAGAGTGGTGAAGTGGGGATGTTGTAGAGCAGAATGCCTGAAATATTCAGAAAATCAGAGTTCTAGGAGATCTATAAAAGAGAGTGAAAGAATGAAATGGTGAGGCAGCAGAAAATAAACAACATCAAACCTAGCCAACATTAACCCAAGAGACGAGCAGACATAGGAACACATACAAGTCAAAACATTCCACAAAGGTGAAAACTGAAGTGAGAAAAGGCTTAAATGGTGTGTCAAGTACAAAATGTATTGAAATTGTGGGAGAGAGAAGCATGAATGGAGAGAAGTCTTGAATTGGTTGCAATTTAATTTCAACTAGAAATGGATACTTTTTGGATTAACTTCATGGCTCGTTATCAGCCAAATTACAATAGGGCAAAGAGGTACTTAAAGAATCCATAGAATTACCAACACCCAATCAAGTGCTGATGTGCTCCAATGACATACCTGCTAATGAAGGAAGAAAGAAAATGTAACAAGTAATGTTTGGTGCCTTAAGAGAGAGGTGAGTCAGCCCATATAGATGAAGGGTGGAGGGAATATCACAGTGGCAACCTGGAAGCTAGCTGCTGAGAGCACTCAAGAAAAAGCAAATTAGAAAACCCCTTGTATGATGAATAGACCCTTTACAGATCTTAAAACACCATTAGGATAGTAGGGAAAACTGAATATGTATACAGGGTAATCCATTCCACCACCTCTTTTCATATGTAGTGATCTGCGTTCCAAGGTCTGTGGCAACTGAGAAAGTTCAAAATGAAAATGTCAGTCCTCATTTGGGAGGGGATGGAGGCTCAATCTTGGGGCTTGGAGTCATTTGCCTGTGATGCCCTGGAGCCCATCTTACTATGGAACTGTAAACTGGCCATGTACAACCACTCAGTGTTAGTGATGGAGAGAAGGCACAGGTTTCTCAGGGAGGTAGTGTGGGGATGCTTTAATCTCAGAACTCAACACTCGCAGCAGCTCAATAACGGATTGTCCAACTCAGTGCTTTACTTTGTTAAAGGAATGTACTCTAGTACACACAGAAACCTGCATTGCTCTTGAGATAGGTATGTGCTCAAGAAATGCCAACATAAACATACATACATCAACATCCCTTTGTGCTCTTCAATACTTACTCCTCAAACTTCAGTGGACGCAGAACCTGATGGCCAGATTCCTATTACGGCTAGGCCCCCTGAAACACATCTTGCCAGCTGTGCAAGCTCTGCACTGGCCATCAGTCACCAGAAGTACCTAATTTAAGGTACTCTGCACTGCACAGAGATCACTACAAGGAATAAAGCCAAAATTCTGCAACTGAAAATTGGATACCTACAGACGAGTGCACCTGGCTTGAGATTCTTCATTTCCACAGATCTCACTAGGGGCACTTCCCTCTCAGTCCAAATAGCCACATTTTGGCACGTTCTATCAATATATGTTAGGCCCTCAATACCTTCCAGTGAGCCCTAAAGTTCTATTGCATGAAGGAAGAGAGAATTCTCATGCAATTACTTGAAGGTTGCTAACACCACATGAGCTACTCATACCAATGTTGAAGCTGGTGACACAGAGGCATGATAGTCCATAAATTAGTCCTACAAGCCTGATGATGGTGGTTGAAATGCCACCTTGCTATTCTTGGTATTGAAAGAGCGTTCTACTTTGACTAAACAACACAGCAATAATGGCAAGCTTATCTGCATTTACAAGCCCAAAGCAACACAGCTGGAACATATCTCTGGACCTCAGATATCACACCCAACATTCCTTCACAAGAAAATCCAACCCACATACTTTATTGGCCACCTATACTACTCTTCATAAGACGATTCACTCTGTACATGAGTAACACCTCTTCTGCTAAAAGAGGATGTTTTGAAACTGTACCTAGTCTGCTGGACCACACATGAAGCCCATCTCTACTCTTCATGCACTACGCCTAACTCTTACTGTACACAGCACCATCTACCCATATACTTTTTCAACACTTATAATGACACAGTCAAAGATTTACTGCAAGTCAAACTGTAACCTCTTCAATAGATAGTAGTGAAAACTTAAAACAGTTATTAGCAAAAGCAGTAAAGGTAGAGGGAGTGTCCAAACTCATCAGAGTCCGCAAGTATGCCAGCAATCAGATGCTTTAGTGTCTCACTTACCTTGCCTGTCAAGCAAATCTTGAACTATTCGAAACACATTCTATGTGCTTTTTAATGTGTATCTGTTTCATATCTAGGTATCTGAAATGTATTTGTGGAAGGTTATCAGTGATTATTTTTCTCTGAATATGTGAAAGGTTTAGGACCTGCTTTTGATTGGTGGTCAGGTGCTCCCTCATAAATGTGACAGATATCCCATCTGCCTTACTACAGGTGCCATAGGATATAATGTACTTGTAATAAGGTAGATGGGATATCCGTCAGGTTTGCCAAACTCTAAATCAGGCCCTTAGACTTGCATGATGCTTTCCTTCCATGTAGATTTAAATGAACTAGATTACTAAAAAGCAAGTGAGTCAAAAGATCAAGTTGTGAACCTAAATTTAAAAAGGTATTTCAGAGCTGAAGACTCACTGCTCTATTCCTTATTAATATAGATGGCTCACCAAATAATTTCTATGAAGTCTTTTACACTAATATGCTCTGCTATTTTCAAATATCAGTAAAGGTTGAGAAACACAGTTGAAGCATATCAACCTATCTAGTTTTTTTACAAATTGGCAAGTTCCTGCAATTATGCTGAGCATGCTGCCTATTGTCTGACTATGGGCATTTAGCAAATTTTCTTCATGTTTGGAAATTGCTTGCAGATTTTCTATCTCTGTTTTGGAGTGATCTTCGTTAGCACTTTGACCTCTCGTGGATGTGGCTTGTGAATACATGATGCTTACCTATTGATTACTGAATATTTGGATTTTGCAAATAAATGAGTGATCTGAGGGGAGGTGAAGTGAACACACCAGACCAATTTTTCTGTATGATCACAAATGCTGACACTGAATGCATCAATGTTTTTTATGCGTTTAGTGTCCTTAGCTGGTTCTTTGGAAGACTGGGCTTAATGCATTTATTTTTGTCTTTCAGGTTGTGTAGTTCTTTTATCAATTTTTTCAAACACTCTAATTTATGTGTTGTTTACTTAAGTGGAGTGATTAATCTGTCAGAGAACACTAAACTTGTACTTGGGCCCCAGCAGGAGCGATACACTCTTCCGTCTCTCACCGCCTCCACCAATGACTACATGTACGAGCATATGAGAGTCAGATGCGAAAATGGGGTAAGTGGAATAAGATAAGAGAGATCACAGAGTCAGTGGACTCCAGCACACTGACTCACACAGGGCACTGAGGTCTGCAAGACATAGTGAATGGTCTAAAGGCAATGACAGATATCTTTAGTAACTGGCCATAACAGTCCTGCACTAAATTGTAACAGTGAACAGATATACCATAATGATATCTCCGTGTAACCAACTCTGTTCACTTTGATGCAGAACTTCTTATTCCTGAATCTAAAGATACAAGAGATGATCGTCTTGAATATATGTTCATCAGCACTTCTCCCAATTATTGGGCTAGCCACCTCAAACTATGTCACTGCTGTGCACCATCTTGTGAAAGATAACTTATAGTTTTTACTTGACTTGTCCGCCCCTGCAAAGTAATTTGCAAACACTTCTTTCCTATGAATATTAACTTGGGAACAGTATTGGGATTTTAAATAACTTTTGAATAAATTATAAATGCACAGCATGTGAATCATAGTTTTGACTTAAAAATCCTTTCTATTCTATCACAGAATAACCTTAACTGTGAGCAACAATCCTACATCTTGAGATAAGTTCAAGTTTAATGTTCAAGAATTGTTCAAATCAAATCTTCAAAAATAATTCAAGTTAGTCTTTTCAACAGGACTTGACTTTAAAGAATGTTTCTCTATTTCAAATGTGCTTAAAACAGTGCCAAAGGAAAGTAACAGCTCCTTGCGAGAAAATCCTAGAGCCGCACAAAATGTTAATATTTATTTATTATGTATTAAAAGTTACAAAATGTTATGTATAGAATTACTTTAAAATAGTGTATGTATCTTTTAATTAATGTTACACTTTTACACTTATTTTTAAAAGGAAAGGTTGTTAAAATATTCTCATATATATATATTTAAGTTCAGGGCTCCTTCTGCCTACCCCCGCCCTCTGCAGAGGATCGCAAATGGTTGGCGGAGCGCGCCAACTGTAAAGTTTTCAAAATCTGTGACCAAGCTTGCTGTGCAAGCGAAACGCGTAACCCTGGAATAAATCATCTACTGGTGTAAGCATAAAACCTCCGAGTGATCGCTTGATTTGTACAGATTTTGAATATATATATATATATATATATATTAATGAGTAAGGACGGAAACAGGCAATGCGGTGTCATTTGCAGTCCCAAAAGTCGATTTAGCCTGACGCGTTTCAGCGCTTGGTGCGCTTTCCTCAGAGGCTCGACGATGGTAAGTGCTCATATTGCCACGCCCTCATATTTAACTGAATAGCCTGCCCTGACATGGGCTGCATTGATTCCTGGCCATCGTAATGATAGTTACCATGTCGGGTGGCCCCCATAACATTACGGGGTGGTGCACACTCCGCGGCAGGACGGCCGCGTATTACATTCTGCTCCAAAGGTTGTCCACCTGGTGAGTAGCACTCGATCAGCAGCTTTGTTTATGAATGTAATACTCGGCCGTCCTGCCGCGGAGTGTGCACCACCCCGTAATGTTATGGGGGCCACCCGACATGGTAACTATCATGTCGGCTATGTGGGCCAGCAGCCGCAAACAGGATTGAGGACGAGTCCACTTGCAGGGTCCATACAGGACAAGATTTGTGTGCTATCCGGACCACATTTCCCACAATGCACAGTCTCATTCGAGCTTCCCATTGGTGGGTGTGCAATATGAAAATGGCGAAGTGGGTTCAGCGTTTGCACACACTGTCTCCGTTCAAGCCTCTGAAGAGAAGCATATGGAGCTTCGAAATGCGTCAGGCATTTCCATTACGGAGCAGCTTCTACAAGCGGATCTTCGTCCCTGCCTATCATAAACAAAGCTGTTGATCGAGTGCTACTCACCAGGTGGACAACCTTTGGAGCAGAATGTAATACGCGGCCGTCCTGCCACGGAGTGTGCACCACAACGTAATGTTATGGGGGCCACCCGACATGGTAACTATCATGTCGGCTATGTGGGCCAGCAGCCGCAAACAGGATTGAGGACGAGTCCACTTGCAGGGTGCACCACCCCGTAATGGCTTGGGGGCTACGTGGGTCAGCAGCCGCAAACAGGATTGAGGACGAGTCCACTTGCAGGGTCCATACAGGACAAGATTTGTGTGCTATCCGGACCACATTTCCCACAATGCACAGTCTCATTCGAGCTTCCCATTGGGGGGTGTGCAATATGAAAATGGCGAAGTGGGTTCAGCGTTTGCACACACTGTCTCCTTTCAAGCCTCTGAAGAGAAGCATATGGAGCTTCGAAACGCGTCACACATTTCCATTACGGAGCAGCTTCTACAAGCGGATCCTCGTCCCTGCCTTTCATAAACAAAGCTGCTGATCGAGTGCTACTCACCTGGTGGACAACCTTTGGAGCAGAATATATATATATAAAATATATATATATTATATATATTGTAACAGCGTTTCACGGCCCGGCGGAATCTCGTAATTGGGGCAGGACGTTGGGGACCCAAGGAAATCCAGGACAATCAACTTATCTGGGCTATACCTTCTACCCGAAGCCCCCCTTTGTCATGAACAAACAGCGCTCACTTTGAGATCATTTGGGCCCCGCTGGTGGAACTCACCCGTTATGGTGTATGCTGGAAGCTGTAGTCAATCACACAAGACTGCAGCTGTGACTCAAAAGCAACGAGGAGGGGCCAGCTCAACTCCCACCAATGAGAGGGTCGTAAGATCTACAAAGGAGGGTTGGGTGTAACCCAGGTGTCAGCAAGCATCTGAAGAAGGCACACTACGCCGAAATGTATCATGCTTAATGCTGTGATAAAATTGGATTTCCTGCAAGCTCCACGCTGTGTCCTCTGATTACTTTCACGAAGTGGTCTCTGTTTGATGTTTTACGCGCCTGCCAGGAGCGCGGTAGAGGACCCGTCCTACAAGTGTCCGAGGCCTTGCTGGCGCATGTGGCTTTTCTCTCCAAAGTATTGGATTGCCTCGGACCGCCTCAAGATAGGGCCAAGCAAGTGGCCGCTGCCAGGAGCAGTCATTGACTTCACGGAGAAGCGCGTTCATTGTAACAGCGTTTCACGGCTCAGCGGAATCTCGTAATTGGGGCAGGACGTTGGGGACCCAAGGAAATACAGGACAATCAACTTATCTGGGCTATACCTTCTACCCGAAGCCCCCCTTTGTCATGAACAAACAGCGCTCACTTTGAGATCATTTGGGCCCGCTGGTGGTACTCACCCTTTATGGTGTATGCTGGGAGCTGTAGTCAATCACACAAGACTGCAGCTGTGACTCAAAAGCAAAGAGGAGGGGCCAGCTCAACTCCCACCAATGGGAGGGTCGTAAGATCTACAAAGGAGGGTTGGGTGTAACCCAGGTGTCAACAAGCATCTGAAGAAGGCACACTACGCCGAAATGCATCATGCTTAATGCTGTGATTAAATTGGATTTCCTGCAAGCTCCCCGCTGTGTCCTCTGATTACTTTTACGAAGTGGTCTCTGTTTGATATATTTAAAGATATAGAAATAGATATAGATATACTTTTTTTCACAGAAAAAGCAAAGGTTACAGGGACGTTATAGTTAGGCTCAGATTTCACTCATACAAAACTGTAGAAATTCAGCAGCTATAGTTACCTGAGCTAAATGTAACTTACGCCCCTCACTCATGACATGGTTAGTGACATCACTGATGATATCAGCTTTGACATCTCAAATGACACCACTGATGACATCATCCAGTTAGTGTATGTGTTTTCTAAGAATTTATAAGTGTTAAACATATATACTAAGCACTACAAAAGTTTAATTAGTATACTAGGTGTATTACTAATGAGTGATACTACTTTTAACATTTACTATGTGAGTGGATGTGTGTATCCGTGTGTGAGTGGGTATCTGAGTGGCTATATGGGTGTGTGAGTGGCTGTATGGGTGAGTGAGTGGCTGTGAGAGTGGGTGTATTGGTGAGTGAGTGGGTGTGTCAGTGGCTGTATGGGTGGGTGTGTGAGTGACTGTATAGGTGAGTGGGTGGGTGTCTGAAAGGTTGTATGGGTGAGTGACTGGGTGTGTAAGTGTGCTGTATGGGTGAGTGAGTGGCTATTTCAGTGGGAGTTTGGTTAAGTGAGTTGGTGTGTGAGTGGCTGTATTAGAGAGTATGTGTCTGTGTGAATGGCTGTATGGGTGAGTGAGGGGTTGTGTGAGTACTTGTATGGATATGTGAATGGGTATGTAAGTGGTTTTGTGGGTGTGGGTGTGTGAGTGAGTGTGTGATTGGTTGTATGGCTGAGTGACTGGCTGTGCTGAGAGGCTTTATGGGTGAGTGAGTGGGTTTGTGAGAGGCTGTATAGGTGAATAAGTGGGTGTGTAGTAGCTGCATGGGTGAGTGTGCGGCTGTGTGAGTGGCTGTATGGGTGAGTGACTAGTTGTATGAGTAGCTGCATGGGTGAGTGAGTGGTTGTATGAATGGCTGTATGAGTGAGTGAGTCGGTGTGTGAGTGGCTCTATGGACGAGTAAGTTGATGTATGAGTACTTGTATGGGTCTCTGAATGGGTATGTGACTGGTTGTGTGAGTGTGTGATTGGGCATACAAGAAGTTTTATGGGGGTGTGAGATGATGTCATCAGTGATGCCATCAGTGTTGTCATTTGAGATGTCATCAGTGATGTCATCAGTGATGTTACTAACCATGTCATGAGTGATGGAATATGTGAGGTCATAAGCAGTGCATTGTTAGGGCGTAAGTTATAGTTAGCTTAAGTAACTATAACTGCTGAATGTCTGTGGTTATGTATGAGTGAAATCAGAGCCTACCTATAACGTCACTGTAACCTTTGTTTTCTTCGGTGAATTTCTAAGGTTTCTTAAATTTTATTTCCTCATTATAACGTCCCTTTAACCTTTGTTTTTTTCAATAAATTTCTAAGGTTTCTTAAATTCTATTTCCTAATTATAACGTCCCTGTAACCTTTGTTTTTTAAAGGGAATTTCTATGTTTTTTTAAGTACTAGGCACGTTTGCAAAGTGGTGGAGAAAGGGAGCGGGCTGCCCACCAGCTCTCAGCAATCCTGCTGTGTGGGATTTACTAGAGGTAAGAGGAGGGGTTCTTGGCCCCCAACGACCCTCAGCATCCAAGGGGACTTCATCCCCCAACCAAACCAGAAGCACTTTCCTAGTCCTGCACTTCAACCACAACCTAATGAATCAAGAGCCAGTCCTCCGCTGGTGCCTGTAGCTCCTGAAGGAGTGTAGGAACTTGATGTCTACATTTGACAGCCATAACATATGAGAGCAATGCATCGGGAAATTAACTCTGATTTGGACTCAAATACATCCTGAAACGTTGCCCTTGTGAATTCCTCAAGTTCAATAGAAAATGTTCAGGGGACAAAATTCAGCAATTTATCTGACTGTCTATTACTAGCTTGTCTGACTTCTTGATCCCCCTTTTGCTCCCATTGTGGATGGGTATGTGATCAATAAGACAAATCATTTGGGTTTCTGGGTCAGATAAACTATTGAGTAAACAGACAGGTTCTGTATGTTAGATGGAACAGGAGATTTGTTTTTGCAGAGATTTTTTTGTATTCTGACAATTCTCTTAATCAAACGTTTGGTCATTGTGTTTATATTACAGTTGAATCTAATTCTGGCGCTCAAAGATAAACATTATTGCCTAATCTTCCATGATAATTTTCAAGACTCATCTGACTATCAATAATACGACCTCGTTGGGATACGTTGTAGGAGTCTTACTCTAACTGGCTTGGTATGACATAGTCATTATTGCTGAGGGGGCTTGGAGAGTTCAAATAGTGCTTCGTAGACTTCCTCATTACTGTCATAGAAGGCTTGGCTTGGATTCTGCCTATGTTGGCAGAGGGAAAAGAATGTCTCACCTGTTATTTTGGAAACATTTCAAATGAGAGTTGTCTTGCTTTAACATGCCCAGTGCCTGAAGTATTTGGCAACCAATTCTTACAACTAGGTGTCAAAAAGTATTTGTTTTGGAAACTGCAGTTGAAGAAAACAGATTCTGCCTTCCAGTTCTTAAAATAGATTTGCCCACAGTCCGAGACTGAAGCATCTACAACCAGTGCCATTGTTTTCAAGCCATCAAATGTGACATTTAACATACACCTTGCCTGCATCTCTTTTCAGTAATAGTTGAAAGCAATCACCTTGTAGGCATGCAGGGCATGAAAAACGCAAACAGACTGTAGCTGGCATAGCTGGATTGAGGCCTGTGCACCATTTCTCCAAACGTTGCTGTCCACCAGGTCAGATGGTGAGGCTTTCTCTGTAGTGAGAGAGGCCTCTGGTGTGAGGCTAGCAAAGATGGAGGAAACTCAAATTTTCTCCTTCACCAATGGCCTCAGATGAGGCATAATTTGGGGAATCAGGATCTTCTCTGGGTCCTGTTACTCATTGAGAATCAGGTTACTAATTACCAGGTACATGGCAAACTGATTAGTGGGGCAAGGAACGAGTGGAAGAGAGCCCCACTAGATGTGAGCTGTGTGCCAAAATTCATGCTAAGTCACAATCAAAGGGAACACATCGTTCTTCTTGAATTTCTTGCAGGTTCTTAGTTCTTCTTGAACACATTATCATCATTCTCAGAAGAGTGCCAAGAGGGAATTGATAAAGTACTAGAGAAGGACATTGAAGAAATGGTGGAAACAATTGCGAAAAAGAGTTTGCAGTGCGATTCGGAATGTCTCTTGTCTGCTCTTTATTGTAGTCAAGACCTCTGACAAAGTGCTTGTCGGAGGCTTTAGTTGATGAATAGATAGAGGGTGAACTTTGGTACAGGTATGTGAGTACTTTGGGCCTTATCTATGGTTTGACAGGTTGAGTAGTCTCCATTAGGATAGAAGAGGACATTATGTCTGCCATCCCGACAGTACTCTGCCTGCCACATTTAGAGATGACCTCCTGCTCAGAGGTCATCTCTGTGCATAGAAAGGAACTACAGTCACAGAAGTTAATTTCAATGTATTAATGGTTTGGTGTATGGCTACAATTAATTGTGGCAGTCGTCCACCAAATGTTTCATAATTTTTCGTTTTTTTTTTATCAAAGTCCCAAAAAGCAGGAGTTTGTTCCTGAAAAACAAAATACTAATGACCCCCACACTCGCTGAGCTTTCTCCTAGAGTGTGGGGGTCTTTATTGTTTTTGCCTGTCCCTCATCGCTAGGTTTTTTCATGGCGGTGATGGACAGGAATAGAAAGACATTATACTGTCCACCCTTAATATGGTGGGCAGTGTAATGTCCTTCCTCTCAAGGCCCCTCCTCTGTCAAGTCATCAAAGGATTATTTTGATTACGGCGCCAATGGGTGCTCCATTGACAGACTACTTAAAGTTCACCTATCTCTAAATGAGACAGGCTGGTCAAGAGTTTGGTGGGCGTGGTACCCCGTTGCATTTGTGATCTAATATCCTGTCCTCAAAACCCTGAATCAGGGCCTTTGTTCTATACTGCCTCTTTGCCATATGTTCATGTTGCTCCTTGCTATTTCTTCCCATAGGATCTGTGCTTCCTGATTGGTTAACATGACGTTGTCTAGACACATATATTCCCCTGACAACAGTTTCTATTGATATTTTATGGTAGCCATGCTCTGCAGTCCAATGCCCGCTTTCCAGAATGAGCCATGATGACTCTTACCAGTCAGGACTTTTAAGCAATGCATACACTTGCATTTGCTGCAGTATCTCTTCATTCCTCTGAGGTCCACAGTGTACTTAAGATGATGGCCCTCTATCAACAGTCATGTGGTGTCCTGTTTTGCCATGTGAACCTGTACATAAGTGACAGATGGTTGGCCCACGAGCGTGTCACACCCCTGGCATAGGAATCAGTGGTGCCACACTGTGACTTGAGAACAGAGCAACCCTGGAGATCTTATAATAGAGAAGGAATTTCTCTGGAGCTGGTGTGCGAGCATCCTCCAGCCTCAAATTCCTGACAAAACGTACTAAACTGGGTTATACTTACGGATACCACACAAGTAGGATTCAACCAGAATCTGACGCTGAGACAACATGCACCCTGGGGGTGCCTGGTTTCATGAAGTATCTTTCAATTGACAGACAGAAATAGAATTGAGTTTAATTGCCACTGTAGGTAAATGAGAAGGGTTACAGATTTTTCATATTAGCCAATCAGGTTTCTGTTCCAATTAGTACTCAATTCACGTTAAGTGAGCACTACGCCAAGGGAAGGTATGGGGCATTAATAAAGCCTTCTAAAATTGAATTGAAACATTGATGGAGTTTAAGAAATAATAACACTAGTAATAGCAATATCACTAACTAGAGCTATCAGAATGCCCTCCGAATGTTCTCACTGAATTCTGCCAACACATAGGAATGATTGGGAAATGACTCATGAGGGAAGTCTACGTAATACCTAGAACCAACTGCAAAACACAGGGAGCAAGGCATTGACCCTCAAGGGAAAGGGGTCTAGAGATTGAGTTCCTAAGTGCTTGCCTTGGAAAAGACAAAACCCCTGAGATGAGGGGAAGAGCTGACTAAGAGAATCTTCCTGTTCATAGACCACTCACTGAATGTGGACCACACTTAGAGATCATAAATACTGCTTTCACTGCTACTAGTGATAATTATTAAAATAATATGTAATAATGTGCGAAAAGTGTTACACCATCACTAATGAAAATAAAGGCTTGGAAGGTCCCTCAAAGAAGGGTGTCCTTACCCTTGACAGTGCACAAACGAGTGTAGTGACAATATCTTAACTCCTTCATGAGGAAGGATGGCTGGATCCATGGTTTGACACTTACTAGGGAGTGCATCAACCATTGGCTACAGATTGACAACTGCTCAACTTCTCCAGTGCCTGAGAGTGACTACCATCTGGTTAGGCGAGCTGCAGGACACTCATTGTTATTCTCAGGTTTACGCAACCACAGAAACAACACAATGAAATCTATTGTGGGTGTCGGCCTACATGAAAAGGCCTGAGGAGGCAAGGGACCCGCTGTTTGTAAGTGTATAGAAATGCTTTATCCAGAGCAATGCGGACTGACAACTGCACAGACAGGGGCCATGCTGTTGGCGATAGACAAAGGGCTGTCATTCACCATGATCACGCCTTGGCATCATTCAACCATGGCAATTGCAGACGCACAGAGTCGCACGTCATCACCAAGACTGCAATCATGTGCTAAGCAAGTGCGCAGCTGCGCCCTCAGAGTTCATAATATTTTCGTTGTTGGGTTTTTCGTTGAAATGTACGTCTTCGGTGTTGGTCATGTCTGAGTGGTTCTTACTCATCCCTCGGATGGTTCTATAAATGTGCTGTGACTCAACCTTTTTTCCCTGAACACAAAATCGAAATTAACAAACACACAGTATGAGACCGACTGCGCGAGGCACCAACAAAGGGCATTTTATACACAAAGGAACATCAGCTGTGCAAATGCAAGGTTGTTGTTGTCACCGAGCAGGCCTGAAAGGCAAGAGCCGACCCTGACAGCCGCTAAAGAGAGGTTTCCTTCGGCTAATCATAGGGACAGTTAACAGAATAACTGATCTAACATTAAAGGTTGCAAGCATATCAAATGTCAGGATACTGCGGCTGCAACAACAACAAAAAAAAATAGGACGCATTTCTCAACACTTCCTGTACCTTCACACTTCACTGACTAATTTGCAGGCTCTCGCACAGGCTCGCACGTCGCCAAGCAGCATCCTATTAGGATAATTGAAAATTGCTTTCAAATGTGTTGACACACATTTCTCTAAAGGTCATTTTCTAAAACTAATAATGCACTTTGGCCCTAGGAGCTTTGCGGGCGAACAGTTAAGCAGCACAAGGACGGGCAGGCGGTTATCAATAGTAGGGAGGCGAGACAGAACGAATACATGTAAATAAAACAAGAGGGCGCTTTCTGAAAGGACGTTTAAATAAGATGGAAGAGGTGGTAGAGAAATGGCAGAAGTACGAGTGGGATAGCAAAATATAGAGGAACCTAAAATAAGACGAGCCTTGGCAAAGCCAAAAGGTCTCACCTTTATAATGTGAGTACAAAGCTATTGGCTTGCCAGTGCTTGTTTGTAAAGCATTGTTTTGATGAAAAAAAAGGTAAGAAACCTTTCAAAACACTGGATGAAAGGCAAACACCAAATTTAACATAACTCGGAACTGTATATTACATTCAATATTTCCCGTCTTAATAAATGACATAGTTTGTCTTTCAAATGCTTTTCACTCAGGAACTCTATACAAGAGAATACGAAAGTGTCAGAGTTGAAAGGAAAATGCTATCCAAAGACTAATTTATGTTCCACGGGACTTGGAAAGGAGACAAATGTCATTTGTTGATCTGCAGCAACACGGGGAGCAGATCTATGGGCCTCCAGGCAGAAGAGGCATCTCCTTTTCAGTCCTCCTAGGTACACCTTCTGCCTCAAATGCCAGTTAAGTGAGAGCAGCAGCCCACTCCTCCCCCAGACCAACACATGCTCCCTTTGTGAACCTACGTCTGGGCTCTAAAGCAACATGTGGGGTGGGGGAGATAAAACAAAACCAGCTCAAGTTCTGCTCCTTAGTTAAAGCCAGGCAAAAATATACCTGTTGCCGTCCTATTATGGTGGATTTGGGAGGCGCGGGGAGTAATACCGAGGGTGCGAGGGGAGGTGATATGATGGGAGAAGCAGCACATGTGGGAAAGAGCGAGTGCTCATAGAAAATAAACATGCATTGGTAAAAGCCAATAGGTCTCGGCAATGCCTGAGCTATTGGCATTGTCAATGTGAATGTCGTTTAGCCATGTTGTCTACCAGCATATCTACAGTTCAGCATGGCTGAAAGTCACTGAAAGCCCAGAATCACAGGATGTTGAGCCGACGCAGAGTCTCTTCATACCCCCCCCCCCATGTTGAGGTTATTGTCCTGTCCCTCCTAACACAAAAGAGCCCAATGACATGACCTGTGCTGGCCGCATCATAGTGCTTTTTTCAGTAAATTTCAGCCATGCTGAAAATCAGATGTACTGCTAGAAAACATGGTTAAAAGTCCATTCACAATGACATGGCCAATAACTCTGGCATTGCCGAGATCTATTGGCTTTGCCAATGCTTGCTCAGTGTTCACTGGGTGTAGCTGAACAAATGTGGAAGTGACAGTGAGAAACAGTTGAGGAGCTTTGAAATGAAGCAAGGATGTGGCATAATGGCCAGAGCTGCCGACAGAGGAACTAGGGAACAAGGTTTGAATCTCCGGGTCGGCTGAACAGTTTGTGATTCTGGACAAATCACTTACGCTTCCCCTGTGTACGACAATGAATGTGTCATTGTGTAATGTAACTGGTGAGCACTTAAAGTGCTCAAGTACCATCGGCTCGTGTTAGCACTATGGCAAGATTGAGGATGAAAAAAGCGCTTCCAATTCCCTCGGATCGTGTAAAAGAATTAATAAATAAAAGTAGCAGCGACGAGGGAGGTAGTGGGGGACAGGTCAAGCAGGAAAGCAGGGGGATAGGGAGATGGGCAAGCAACGACGGAAGAGGGCGGGAGGAAGCAACAATGAAGGAGGGGAAATTATACCTTATTTGAAGCAGGATTAGTGACAAAAATGAATGTGTCATTGTGGAATGTAACTGATGAACACTTAAAGTGCTCCAATACCATTGGCTCGTGTTCGCGCTATGGCAAAGCCGAGGAGATGGGGCAAGCGCTCCAATATCATCGGATTGTGCAAAAAATAAAATAAACAACTGCTGTTCATGTTTTAACCCCTTCGCTGCTAGGCCTCCCCCCCCCCCCCCGTGCTAAGCCTTTTTTGGGCTATTTGGGGTAGTTCGCGCTTAGGCCCCTGTAACTTTTTGACCACATAAGGTATCCACACCAAATTTGCGTCCTTTTCTTCCAACATCATGGGGATTCTAAAGGTACCCAGGATTTGTGGATTCCCCTGGAAGGGACCCAGAAATTAGCCAAAATACAGCTACATTTAGTTTTTTTGTTGGAAAAATGGGAAAAAAGTGCTGCAAATGAAAGCGTTTGGTTATTTCCCTGCAAATGGTATCAACAAAGGGTTTGTGGGGCTGAAATCACCATTTTCCCAGCTTTCAGGAACTGACAGACTTTTGTCAGAAAACCAACATTTTTTATACAGTTTTGGCATTTTACTGGTACATAGCCTAATTTTGCTATTTTTTGTGCTTTCAACCTTCTTCCAGTTAATGGTAGAAATGGGTATGAAAGCAATAATCGATCCTGGAAAGCTATACATTTTAGAAAAGTAGACAAAATTTTGAATTCAGCAAGGGGTAATTTGTGTAGATCCTTCAAGGTTTCTTTATAGAAACTAACAGTTGAAAATAGGAAAAATTGAAAATGAGTTGAAAAAAACAGCCATTTGTGCCAACGTTTTCACCTGTAACTTCTTCTAATTATGACAGATGTTTGAAAGCAACATACCAATACATCCGCTGGACCTTTCTGGTTGTGGGATATGTAGGACTTGTAGGTTCACCAAGAACCCGACGAACCCAGAGCCAATAACTGAGAAGCGTCTTGCAATGGTTTTTTATTATGTACCGGGAATATAGCAATTCATTTGGGAAAATATATGCAGTGAAAAATCGGGATAAAAGACACCTATGTATTTCTGAAATTGGAACAAAATATAGAGTTTAGAAAAAGTAGCTATTTGCACTTTTCCGAAATTGTGAGTACCCATACTAACATGAGAATTATAGGACATTTTTCAAAGTGACTTCTTTTTTACACATTGTCTTTCATTTGAAAGGCAGAAATGCATCGAAATTCAATAGGTAATAACAGTTGCTTTACAATTCTATGTTACCCTAAGTATTCTGATAAAAATGGTACCTCACTTGTGTGGGTAGGCCTAGTGCCCGCGACAGGAAACGGCTCAAAACGCAACGTGGACATTTTTACTGTGAAAACTGACCCTTTTTTTGCAAAGTTCCTAGCTGTAGATTTTGAACCCTAGCTCTGCCGGCACCTAGGGAAACCTAGCAAGCCTATACATTTTTGAAAACTAGACACCCAGGGGAATCCAGGATGGGGTGACTTGTCTGGCTCTCACAAGGTTCTGTTACCCAGAATCTCTTGCAAACCTCAAACGTTGTAAAAACAAACACATTTTCCTCACATTTCTGTGGTGGAAAGTTCTGGAATCTGCGTGGATCCACAAAATTCCACCCACCCCGCATTCCCCAAAGTCTTCCGAGAAAAATGGTACCTCACTTGTGTGGGTAGGCCTAGTGCCCGCGACAGGAAACAGCCCAAAACGCAACATGGACAAACCACATTTTCACAGTGAAAACTGACCCTTTTTTTGCAAAGTGCCTAGCTGTAGATTTTGAACCCTAGCTCTGCTGGCACCTAGGGAAACCCAGCAAACCTATACATTTTTTAAAAATAGACACCCAGTGGAATCCAGGATGGGGAGACTTGTCTGGCTCTCACCAGGTTCTGTTACCCAGAATCCCTTGCAAACCTCATACTTTGTAAAAAAACAAACATTTTCCTCACATTTCTGTGGTGGAAAGTTCTGGAATCTGCGTGGATCCACAAAATTCCACCCACCCAGCATTCCCCAAAGTCTTCCAAGAAAAATGGTACCTCACTTGTGTGGTAGGCCTAGTGCCCGCGTCAGGAAATGTCCAAAACGCAACATGGACACACCACATTTTCACAGTGAAAACTGACCCTTTTTTTGCAAAGTGCCTAGCTGTAGATTTTGAACCCTAGCTCTGCCAGCACCTAGGGAAACCTAGCAAACCTGTACATTTTTGAAAACTAGACACTCAGGGGAATCCAGGATGGAGTGACTTATCTGGCTCTCACCAGGTTCTGTTACCCAGAATCCCTTGCAAACCTCAAACTTTGTCAAAAAAAACACATTTACCTCACATTTCTGTGGTGGAAATTCTGGAATCTGAGTGGATCCACAAATTTCCTACCACACAGTGTTCCCCCAGGTCTCCCGATAAAAATGGTACCTCACTCGCGTGGGTGGGTCAAGTACCCACGACAGGCAAGGGCCCAAAACATATTGAGGAGACATCAAAATTACCTTTCACAAGACAACCTGGTTTTGCAAGGGGGGGGGGGTCACCTGGGTTTTTGACCCCGGGTTTGGCGGCCATCTTGGGAAACCTACCAAGCCCACACAATTCTGAAAACTAGACACTCAGGGGAGTCCAGCGAGGTATGGCTTTCGTGGGCCCCCCAACGTTTTTCTACCCAGAATCCCAGCAAACCTCAAATTTTGATGAAAAAATCAAATTTTTCTCAAATTTTGTGTGGGAAAGTTCTGGAATCTGCATGGATCCACATATTTCCTACCACTCAGTGTTCCCCCAGGTCTCCCGATGTGATTTTTTCAGCTAAACTTAAGGTTCGCAGGGGATTCTGGGTCAGAAAACGTTGGGGGGTCCCACGCAAGCCATACCTCGCTGGACTCCCCCGGGTGTCTAGTTTTCAGAAATGTGTGGGTTTGGTAGGTTTCCAAAGATGGCCGCCAAGCCCGGGGCCAAAAACCCAGGTGACACCCCTTGCAAAAGCAGGTAGTTTTGTGATAGGTAATTTTGATGTCTCCTCAATACGTTTTGTCCCCTTGCCAGTCGCGGGTACTTGACCCACCCACGTGAGTGAGGTACTATTTTTATCGGGAGACCTGGGAGAACGCTGGGTGGTAGGAAATTTGTGTCATCCCAGTGATCCCACAACTTTCCTGCACAGTAATTTGAGAAAAATTAGATTTTTTCAGCTAAATTTGAGGTTTGCAGGGGATTCTGGGTAGGAAAATGTTGGGGGGCCCACGGAAGTCATACCTCGCTGGACTCCCCCCAGTGTCTAGGTTTCAGAAATGTGTGGGTTTGGTGGGTTTCCCAAGATGGCCGCCAAGCACGGGGCCAAAAACCCAGGTGACCCCCTTGCAAAACCAGGTTGTTTTGTGATAGGTAATTTTGATGTCTCCTCAATACGTTTTGGGCCCTTGCCTGTCATGGGTACTTGACCCACCCACGTGAGTGAGGTACCATTTTTATCGGGAGACCTGGGGGAACGCTGGGTGGTAGGAACTTTGTGGATCCATGAAGATTCCAGAACTTTCCAACTCAGAAATTTGAGAAAAATGTGATTTTTTCAGCTAAATTTGAGGTTTGCAGGGGATTTTGGGTAGGAAAACGTTGGGGGGTCCACACAAGCCATACCTCGCTGGACTCCCCTGGGTGTCTAGTTTTCATAAATGTGTGGGTTTGGTAGGTTTCCCAAGATGGCCGCCGAGCCCGGGGCCAAAAACACAGGTGACCCCCCTTGCAAAACCAAGTTGTTTTGTGATAGGTCATTTTAATGTCTCCTCAATTTATTTTATTTTATTTATTTTGAAGGTTTTATATAGCGCTAGCTCCACCCAAGGGTATCAGAGCGCTTTACAACAGCAATGGTAATAAACAAGAAAGCAGCAGTAGTAATGTACGAAACAAATTCTGCAGATGATCAGACAAAAAATATAAGGAACCATTTAGAGTACATAGTGAGAAGGGTGCATATAAGATAAACAAAACACCAATTGAGAGAACAAGAGTGTCATTATAGATAGCACTTTTACAGTATGCCAAGGAGGACTCAAGGGACATCGTGAGGGTGAGGGGGAATATAATGAGGGGGAGGGGGGTGAGGAGGGTATGAGGAGGGGGGTGAGTGGGTGTGAGGGGTAGGCGGGATTGCCTAAGGCAGGAGGAGGGAAAATAGTCAGAATGGAGAACAGGGAGTTAATTTCCCCAATATTTAGTGAGGAGGTGTATTTTAAGGTTTCTTTTGAAGTTGGCATAGGAGGGGTTGCATCGGAGGTCTTTGGGGAGGGCGTTCCAGATGGTTGGGGCCTTGCCAGAGAAGGAGCGGGATTGTGAGGTGCTTTTTTTGAGTAGAGGGGGTATGAGAAGGAGAGTGTTGGTGCTTCTCAGCGTTCGGGCGCAGCCAGCTTTTTTGAGTTTAGTTGAAAGGTAGGTTGGAGTCTTCTGATAGAGGGCTTTGTGTGTAATACAGGCAATTTTATAGGAGGATCTACCTTCGATGGGGAGCCATTTGAGGGCCTTGAGGGCAGGTGAGATGCGGTCATAACGTTTACAGTTTGTTGTAAGTCTGGCTGCGAGGTTGAGGACGGATTTGATGGGGGCAAGGTGGATTTTGGGAGTACCAGAGAGAAGGGCATTTCCGTAGTCGATTTTGGATAGGACAAGAGATTGGGTAATTACTTTGAGGTCTTCCGCTGGAATAAAGGGTTTGATTTTTTTGAGATGTCGGAGTGTGAAAAGTGCACTTTTTGCTGAATTTATAACATGGGAGTTTAGTGTAAGATTATTGTTGATGGTGATGCCGAGTGATTTGACAGATTCGGCGAGGGAGAGAGGGCAGTTAAGGGCATTAAGGTCAGCGATCCATGTTTGAATGGGGAGAGGGTTGTTTTTGGGCGAGAAGAGGATGATCTCAGTTTTGTTAGGGTTGAGTTTAAGATGGTTGTTGTGGAACCAGGATTGGATCTTGGTTAATGCTGTGTTGAGGTGCAGGATGTCGGAATGGGATTTTATTTTATAGTACAGTTGGGTGTCATCAGCGTACAGGTGATAGTTGATTTTGGCTTGTTTAAGTATCAGGGTGAGGGGTTCCATAAAGAGGTTAAAAAGGGCAGGAGAGAGGATGGATCCTTGCGGGACACCTAGGGAGACAGATGTTGGGCTAGAGAGGCAGTTTTGAATTTTAATTTGTTGGGTTCTATGTTGGAAGTAGGAGGTGAACCAGTTGAGGACAGTGCCATTAAGGCCAAAGCGATCTTTGAGTTTATTGAGTAGGGTTGGGTGGTAGACTGTGTCAAATGCAGCGGTGAGGTCAAGAAGGATAAGTAGGTAGGACTCACCCTTGTCAAGGGCAAGGTGTATGTCGTCGACTATGTTGAGCAGTGCAGTTTCAGTGCTGCAACCTTTGCGGAAGCCAGATTGCATGGGGTCTAGAAGGTTGAATGTGTCAATGTGTTTATCCAGTTGTAGTAGGGCGCACTTTTCTAGGGCTTTAGAGAGGAGGGGGAGGTTGGAGATAGGGCGGAGATTGTTAGGGTCATTGGGGTCAGCCTTGGGATTTTTGGGAATGGGAGAGATTTGTCCGAGTTGAAGGGAGGTGGGAACAATCCCTGTTGAGAGGGAGGCGTTAATGATGTTGGTCCAGTAGGGACAATGACGTGTTTGAGATCTTGGACGAGTGTGGAAGGGAGAGGGTCCTTAGTGTGGGAGGATGGTTTGAGTTTGGATAGGATGTTGAAGACTTTCCATTCAGAAACGGGGTGGAAATTATGCCATGAGGCGTTATTTTTAAGCTGTGTGATAGTAAGGGGGGGTTCAGGAAGGGTATGTGAGGGGAGGAGGAGTGAGGGAGTCGCGGGTGTTTTCAAGGGGAGTGGGGGTAAGGTGGAGTATCCAGGGGATGTTGAGGGGTGAGCGAGGGTTGAGTATCAAGGAAAGCACGGTCGATTTTGGCAATTTTTTCAGTGAAAAAGTTGGCAATTTCTTCACATTTGTTAGTGGAGGCCACCGGGTTGAGGGGTGCAGGGGAGGTTTGGTTTCTAATAATGTTGAACAGTTCTCTAGGTCTGTTTTTGGCCCGTGAGAGTTGTAGACGAAAGAAAGATGCTTTTTCCGAAAATATGTGTTTTTTGTAAGAGGATCTTGCAGTTCTAAGGAGAGCAAGATGGGATGGGGAAGGGTGTTGTCTCCATGTTCTTTCTGCCAATCTAAGTGAGCGTCTTTCTTTATTAAGGTCTAGGGTAAACCATGATTTGGAGGGTGCATTTTTTAGCGTTTTACTTTTCAGAGGGGCGAGCTCTGCCTAAAACCTCTGAGACAGTTTTATTAAAGTGTTCAGTGAGTTCATTTGCATTTGAAGAGGGGGTGAGACTGAGTTGGGATTGGAGTTTAAGTTCCAGAGCGCCGGGGGGGATTTGCTTAAGGTTTCTGGTCACAATTGTAGTTTTGTTGTTTTTTATAGGGGCGGGTGGGGCAGGGGGGGAGATCGTGAACAGAATGAGATGGTGGTCAGACCAGTCGATAGGGATGATGTTGGTTAAGGATGTCATATCAGGGTTGGAGATGATGGCGTCAAGAATAGCTCCTTTGGTGTGGGTAGGGGAGTGGCAGAGTTGCTTGAGGTCACTAATCTCAAGAAGGTTATTGAGAAGGTTGATTGTGGGATCATCGGGTTCATTCCAGTGCAGGTTAAGATCTCCTAGGAAGATATTTTTGGAGTTGGAAAGTAGCGATTTAGTTAGAAGGTCCGATAGTTCTTCGGCAAAGGGAAGGGGTTCACCAGGAGGGTGATAGATATTATGCAGTCGTATTGGGGGGGAGCTTTTCATTTTAAGTTTGGCTCCTAAGTATTCAAAGGTTGTGTAGTCAGTGTTATTGATCAATACGTTTTGGGCCCTTGCCTGTCGCGGGTACTTGACCCACCCACGCGAGTGAGGTACCATTTTTATAGGGAGACCTGGGGGAACACTGTGTGGTAGGAAATTTGTGGATCCACACAGATTCCAGAACTTTCCACCACAGAAATGTGAGGAAAATGTATTTTTTTTGACAAAGTTTGAGGTGTGCAAGGGATTCTGGGTAACAGAACCTTGTGAGAGCCAGACAAGTCACCCCATCCTGGATTCCCCTGGGTGTCTAGTTTAAAAAAATGTATAGGTTTGCTAGGTTTCCCTAGGTGCCGGCAGAGCTAGGGTTTAAAATCTACAGCTAGGCACTTTGCAAAAAAAGGGTCAGTTTTAACTGTGAAAATGTGGTGTGTCCACATAGCGTTTTGGGCCGTTTCCTGTCGCGGGCACTAGGCCTACCCACACAAGTGAGGTAACATTTTTCTCGGAAGACTTTGGGAATGCGGGGTGGGTGGAAGTTTGTGGATGAACGCAGATTCCTGAACTTTCCACCACAGAAATGTGAGGAAAATGTGTTTTTTTTGACAAAGCTTGAGGTTTGCAAGGGATTCTGGGTAACAGAACCTGGTGCGAGCCAGACAAGTCACCCCATCCTGTATTCCCCTGGATGTCTAGTTTTCAAAAATGTATAGGTTTGCTAGGTTTCCCTAGGTGCCGGCAGAGCTAGGGTTCAAATTCTACAGCTAGGCACTTTGCAAAACAAGGGTCAGTTTTCACTGTGAAAATGTGGTGTGTCCACGTTGCGTTTTGGGCCGTATCCTGTCGCGGGCACTAGTCCTACCCAAACAAGTGAGGTACCATTCTTCTCGGAAGACTTTGGGGAATGCGGGGTGGGTGGAATTTTGTGGATCCACGCAGATTCCAGAACTTTCCACCACAGAAATGTGAGGAAAATGTTTTTTTTTTTACGAAGTTTGCAAGGGATTCTGGGTAACAGAACCTGGTGAGAGACAGACAAGTCACCCCATCCTGGTTTTCCCTGGGTGTCTAGTTTTCAAAAATGTATAGGTTTTCTAGGTTTCCCTAGGTGCCGGCAGAGCTAGGGTTCAAAATCAGGCACTTTGCAAAAAAAGGGTCAGTTTTCACTGTGAAAATGGGGTGTGTCCCTGTTGCGTTTTGGGCCCTTTCCTGTTGCGGGCACTAGGCCTACCCACACAAGTGAGGTACCATTTTTCTCGGAAGACTTTGGGGAACGCGGGTCGGTGGAATTTTGTGGATCCACGCAGATTCCAGAACTTTCCACCACAGAAATGTGAGGGAAATGTGGGTTTTTTGACAAACTTTGAGGTTTGCAAGGGATTCTGGGTAGGAAAACATTGGGGGGCCCACGCAAGCCTAGGGGGGGGGGGGGCAGAAAGACTGTAGTGGCCAAAACTAATTGGGGGAGCAAGGCCCTTGCCCAAGGGTCCGCTCCCCCCTCTCTGGTGTCTAGTGGGTGGATCACTGCTTGGGGATCACCCTCCTGGTTTAATCCCCAAGCAGGGATCCACTAGGGGAGATTCTCCCCTTTCCAATGATACCTCTCCCGTCTTTCTACGTGCTCGGGGGGCTGAGATAGCCCCCTGAGCACATAGAAAGTGAAACTGAAATGAGCTAAAGGCTTATTTCAGTTTCGGTTTTTATGAAATGACGACTGCGCGACGTGCACGCTGATCGTCATTTCAGGGAAACCAGGGGGAGTGCCTCGGGAGCTGGAGAAGCTCTTCCCCAGCTCCCGTGGCCTTTGGGGAGAAAAGGAAATCCCTCTGGTGCCTGCACCAGAGGGATCTCCGGTGCCATGTGCGAGGACGGCCTGGAGCCGTCCTGCGCACACGAGCACTGATGCGCACGACGGCTCCCGGCCGTCGTGCGCATGGAAGGGGTTAACAGCTTTTTAAGAAATACATTTGTTTATGTACAGGCGCATGCATTTTAGTGGTATGTGTTATGTGTACAATGAAAACTATGGCAAGACAGAGGATGGAACGAGCAATCCAATACCACTGGATTATACAAAGAAATAAAAGCAGCAGTGACGAGGAAGGTAGTGGGGGGACGGGTCAAGCAGGGAAGCAGGAGAGGATGGGAGATGGGCAAGCAACGATGGGAGAGGGCAGGAGGAAGCAACAATGAAGGAGCAAAAAAAATATCTTAATTGAAGCAGGGTCAGCACCAAAAATGAATGTGTCATTGTGGAATGTAACTGGTGAGCACTTAAAGCGCCCCAATACCATCGGCTCATGTTCATGCTACAGCAGGACGGAGGATCAAGTGTGCGCCTCAATAAGATTGGATCGCGTGAAAAAGAAAAACATGTGCTGTTCATGTTTTATCAACTTTATAAGAAATGCATTCGTTTATGTACACGTGCATTCATTTTAGTGGTATATGTGTACAAGGGAGATGGCCTGAAAACACAAGTACTCATTTGGAGTGCTTGAAAACAAAGAAAAATAGCTGCGCAAACCAAGAGTAGTGTAAAGAGACATGTACTTGGTCCGTGCGCTATGGAAGGTCCAAACACGAGAAGAGAGCATGACGGCCACATGCCATGTTGAATGACATCAAAGAAAATGAGAGCGACGCTGAAGTTTACCAATGGCAGGAGATGGGAAGCCTATAAGCACACAGATAGAACACAACACGTCTCTTCGAGACAGCGCATACGCTGTCTAGGTGAGACCTAAAAACAATAGATTTCCCACAGGCAAAACCTACAGGCTTTCCCAATGCTTGTTGTGTATAGAAACAGGGAAATTAAGTGATTTATCTGTAATCACAAAATGTGGAACTAAAGACGAGTCTATGGAAAGGATATGGCATCCTTTCGGTAGAGGATGTGGCTTAAGGGCCAGAGCTGCCAACTATGGATCTGGTAAACCGGGTTAGAGTTTCGGTGTTGGCTTCCCAATCTTGATTTTGGGCAAATCACTTATTCTTGCAGTCCCTACAAAAATGAATTTGTCCTTGTGTAAAGTAACTGATTCTAATGTAAAGCACTCCAATATCTTAGGGTGGTGTTGGTGCTATATACAACTGCACAAAACAAAGTAACTGGTGCTAATGGAAAGCGATCGGGCAGCCACAGGGAGATTAAGTGATTTGCCCGTAATCACAAAATGGGGAACTGAGGCCAAGGTTAGGGAGACGATGTGGCGCCCTCTTGGGAGAGGATGTGGCGTAAGGGCCACAGCTGCTGACTATGGAGCTGGGATACTGGGTTTAAGTTTCGGTGTCAGCTTAACATGCTTGATTCTGGGCAAATTACTTAATCTTCTCATGCCTACAAAAATGAATTAGTCCTTGTGTAAAGGAACTTGTGCTAATGTAAAGCACTGCAATACCTTCGGGTGGTGTTGGTGCTATATAAAAGTGCACAAAAAAGTAACTGGTTATAATATAAAGTGCTCCACTACCTTCTTGTGGTGTTGGCGCTATATAAAACTGCAAGAAAACCTGAAGGAATCACAGTGTTAGGCTGGTGTACAGTAGTGAACATGAGGAAATAAATCACATCGGCAGCCACATTAAATGGACTACTTTTGCCATGGACACTGAGGGGCAGGCAGGCCTTGATGACATGAATACTCAGCCTGGATCCTTTGAAGAGAATTCAAGTTAAGCAACAATTGCAAACAGAAACACTTTGCTGATGGATGCAGAAAAGTAAGAAAGTGTCCCAATGGGAGAAATTGGAAGAAATATGGTCCCTCCCTATGAAATGAGAAGCAACAAGGTGAGACAAGACAGTTCAGCCATTTTGCACAAGTGAAACATGGCTATGCAATTACAGCAGAAGACACAAACTTTAGAAGCTCTGACATGCCATGTGATAACCCATGCCTGATTAACTTGAAGTATAATTTTCCAGCTATAAATACCATTGCTGAACGACCATATATGGTGCAAACACACCTAGTACCCACATGTGCGGAAGATAAACGGACTACATGTATACCAAGAAGTAGCAACCGTGCACACACGCTCTAATAAGCATGTCAACTATACACTAACCGGACATTAAGAGTCAGAACACCACCGCTCACTAGAACGGAACAGACTGGCATGGGGGTTATAGCAATGATGGGGTCGGGGATGATTTGTAGACTGGGCAAGCACCGAGAGGTGTGAGGGAGCAAGCAAAGACAGGAGGAAGGAGGTGGGGAAATGGAAAGAAGCATCAAAGGAAAAAGCAGTGACGGGGAGGAGGTGATCTGTGGACGGGGCATGACGGCAGGTGGGAGGAGACAGAGCTGGTAAAAGCACAAGCACTGTATAGAGTGCTGAAAAACAAAGAAAAAAGTAGGTCCTAAATTATCATAAAACCGGGAGCAGTGGATGTTTACCAGTGCTTGGTCCATGTTCTAGGGGGAAGGCTAAACACAAGAACAGGCATGACAATGCATGCCATGGACAAATGGTGACAAATAATATGAGACAGATGATGGAGCGAGCAAATGGAAGCCTGTGGGTGGGCTGAAGCCCACAGGTCAAACACAAAATGTCTCTTTGAGACAGCCCATGCGCTGTATAGCCAAGACCTAAAAAGAAGTGCCCTGATGTGAGCCGTGGAAGGATACTAGTCATCCAATGAAAAGGGTGGTAAAGCGGCTAGGCTAGTCATCCAACCAAAATAATAGTAAAGAGGCCATGCTCCAGGGGAGAGACAAACACAAATAGAGTAAGGAAAGCCATTAAGAAAAAAGCAAACTAATTTGGTTGATGAGAAAGCCAACTATGATTAGCAAAAGGCTGACCCAAAGTCCACTGTAAGTGGTGGTAATATCCACAATAGGTCTTTTCGATAACAGACAGCTAAAAGCTGCCTTGCCTGATTATGAGGCCTACAAAGGGGAGGATGAGAACTGTGGGAACTTACAGGAATAGGGGAAACAAATTTTACTATTTCGAGGGATCAACAGAAATTAGAATGTGTAGTGAAGAAAATCAATGGTCAAAGATTGCTTTTTTGAAAAGAAATATTGGATCATTTTCAATAGTGTCTTGAGATGAATTAAAGGTGTTTTATGAGCTGTTAAAGTTAAACTATACAGATGGTGACAGCTAAATCCTTGGTAACTCGATTTTCGGTAAAGCATTTGGATGGTTTATAAAGAAGTAGAACTCAAGTGTGAGAATGAGGAGAAAGGATATGGAGCACTGCCTGACCCCTCTGCCATGTCTCCTTTCAGAACAGAAGAGGATGTGGCATAACAGACAGAGCTACTGACCTTGGAACTGCGGAACTACGTTTGAGTCTCGATGTCGGCTTAACATCCTGTGATTCTAGGCAAATCACTCAATCTCACCTTGCCTAAAAAACATAAATGAACTGTACTTGTGTAATGTAACTGGTGCTCTTGTGAAGTGCTCCAATACAGTCAGGTCGAGTTCACGTTATATAAAACTGCAAAATAAACCCTTTCAGAGGACTACAGGGCAGGCAGGCACTATTAGGTGCAATTGTGGGGGTTGAGGCCTTTTACTCCTGATGCCCCATGGCCTGACCTATTAAGGGTCTTGAGCAACTGTGCGAAATGCCCCTTCAGCACTTGACTGTCAGTGGTAGCATGAGCTAAGCAGTCCAAGGCATTTCAGGGCAGGATGTAGATACAGGGGTTGAACACAGGCTCACAACTCAAAGTATGTTCAATAGCAGCAGTAAATGATTGCCCAGTCAAATACTTTCTTTTATTACAAAAGCGGTATTTATATATATGAACACAAAGTGAAATACGGCATACACAAACAATACACACAGCCCCCTATTCAATAGGCAGGTCCCTGAATCCCACTTCCCTCTCACTAGTGGTAGTGGTTATTCCCCATTCACTATAGTCAACATTCAGGTTAGGCCCCTCTACTAGTCTGAGTCTCGGGAGTCCCACTCTGACTCTGATAAAAGTGAAAAGTAAAAAGTGTTCCAGCGCCCGAAGCGCTTATGTAGCAGAACAAGTTCCCTACAGAGCCTTCCGGCCCTACGATCAGTCTTATCCGTTCCTCCAAGAATGGTGCGACTAGAATCTCTGCGGGAAATGGCAGCTGCTGGTGAGTAGCACTCATCGCTCAGCTGGGGCAGCGGCCCGATGGGCACTTCAGTAATCTTCACAACGGCCTCACCTAGAATACAGGGTTGCCGACTTCAATCCACACAAAGGCTCTGGCCCAAGAGGCACGGCAGTAATGCTGACCATGGCTAACTTCACGCTGCAGCCCTCTGGCATACAAGATCACAGACCTGAACCTGCACATGTGCAATGACCCGATCAGTGCAGCAGCCATCTATTCACACCTCGCTACAGAGACCCACTCGCCAAGATTACCCACTGGGCCTCGCTCTCTCAAACTCTCTCCTCTTCCTCACAGGGCACACTGGTCTTGGTAAACAGGCAGGCACTGGTGCTCCAGGCTTCAGGGGCAGGTAATCTTGGAAGTCCCTGGGTGTTGTCCTCCCACCCAGGTGGGAGACTTGAAGGCTCTAGGCTAGAGCCTTGGTCACAGTCAGAAGTATTACAGAGCTTCTCCTACTCGCACAGCCTGACCGGCTGCTTGACAGTTGACAGTTTTGAGGGTCTAAAGATCCCTTTGTGATTTAGGGTCTGAGTCTTTGAAGTTTGTGTTGGGGGCCTGCTTCTTTTTGAAGTGCCTACTCCTCTGCCCTTCCTCCAGAAAGCAGTCTGTCACAGCATTAGCGACCTTTAAATCTGATAGTCCCATAACACATACCATGGGAGTGACTCGTGGTTCACACCTGGATGTCAGCCACAGTGATATGTGCATCAAAAGGTTACCCCAGGACCTAACACTATTCTTTATGATGCTCGTATCAGCCCCAGCTCCTTCCTGAGATGTGCTCAGGCCCCTTTCCAGTGCCTCTCTCTGAATCAAAGAGCACTCTTTGAAGTGTACTGAAGAGCCTGGCTCATCTTACTCCAGTGTGTGTCTCACCCAGCTCACCTGAATGCAGAAATTCACAAATCTGTCTGGGGGTATTCCTCTACCTCTTTATGCTCCTCCAGTCAGCCCTGGGACTCCCAAAATGGAACCCAGAATCTTCCATATATTGTACCATTCACAGGCACACATACAGCCAGCACATGTATATAACACATGCACACTGCACAGCGCTGCATACTAACTTGATGAAAGTCAAGGGTGAGTTAAGCACACAGCAGTGGAACTTTACATGAGTGAGCCTCTAGGTCTCACTCCAGTGACATAGGTAAAAAGGCCTGTTCACTTCTACTGATCACTACACTGTATACAGCCATCACTGTACTCGTGCTACTTGACTCCTGGCAAAGGCAGTAGCCTTTCACCACTATGAGGGTAGACCTTTGAACGCCCCTCCCAGTTTAACAAGACACAGACCTATGTCATGGCGGACATGCATAATCCGGGTTCATCCATGACAACAAAAATCCGCAGCAGGGATCCAAACATTGTTGCGGCTGGAGCACTCAGTGCAGGGGTACACGTCCATCACCATGTGAGGGACTTTTCCATCTCAACAGTCCTTGGTACACCTTTACCTCCTCAGCCTCATGTTTGCTGTTGAAGGGCTTGGGCAAAGGCAAGTAGTGGCAGCTATAAAGGTAAACATGGCTTTTAGAGGGCTGTTTACTATCTTTTACTGCCACTGTTTTTACAGCTCTTAAAACCATGAGTAGCACATGGCATGTCGGGGTACAATGGGACATGCTAGATGTAGCAGCTGCAGCTCCTTGCTACCCCTAATTGACATCCATAATAAGTGTTTGAGTTCTGTTATACCACTTCTTGCTGAAGGCATGCTATTACATAAATGTTTCCAAGTGGTACAGCTTTCTTTATAAGTGCGGTTCTCCACTAGGGCTTTTGACCTTTTTGTTGTCCACTTATGAGTTGCTGAAGTAAAGATAAATGTGAGGCGCTGGTAGTAGACAACTCTGGTTCTAACAGCAGGTGTGCTAACAACTATCATGACCAATTTAGTGTTTTGGGGCACTATGGGTAATGGGTAGAAGCACTAAAAGATACTTTCAAGTGGTAAAAGGCTTTAATGAGGGGGTGACTGAGGCTTACAAAAATATATTCACAGTCCTAGCTGCACCAAGTAATATAATACTAAACAGTATACTGAAAGTTTAATCATTGAAACCTCCTGGCCCCTAAACAAATCAACGCTTCCCTTATGTCTACAATGCCCCACCACATTATTTTCCCCTGCCCTGTTTTTTTCTCCTCATCCCAGTGCCTATTGGACTTTTTACAGGTCTAGTGAATCCCTTACTTTCCCTTCACCAACTGTCTTACCTCTTTTCAGAACTATCATCTCTCGGTATTTTGATAAGCATTTTGAACAGAGTTGTATTTAACTTTATCATAGCTCTAAAACCACGTATGCAACTTCACCTCAACCCACAATTTAAACATAACCTTGGAATTGTCACCTCATCTCTCTTCTTCATTTCCTTAATACACGTCTAGAGTGAGTTGCTTATACCCAACTTGTCTCGTACATTGATCGTATCTCTCATCTCTCTCCTTTACAATCCTTATTTCACGCTGCTTATGCCCAAGAAATTGTGTTGTTCTTAGACACTAACTCTTTTAACTTTAGCTGGGCAAAATTAACTATCCTCTCTAGTCATTCTTCTTGACCTTACTTACATTTTGGGAGGCCGTTTATTTTATTTTTTATATTTTTTATATTTGCTGTCTTTTAGAATTTAGCTTTTATCCAACTGGAGTTCAGAGCACTGTATGCGAGAAGGTGTGAGACTTCAGGCAGATAGTATACCATACATTGACTGGTAGCATAACAGAATAAAGAACAGTTTACCACAATAACAGAGAACTGATAACATTGGTAAATATAAGCGTGGTAATCAATTCCTATCACGAGGTCGGTGAATCTGCTGATGGGATAGCTAGTTGTTAAGGGACATCATCGACATATGAACACAAAAATGATGTTGGAAGCACATACCAGTGCATGACCAAGTGAGAACAACAGAGTCATGTGTGTACTCACCACGTGAACCACTCCATCCAAAGCAATAATATTGGTGTAAAGGGATGGAATGGCTCTAAGAAGACTCCCTAAATTATCAGAGCACATTTTGCAGTTTTATTATAGTCACATATTTGACAAATCTGCTCATCACTTTGTGTCTTGCAAACTGGTTTCCTTCGCATTGCAATACTAGAGGTTGACTCCATCCCATGTTATCATGCTCTATTAATGCTTCTTCATTTTTTGTCCTTTTTCTTCTTGTTCAATCATACACTTTTGATGTATTTTCTTTTTTGCTTTGCTTGTTATTGTTTGCCCTCCTGTGGTTCTCTTTTTACCCAGTTATCGAATGCCTCCATCCTTTTTCTCACACCTCTGAGGATCCATTTTATCAGTGCTGTAGTTCCCTCAGTTTTTGTGACGGCTGATACTCTCTTCATGGGCTCATGCTTTGAATCAATAGCATTTGATCATATCATCATGTTTATATAGTTCTTCAAAAGTCTAAAGAACTTCAAACAAGGTCCAAAGTTCAGGGAAATCAAAAATCTAACTTTTTACCATTTGTCATTAGAACTACTGCCATTGAGACCATTGTTTATTTGAAAACGAATATTGGATAATTTTTAATAGTGTCTTGAGATGAATGAAAGGTATTTTATGAGCTGGTAAAGTTATACTGTACAGCCTTGCCAGAAATGATGCTTGTTTAAAGCACTTGCATGCACTTTCAGATCTTGAAGCGCAGTACCTGATGACAATGATGATGTGTGCTCAATTAATTCACATTTCAACTGTCCACTATTCTATGTTATTTCTAACCATAATAAGAACACAGCAGCGCAATGCTAAATCATTGTATCCTTGTATGGCATTATTGTTAGGTAGAACAGACAAAAAGGGCAGCACTGGACCTCACTTGTAAACACTTTCATCAGCCATAAATACACTATGAATTGTGTAGAGAATTAATTTTCAGAGTATCATGATTCTTCAATAGATCTCCATTTTAACAATTGAAATTTGAGGAAAGCCTTAAATTGGCCCCTGTGGTGCACAGGTCCAATATTCATATGAGGTCTACTAACTGTAAACATATCCTCCGAACACTATTGCAGATTAGGACAAAAAAAACACCATGATCCTTTAGCAGGTAGCGTTCATGCACTAATGCTCATACGTTTCGCATAATCTTGTTTCATGTGCCCCAACTGACCACAGTTGAAACATGAAATACCCCAAGGCAGAGAAAACTCTTCCATTCCTTGACCCTTGCCAGAGCTCTTTAATACTTGTCACCGTTCTTTCTGTCTCCCCATTCCTCCCTGTTCCTTCCTTTTGACAGCTTGTTGGAAAGATTAGTTTAGATTCAGTGGGTTCTTTTTTGTGCTAATATACAGCAACACAGTAAGTTGCAATTGAAAGAAATTCTGAAAGACCTTTTGTTTGTCAACAAATACATATCATTCTCAATTGTTCCTGTACTTTAGGCAAATACAGTAGAACGAATGCCGCTCCAGCTGCTTCCTAGTGGATTGTGTAGCATCAATAATACCAGAATAATGATCAAACACATCGTTTAAACAATCAAGGTAATCAGCTGGGGTTTCCCTTTTGTTTTGCTACAATTATCAATCTTAGGACAATTAGTTTTAACAGGACATACTTCAACAACAGCATTATACAGAGCATCTCCAGCAACAATAAGAGCAGTGCCATAGCCAAATTTCTTTGACATGCAGCTATCTTCTATAACCCCCGGCATAATTGCACATAGGAATTGATATACATCAGCCCAATGGATTTATAAAATTCAACAAACAGTTTGCAACTCTTCTCTGAATTTTTAGGACAATCTGATATTTTCTGGAATAGTTACGTGATATTTTGAAGATCCAAGGGGGACCAGGAAACATGAATGGTGGCTTGGCCCCCTAGTCCAGGGCCTGGGTACTCCCACAAAGGCACAATGACATTGGATACACAAACAGCCATGACTAAATAGATGATCTCAAGTTTGTTGAGATTTCTTCAATTGCCACCTTTGGTCCACAAGTCCAATCTGTGTGAGGCCCACTGATTTGAAACATATCCTTCCAAACTGCACCAGATTATGACAAACAATTACCATGATCCTTTATAATGATCCCAAAATCAAAAAAATTACAATTCTTGGCTTTTCTTCAATGAATGATTTTGTAGGAAACCCACACACTCCCTGAACTAAAACCTCTGGTTTCCAGCCTTTCAGCTCTGGGGATGCTGTTTCCAAGAAATCTACCATAAACTAACCCTGGGCGTAGTTCGCGTAGTAGCACTACGCGTAGCTACGCGAAGTGCGCTTTGCACTACGCGAGCTACGCTTTGCACTACGCGAACTGCGTAGTGCGGTAGGAAATGCTGTTCGCAATGACTGCACAGTGCCGGATGCTTGTCTGCACTGTGCAATCATTGCAAACGGCATCTTGCACAGTGCAAGCGGTCGTTTTCTGCCGCTCGAGTAGATTTGTACTCGAGCGGCAGTTTTCTCAACGCGGACTGGTAGTTTCTCATCGCGAGCGGTCGCGAGCATACGCAACCACTCGCAATGAGAAACCTGATCTCCCCGCGTTGAGAATCTCGCCGGGAGGTTTATTTTCCACGCTCGCGATCGGCAACTTGATGTTGTTGATCGCGAACGAGGAAAAAGCCTCACCGGGATGTCATTTTGCTCGCTTGCGGTCGCCAACTTGACGTTGAGGACCGCGAGCAAGCAAAAAATGCCCGCTACGCTACGCGTTTTTGCACTGTGCTACATGCAATTCGCGTAGCGCGTAGTTGCGCAAACTACGCAAACTACGCGAGCGTAGCGTAGTTTTCCGCCCAGGCCTACCATAAACTGCTAAGGGTCAGTGTCTCTGTCACTCTCTCCATTATGCTGAAAGTTTTTAGGTTTGGCTGATTTGTATGAATACCCCAGCCTTCAGATTTTTCTTTATAGTCCTTATTTCCGTTAAAATTCTTCTCACAAGCCAATGAAAATGAGAAAGCGTTTATTTACAAAAGAAAAAATAACAGAGTTAACTGGCCAGAGTTTTCCCTAACATAGGTGAATAGGGCAAGCTCCCAGAATGACAGCCAAGCACATTTATACATGCTAATAATATATATTGTTAGTAGGATCAAATAGGGTGATGTGATTAATTCTTAAAAAAAATAAAAGCAGGAGTCTATGGTGAGCTCATGAGAACAAGTGAACGACCTTCAAACAGTAGCGATAATATGTAACCATTTTGGCTGAGCAAGCTAATCTTCGTTTTCTTTCCTCAGAAGCCTAGAGGTGGGATCACTTCAACGTGAAAGATAAGCACTTCCTGTGAACAAATTTAGAGTGAGTAGGAATACATGGCTGAAACATGTTACCATTATGCTAATGCTAATGCATTTTTGTATATTACACAGTCCCCCTGGCATTCTGTGACAATGGATTTAGCAACCTTTATCTGCATTTTGAAAAGGACTAGATGTATTTTTGTTATGAAGTTTGTTAAATTCATATTTGCTGGATCCTATTTATTTAAAGATTTTATAAAGTACTAGGTGGCACCTTCAGGCAACTAAACAGTATCACAACAAGGGGCAGTGGAAATCAGTAGGACAAGGTGGAAACCCATGTCAAATGTGTTTTAGCCATGACCCTTGTACTGGCAGAGCAACAGCTGAAAGAAGCTCTTATATGAATAAATGTTAGGAGCTTCAGAATGACTGATTCTCGGTTCAGATGCCTCATGTTATACAGGAACTTTCATCATTTGTGGCTTTGTACTTCCAGGAATTTTCCTCCATGTCTCAGCTTCTTTAAAGACTAGTCGTTGATCAGATTGCATACACAGAACAAAAGTTTCTTGTTGGAGCAAATTGTGGTGCCACTTTCTGGAAATAATTGGGTTTTTTGCCCCAATAGGTTTTATGTTTGAAATAGATTCTTGTGTTTATCAAGAAGGCAGGGGAGAGCAGTGAAGGCAGGTTGAATATGGTTGCACGCAAAAAGTTTGAGCACAATCTGGTTGTCTGGTCCTGTAACCTTTGTAGCTGGTGATGATCATTTTGAGGAAGCAAGTGCAGATGATATTTTAGTAGCTGAGATAAGGCATGATTAGTGCTCTTGTGTGCTCCACTTGGTGGTCACTTTAGCATAGAGGGAGGAGTTTTCAGAATGAAGAGAGCTGCAGATTGGCTTTTCTAACTACTGCATTGACGTAGGGAGTAAACAAAGTTCTGAGACAAATATTAGCCCAAGGTTTCTTAATTTCATAGCAGTTATTGGATGGAGACTAAGGCCTGGGAGCCATTTAAAGATTATGTTGGGCTTAGTTTCTTCAATTACCAGAATCTCTGTTTTAGCTCTGTTAATGCTGAGAAAGCTCCCCTTCATCCATCAGAACACATGATCCAAGCACAATGTAAATTTGGTTGAATTACCTCTTCTGCTTTCCAGCCAGAAGTAGATTTGACTTATCAAATCATGAAAATCCTAAAGAGTGGTTTGTGAGCCTACCCTGTCAGTAGGAATTTGTTACCAAAAACATGTTGTCATCATAAAGAGTTTTAATCTTCCATGTTCTAGTTTGTTTCTATAATTGGCCCACAGTACCAGATGTATGGATTAGCCTAGAATATAGTCTTCTGTTGTTATTAGGGATGTCAACTATGGTACTTTCATAACTCTCTTTTGTGGCTGCTTTTGGTGCGGTTGGTTGTATTAGAACTAGAGAACTAGGCAAGGAAATCATTACTTGAAGGTCTTAAAGAGGCTCAAAATTTAAAAAATCAAGCTTATCTTTATTTGTATCCTCACGAGGAACATGTTTCATCTAAACTTGATATGACAGAGAAAGTGCTGAACTTAAGATCACACAGGGTCATTAGTATTTTGTTTGAAATGCTATCCATATCTTCTACCAGCCGTTATTCACTGAGCCCGATTCTTTAAAAATATCTGCAATGCTCGAGTGATAGAATTCTTCAAATTTGACACGAGTAACAAGTTGTAAAATATGCAAATGTGTGTTAATGCCTCTGTCTCCCTAGATTTCTTGTGATTTCATGAATTCAGATATTTTTTTTCTGCTCTTATCCTTTTTCCTCTGATTTTCCGTGTGATTTTGTGTTGAATTCCTCCTTCAACCTCACCTATCCCCACACCTTCTGTGTTTCATGGACAAATTCCACGTTTCAGGAATCTCTTTGATATTGAAAGGTAGACTAGCAAGCAGTGTTGATGCTTCTGTTGTAAGCTCCACTTTGAGAAGGCGGAGAAAGGCAGTCTCACCCATCAGTAGGAAATAGCCTCATTGTAGTTGGTATGCCATCCATAATTCCAGTCATACAGTAAACTAATTCCTGCATGTAGGAACATGTTGCATTGTCTTAAGGGCCACGTTTAGAACGCCCTGTAAACACTGATGCATTACTCTAAATTGCTTGGACAGTGGATATGTGCATTACAGCGCTGTGAAGCCACAGTGACAGCAACACAAATCTGTACATACCTCTGTAACAGGTAACATTTTTCATGCACTCTTTAAGAAGGCTCAATTTAAAAGCAAACCATTAAGAAGAATGCATGGTCCAAAGGATTTGAATGGTCCATCACACAACCCCCTGTACAATTAATAAGCAATAATTAAAATAATGTGATGTTCCAGAATTCTGGATCATGACATTCCTTCCATTATTGCTTAGCAATTTAAAAGCAAATGTAATTAGTTCTAAGTGCATGTGGCATAAATCTCCTTCACCCTGTAGGTTTATCTTATCACTTTCCAAATGGTTATTTCAATATTTAGTGCTTAGTGTACTGTTCTCCCTCCCAAAAATATCCTTCAAGCCCCAGTGACAATGTGTTAAGAAGCCATCAGTTTATTTTACTGTGTGTTGGTGGTAAGGCTAATGTGCTAAATAATCTGTCAATGAGTATTGTATTGTGTTGTAGCATATATATTCAATGGCCGACTGGCCATACTGGGCATTGGGGTTTTCCCCAGGAGTCTGGGAGGGTGGGGTGCTGGTTTTGTGTACTGGGGACGTGTTTTGACACTGGGGACTGGCTTTGCAGCAGTGCTGCAATATCGGTCCCCCACCCTTCCAGCCTCCTGGGGAAACTGTGGTTTGAAATTTTTTATGGGTTTAAAAGCCCCCACTCTAGAGTTCCCTGTGTATCCAACAGATTTCAAGCAACAATAAAAGTGTCAAGATATCTGTTGTGATTAATGTTCTTGCTGGAGAGAGGTCAGAGATTTGTCTAGTGGCAGTTTTTATTCATCTAAAGTAGCCCAGAGGTTTAAGATGCCTGCTGCAAAGAACATGTACCATGCAGATCACAAAACTGTATTTTATGTGCATAGCTCAATGAGTTACTACTTTTGTCACAGTGATCCTCCTGCTACTTGCAGTTTATTGAGTTACAATCGTAATATAGCATAGTGAGGTATGAACTGCCATCTAAGAGCTGCATGCAAACTGCATCGTACAGGTTATAAAGTTATGTTTTCCCCAGTCTTTCATTATCCTAATGTTGCAAAAAAGGGTAGTTTGGGTAGTAAAGTCAACCCCAACCACTGTGGTACGTTTTAAATCATGAGTTTGTGCTTCTTAAGACCAAGCAATCTTAAAAAATGCCTACCCGTGTCCATGGCAAGTGACTCCTACACCTAATAGTTCCCCTTTGTCTTTTGTAACATTTTATATGCACTGATTTACACATGTATGATTCATTGTCACTGTATGTGTGTGTGATGCAAGCTGCTGCGACACCCTACACTGGTATGAGAGGCACTGTAAAACAAATGAAATACATGTGATAGAGGGGCTATGGAGAAATGAGGGTCACTGTTGGAGGGTGATGGTGAGGGGATCATCGAAGGCCCCCAACAAAGATTGTAGCACGGTCAGCCATCAGCACTAAAACCGGCCCTGGTCCTCCCTCAGTGAGAAGCCCCCTGCCCGCAAATTGTTGCGAGGTGACCTTGTCTTACAGATCAGACCTCCGAGACTCTGAGGGTAATAATTTAACTAAATTACCTTTTCAGTCTTTCCTATGCTAATTACCTAACAATTCAGTAATTGAGGAATATTTGTATTGTGAATCTTGACAAAACAAATTGTGATATGATTAGAGGATGGCATGATTACAAACTTTGCCTTCCTTGTTAATACATCAATACAGAAATTGCTTTTCAATATGCCTACTGTGTCTTTTTATGCACAATGATAGCGTGACTCATTGAAAGGGAGTCTCAACTGCACTTTATCGGTTTATATGCAGACTTTCTAATTGGACCTATAGCCCACACATGTGAAAATAGCCAAATTATTATTAAGTGGCTGGGTATCCTGGTCCACTATTAGGTCATCATTTCGTATGCTTTAAAAGCTAATACGATTGAACATATAATGAAAAATGTGCTGTAGAATGTACCAATTTTGCGGGGTGAGAACCCCCCCCCCCCAAAGCCCACTTGTAGTGGTCACACGCACTCGCTGTGCTCACTCGCTGGGAGACTACTGTCTTAGTATTGAGCCTGTGTGGGAAGTGCTTCCATGTTGTGCGTGATGACCACAGAGGCGCAGTTATCATGTTATGGGATGCAGAGCTTAGCAGGGTGTTGAATGAAAGGAGTGTAAAGGATAGATTCTCGACTTACATTTTGAGTTATGCTGACAGCTAGATAACTTTGTAGGTCCCTTTGTGGTATTTATAGTTATTATTATGGAGATTCCAGCACTATTTCTGTATTGGTTGATGCATTAGTATCCACCACACTATAGTTGTTTTAGGCTGGACAGGTTTTAGAGGGACGGAATAGTATGTCAATGATCTGCCCGGATGGACAGTGATACAGTCCTACTATGTGATCAGCATGGAAGGGAGATAAGTATGCAGCTAATGGGACTTGCAGTGTCAGACTAAATTAGAGTCCTCTTTTGGCCAGCATTGTATGGCAGATCTTTCTGTGGCATTCCTACGTTGTAGATTCATGTACAGTTGCTGTGTGGTGGTGAGCTGTATTTCTTGTATTCTAGTGTTTGTATAGCACTTATTACACCTACGGGGGTCCTTAAACACTTATCCACACAGATAGCATGCTACACCATGTGGAAACGTGAATGGATTTGTGGTATCTTTTTTGAGCCTATCTGGGATACATAAGGTTGGTAGGCATGTATACAGGGAGTTTGATGACTATAGCTGAGTATGAAAGGCAGTAGGCACATGTATAAGGAGCTGGGTGGGTACAGAACGTGGTAGGCACATGGGTAGGGGACTGGGTGAGTATGAAAGATGGTAGGCACATGTACAGGGAGCTGGGTGGGTGCGGAAGGTGGTATGCATTTGTTTAGGGAGCTCGGTTGGTACGGAAGGTGGTATTTGTGTGTACATGGAGCTGGACGACTTTGAAATATAGAAGTCACGTGTACATAAACGTAGGTGAGCATGAAAGGAGGTAGGAACGTGCAAAGGGGGCAGGGCGACTATGAAAAGTGGTAGGCATGTGCACATGGAGATGGAGTATGAAAGGTGGTAGGTGTATGTACAGGGAGCTGGATGGGTGTGGAAGGTGGTAGGCACTTGTACAGGAAGCTGGGTGAGACAAAAAGAGCTGGGCGATTGTATACAGGGCAACATTGTTGCAAAGATTCCTTTAATCTGTCTTTGACTGTAGACATTAGCATTTAAGAATCCTCCAATTAAGTTCAGGCAGGGAATTCTAAATGCAGCATGATTTGACATCAACTGCCTCTTTTTTAGTGGAGCTTCCATTAATGGATAGAAGGAGCTGATGTAGAAAACAGTCTATAACAATGTGTCCTCCAGCTGATGTGGTAATCCATTGCAAATGAGTATCTTTCAATTTTTATAAGTACGAGAAAGAAGGGAAACAAAACTTACAATTTTAAATGATGAAGAAGCAATGTGTACTTAAAATGTTATTGGCAGTACATCTTTGCTCTTTACAACAAAAACCTGCTACTAACTCACGGGAAGTAGGTCTGCCTTTTTTGGCACTCGTATCCATGCGGATGTCTTCTACAGCTCAAGTTTTCACCTAACTGTTGGAGAAAGGATTAACAGTTTCCACTACTAATGGAACCAACTTTCCAAAGATTTACTATAGTTTCATGGATCTATCATGTGAACTCAGCCTTTAACTTGGGACTCCTGGTAGCAGTGCAGCGAATCCCAGCATCAAGACTACTGGTTACTGTAAATCAGGTCAATCCTGAATATAAACCTAGGCTTACCCGTCACTCTTCCGGGCATGTTTATGGCAATCAATGAGCCAAAGATTCATCTTTATATCCATTAAATGGCCCCTGGACGGTAGCTCCAGGAAACTTACGGCTAGTGGTCTTCTGTAGCCACATATGTCCACATGTCAGTCTCTGGGTGGAGAAAGCATAAATGAAACTTTCCAATTGATTGAATATGTAGGAAGACACAGAGCACAAAAAATGAAAGATGTTTCCAGATGAGCAGTCAGGCCTGTTTTGATAGGCCATGAACTCAAAATTTCTTCTGGCATTCCGAATCGAGTCATTGCCGCCAGACCTCAGTGATAGCCAGACTCTTCCGAATTGGAATGGGAAGGGTGTTGAGGCTTTCAAAAGGCTTGTGGGAAAGGCTTAGAGTACCAACCTTAAAATATCTATTTCCCCTTGATATTTTTGGAGATGGTTGTGGTGAACACAGGGTCAATATGACGATGTTATTGGTCACATTAAATGAGTAACTCTAAGGGCACAAAACATCTTGCACGATGTACTGTCTTTAAGAAAAGCATTAACTGGAGAGTCCATGAAAGGCCTGTGAAATGCATTTCTGTAGCAATCCTGGGCAACACATACGCACCACTACTCAATATATATCACACAATTCTTGATCTCCCTCCACACATAGAATGAGTCACACCTTCCACATTTCTTGGAAATTAACCAATTGAAAGATTCTCTCCTGTGGACTTCCATCCAGTGGCAACTACTTATGTCTCAATTGCCATTTCTCCCTTTTGAAAGCAACTTTGCTTTCTCCGCTTTATTATGAATTGCAAACTCTCATAGACAATTACAACTGCAAATACACACCTGGGGTACAAACGCCAAATTGGATTTAATATTGTTTTCACTACATCTCTTGATTCATGCATTTTTCTTATCACGCCAGACAGTGGACAATATCTTCACTGTCTCAATCCCGAATATCTAATTCAGTATTTCCCTTTATTTTACACACCTCACAATCATACATTTACCTCTGGGACACTAGTGAGACAGAGGTAGTTATATTAGGTAGAGTAGCTAGAAACCTTGGTCCTGAGGAAAGCCACAGAACTCGAAAGGCTTATTATGAGGTAAAAAACTAATTAGGAAATATTCCCCTATTATTTAATATTTTATTATTGCCAACTGACAACCAGATTGAATCTGTTAGTTTAGCCAGTAGGCCATTTTACTTGGCCCTTTCCACATGATTATCATTAGGACATTCAGAGAAAGTGAAGCCATTCCATCTCACAAGAGACCCTCTTAAACCCCCAAATTATTTAGCGCACACAATTGTGATGTTAGAATTTCACACAAGTGAGGAGTGGGCCCTATGATGAAGCATACCACTTTTGGATTAGTGAGGGCTCTGCCGCATTATAATTGAATAGCTTATTTGCCTAGCTATCCTCTACGTTTTTGCAAAGGAGTGGAATACTGGGCATTCCTTTAGATGTACCAACACTATTGAATTATGGTTCTCATTCCCACTTAGAGTATTATTGGTTTGTTGTGGTTGTGCACATGGTCCAGGATTCGGCATTCACATCTACAACAAGGAAAGAGGTCAATAGTTAAGGTGAAGATTCTTGTAGTCTGTCTATCATGAATTCCATACTTAGGTCATTATAAATAATTGCTTAGTTTACAATATCTGACCTTGAACCATCTGCTGCAGACACAGTGTATCAATACTCCATTGTGTGCGCTTTCCCTTTAAAGGCATGTTTTGGCCCATTGGCCTGCTTTAATAAAAAGCAATGTACTGTAATTTCTGCTTTTGAGCCTTAGCTTATGCTGTGATTGGTCCTAGCTCATGGTTGTGCCACGAAACATGATCAGTGGTTACTGTCCACCAGCTCTGATCTTATATGCTTAGTTCTCTCTTTTCTAATCTGACTTGCACTTCTAGATATCTGCAGCAATGCAGAACCAAATTATGAAGCAATGTTTTCTGAATTATGCAGCAAGGAAAAAGCGAATTTTGTGGCACATTATAGACCTAATTCACAAAGGTTACTTACATTTTTGAGTAAGTTTACACCTTTTCGGCATTCACAAACTGCACCTTTGTAGTAACACACTTTTATAGTAACGTACACTTTTGCAGAAATCCTGCACTACATATGGCCAACCACTCTACCATAAAAAATTATGGAGTTAGGGACTTACTACAAAAGTGTAAGTTACTACTATAGCGTAAGTTACTACAAAAGTGCAGTTTGTGAATACCAAAAAGTTGTATGTAAATAGCACTTTGTAGTAAATTGTGTAGTACTGCTTATATTGCTACAAAATGGACTACAACGTGCAGTGTGTGAATCAGGCCCTATGGGTTTATAGTCAAATTTCAAGGCCATAAATGGGATTAGTATTGGACTGTGATTATATTGCAACAGTTGTGTGCAAATAAAAAGATCCCATTTCTTTTGGAAAATTCATATTTTTTAAGGAAGAACATTTAGACATATTCACCAGATACTTCACAAAACGTTATTCACCAACAAATAATGATTTTGCCTTACACTGTTACACCATTTTATTTATAATGTCCTCTTCCCCTCCATAATAAATAACTGTATGCAAACACATACAAGGTTGCACTAAGCATAAAATAAATCTTCATACATTTTATTTAATTAAAGTTACATCTCGTTTTATCTACCCCTACTCTTCATGTTTTAATATCTGTTTCCTGGAAATTATTGTAAAATTTATCCTAGGTTTACACTCTAGGGCTCTTGAAACATCACTTTCAATTAAAAAACATAACCCTACAGAATAGTGTTTAAATTATAGTAGAAGGAATGTTAAGATTCAAGAGCTTTGTATTCATGCCTGTCCATAGTCTAACAGTTTATGCATTGTCAACAATGAATGGCAAATGTGTCCCCATGTTTTTAGGTCTCGCCTAGGCATCCCTTGCGCTGTCTCTTCGAGACATGCTGTATCTAGGATATGGGCTGGAAAAACCGCCCATCTTTTTCATTGGTTCCTCTTGCTGTCCTTTAGAAATGCTGGCTTATCATTGGTGAATACACTTGGTAGTCCCTCCTTTTGGAATTTTGTAGCATCCCATTAGGACTGCCCCTCTTACATGTCTTCTGACTGTTCAGGTTATTTATACTTAGAGAGAACTATTTTTTTATTTAGTTGACCTGCCTCTTTGCTCTTAACTGTTCTGTTTACTTGTGCAAGTAAGCTTTAGTCACATTATTTGCTTGCCATCCCTTAATCTCCACATGCCTTCCCCTAACCCCTCCCATAAAACTGATTGCAGGCCCCCACCACCCCTTCGAGGCCACTGCTGTTTTGCTTTTTTTTTTGTTTAGTTAATTTACACATAATTTGCAGTGCTTAATCTCATAATTGGGTGACTGGGTGCTTAAGACTTTGCATTAACGTCTTGATGGAGACTGACAAGAGTTCCATTTTGTTATGGCTATTTAGGACTGATTTGCTTACTTTCAACCACATACCTTCTGATATACAGCCACCTGCATGAAGAATTCCAGCGGACACCCTTCATTTATCCAGTAACACGCATACACTTACTCACCTGTTCGTTCACCCCCACACAAACGCTCACAAACTATCAATTAAGTACTTTTACAAGTGAGTCAGACCTATAGGCTTTGTCAAAGCCATTCCAGCTGCTGTGAATGTGAAAGCTTTCCTTGATTCTACTGAAATCCTTACATGTCCTGTCTGCAGTGTCCTTAAATGCACTTCTCCTCGACCAAGTTGTCCCGCAAGGGATTATCTTCCAATGATTCAGCAAACGGCTTTAACACAAGCTGTACTAACAACGAATTGAATGAGCTTCCCTGCACAGAATATAGCGTATTCCTGCTCATTGATGCAAAGTATACCTTTTCCCACTTTCCTTATTGTGTAATCTCTGGCATAGGCAGGACTTTGGAGTTGCCGGAGCATGTCGGTTTCCTGGTTTTGCATACTTCTGTGTATTTTTTTTTTCTTTAGCAATTTTTTTTTTTTTTTGTGGTTGCTCACATAGTTTTCCCTTTTTTTGTGAAGGCCTGCCCCTAAAATAGAAAAGTTGAATCTCGACATTATCGAGGCAGACTTTGTGAATCTGGAACACTATTTTATTAATCAGAATTTATATAGCTCTTCATTTCTGTTAGGATTGAAATAACAGATTTCTTCTATCACAGGAAAAGGCTCCTTTGCGATACACTCAATGCAAGCACCACTTGCGCCACACATCCCTTCATTTGTGCCCCAGCTATCCAGAGGTCTGCTTACACAACAGCTCCTTCATCACGAGGAGAGGACTCCACAAGGGCTGAAAACTAGGCTTCTGCCTTCGCTCTAAGTCAACTGTGTGTACGACCCTGAAACTTACTGTGCATATCCTAGAAACACTTCAGGAAATGTCTTAATAATCTAAATTCCTTGTGCCATCAAAATGAGTTGCACCCCTGCGCTCCCCAAGGCCATTCCCCACCCCTAAATAAAATATTCTGCCTTCACCTCCAAAAATACATGATGCTAGTCCTGCAATCAGTTCACTGGCTACCAGTACTTAGATGATCAATGTTAAGGACATTTTGCACCATCCACAGAGCCTTCCAAGGAAAAGGCCACCACATCTACAAATTAAATATCAGCAATACCAACAAAATAGGACATTGAGCTAAGGGTGCAGTATCTTATGTGGCTAAGAGAGGTCCCTTTACAGCTCCACAGGGACACCTAGTAACAGCCTGTGGTACTGGACCCTTTCCTTGCTTCGTGGAATTTCTATTATTACTTATGCTATTGCTGGGATATTTTTGGACAAAAAAATAATAATCTAACAAACATTAGCATTTGCACCGCCAATAGCTCAAAGTTTCACTAATGCGAGACCTATTGCATTGCAAATGCTTGTTTGATCATGCATTTGACCAAGGACATCGGACCTTAAAAGAGATGCAGAATGTTTGTCGATCATCTGAATTGATGGCCTGTGTTTTAGTTTTCAATCATTCATGAGAGTCAATCTGAAATGTTAAAGGATCATATTGTCCATCAACTTAAAACATGTATTTTGATTCAATCAAGGGGCCAAACTGTTTCAACTTTAAGCAGACCATTGGAATTTGTTTAAATTACACCATTTTGACTCAACGCCAGGAAAAAAACAGAAGACCAAAATTCAGGTGCCTTATTCATTCATCTCAGAGCATTACCAGACCTGTCCTGTGACAGCTATCTGCTTTTAGTTGTGAACATAGGGTCTCTGCCCACCATTTCTCGACTTGCCTGTGTTCATGCAGCAGTCCAGCAGCTTCTTTTGTGCTTACAGACACATTTATTGCCACTGAAGTTATGTGGATTATTCCACAGCATCCTCCAGGTCGTGCAGAGGGCCACGTGCCTCGTGGCCTACTGAGCATGTACAAGACTGATGACATGCTCATTGTAGAGCACACTCTTGTGCAGCCATTCAAATGAAATGCTGAGGTATTCACTGGCATTAATTTCAGTCCTACCTCAGGAACTGGAAAGTGTAGCCCCAGCAGTAGAGACCACCAGCCTACTTGATTTTACCTCACTCTTTCTCGTCTTTATAAAGGGATCCAACCAAGTTTTGTTGCCTTCTTTTTTTCAAAAGATAGGAAAGGACAGAGTTTGATGAGAAGTAACTCACTGGCCTAGTCCATGTTCCTAGTTAGGAGGAGGAGAAGAGTACTATGCCGTTGAGGTCCTCTGACTCCACATTACACCACATGATGGGTTTGGGCCTGTGATTGTGCTATAGCTAAGGTCTGGTCAAGTGACACATCAAATGCTTCTCACCCTTCAATCACTCGATGTGGACTGGATCAGACAGTGCAGGAGTTTATTTATTTTATTTATTTATTTGGAGTTATATATAACATGAACAAGACCCTTTCAGGTGACAAAGCGCCTTACAAACAGTGTACGGAGACATGGGATACAACAGAAAGAAATATTAACACTAAATAAAAATACAATATATACAAATATATACACATGGATTAATGGTGAACAGAGAAATAGGAGCACATAATATAGCATAAGTCAAGGCCTAGAAAATATTACGTCGAGACAATAGGCAACAGGCAAATAGGAAGGAGGGATTGATCTAGGGGAAATGAGGTGAGTCCTCAGTGTGAAAGGAGTTCGCTGGATAGTAAGAAATGTAGTTCTTTCTTGAAGAAGGATGTGGGCACACAATGAAGATACAAGTGGCTAATCTGTAAGTGGAGAAAGTTAGGGACTCTATCTGTGTGTGCGTGTGTGTGTGTGTGAAGGTTTTTGTCTGCTTGCATACACACCTGCCTGTGTGGGGGTGTTTTTGTAAGTGTTTCAGTATACATGTTTGCGCACATGTGGCATGTATCTAAGTGTAGCACCACGATCAGGATATCCCTTTTATAAAAGGAGGACATCTCTAACATCCTTTGGCTATCCCTGGTGTCTGGCATGAGGTGAACATCTCTAATATCCTTTGGCTATCTCCGGTGTCTGGCATAAACCGGAAATCACCGGGATCCAGAAAATCTACATGTTATTTCTAGCATACATTGGCCATTCCTGATGGGCACTGATGGTGTAGGTGATCATTTGTGGCATAGCGTGGGCACCCTTGATATCAGGTGATCAAAACTAACATGCATCAACGCTCTGTGGCATCTGGGGCCACCCCTACTATTTACAGGCCACCAATTGCTTCTGGCAGGCATTCCTAGCGCAAGTTGGGAATTCTTACTTCAGATGTCCCTTGCCTCTAATTGGCAATTATGAGCAGGCGTAAGTGTCAGGATTCTACCATCCTGCCACTATGTGGAGCTAATGAGGGCCTTGGCGACTTAGCCTTTTCTAGAATTTTCGGTGGAATACTATCAGAAAAACATCAAACCTTGTTTCACTTCTCACTACAATCCTGGTGTTCGTACTGTCACACTGGTGCAGTCTTATCCATATGGTGCATTCCTTTATCAAACCTTCCAATGGTCACATCCTGAAGGATGAGTTATGTTTGTCATCATAGTTCTTTGTCAATACAGCTTCACTGAGGCATAAATATATGCTTTCCAAACTTTCCTCTGTCTCAGTTTCGATACACACTCCTTTCTTGTTTTCCTTCTTGTGCCTTCTGGCATCTCTAGTCTTTGCCTTTTCAAGTCTCAGTGCAGCCTTCTGTCTAGTGCTGGAGCTCGGATTCCAAGCAGTTGGCTAAATCGTTTGAACTGGCTCTGTCCCTGCATCTGAGCTCCTCCTGTCAATTGGCAGCTATATCTTTCCTCTGAATGCAGTGCTACGTTTTTTCACAGTTGTCTTACTGCTGAGACTGAGCGAAGCTTGCTGTTCTGCACGAAGGCCTGTTCCTGTTTTCAGTGTCCTGTGCTTATTTATGTTTCTTACTTTTCCCAGTTTCTGTCTTGATGCTATTGTTCTTCTTTCCATTGCTCCTGCACTCCTGAGTTCTAGTTGCTTACTTTCTATACTTGCTCTCTATATCTTTCTTAGATTAGGGTGGTCTGCTCTTTCCATATTCCAGGATTCTCAGATTTCAGTTCTATCTTTCATGAGCCGTGTTTCTATATTGTTCATCTCACCCCTTTCTCTGTTTCTGAGAATCCATCCCTCCCTTTCCTGTTCCCAGTTTCTGAATTCTAGTTCTCTTGCTCAGTTCCCTTTGTCTTCTCTTGTTTTCTGTTCAGATCTTATTTATTATTACTAGTCCGTGAGTTCTGAGGCTTTGTGCACCATGCACACAGATCCACTTGGCTCTCTTCTCCAGGGGTGGCTCCTCCATGTGGGCGGAGGAGTGTCGCCCCACAGTTTTCTCGCAGTGCGAGAAGCAGAAACATAAAATGGTATTATAAATACCATTTTATGTTTCTGCTTCTCGCACTGCGAGAAAGCAGAAGGGTTTGGTTGGGGGCGGGTGGGTGGGCGGTCCTGCTCGAGGACAGGGAGGAGTGGCTTGCCCACTCTGAGGGCACTGACTGTTTGGTCGGACCCAGGCCGACCAAACCAGTCATACGCACTCTCCCTTTTCTCCATGTTGGATGCATGCAGCCTAAATGGAGAAAATGGCCCTCCCATAGACGCCTGTGTGGTTGGCGTCCCAGCCAATCACAACACTGCCAGTGTAGCGTTGTGATTGGCTTAGTGGAGGGGAGGGAGGCTGCCTGCTTCCTGTGAGGAGCAGAGAGAGAAGCAGACGCGACGCGGAACCGGACTGGGCCGGAGAAGGTAAGTTAAACTTTTTTTATTTTAAATTAAACCTCCCCCCAACAACTGTTACTTTTTCTCAACTGTGTTTTACCACCGCTTCTTCATTGATCTACGTACTTTCATTGGGGCTATGTAAAACATTGTTATTCAAATATTGCTGATGTCAAATAAAATAAACTTAAGAATTTCAAGAAAAAATCTGCAGCATCAGACCCTGTTTCCTGATACTCTCATCCTTCTCAGGAGCATTTGACGGTCAACAACATACTCACAAACACATTACACAACCTAGGTGTCAGCAATATATACACAAAACAAAAAGACAGGAAAGCACAGATAGGATAGAATTTTTTAAAGCGCTCGAATGCCGAGGCGTCTTGGCGCTGAGAGGTGAGATAGAGGGACTGCAACAGCTATACCAGACCTTAGTTCGCGGGGAACAGCCAAGTTTTTAGCAATTTCCTAAAAAGCTGCCTATTCGATAGTAGTCTCATGGTGATAGGCGGCTGGTTCCACAGCTTGGCTGCACAGTGTGATAGGCTCCTACCTCCCCATCTGACTCTGCGAATTTTAGAGATACATATGAGACCCGTGTTTGTGGATCTGAGGTTTCTCATGGGAGTATACCAAGAGAAAAAATTCCAGAAATCAGCTGCCCCTCCGCCATATAATGCCTTATGGACCAAGCATATGGCTTTGAATTCCATCCGTTGCTGAATCGGGAGCCAATGTAGTGACCTGATGGCAGCAGAGGTAGAATGGCCTTTAGGGATGTTTAATAATAGACGAGCAGCAGCATTTTGTATTGATTGTAATTTTGCCCTCTGCGCCTTATCAATGCCTATAAAAAGTGCATTGCAATAATCTAACCTCGAGAGAATAAGGGCCACTACCACCGTTTTCCTTAGTTCCTGAGGGATGAAGGGAAAAATCTTCCGAAGAAGCTTCAATAAAAAGAAGCAGGAAGAGGTTACACGGTTGATCTGGGCCGCAAAATTAAGCTGGTCATCGAAGAAGACCCCCAGATTCTTAACCTTGTCGGATGGAACGGGACATTCACCAGCCTCTGTCGGCCACCAGGTGTGATTCCACAGGGATGGACTGTTGCCAAACTCCATCACCTCCGTCTTGTCCGTATTGATCTTAAGATAATTATGACTCATCCAGCTCATGATGTGAGTCAGACAAGCATGGAAGCTGGCGGCAGTGGACTCAGACTGTTTAGATACAGAGATGACAATCTGTGAGTCGTCCGCGTACGAGACCAGCGAGAAGCCATGCTCTCTGATGAGTCCGGTGAGTGGGGAGACATATATATTAAACAGAGTTGGCGACAGTGCAGATCCCTGCGGCACTCCACATGGGAGAAGGAATGATTCGGATTGCAGATTTTCCCAATGTATGGTCTGTTCCCTAGAAGCCAGAAACGAGGAAAGAAGGGACAGAGCCAAGTCCCCAATCCCCACTGCCTTCAGCCGCCGCACTAACACCATATGATTCACGGTGTTGATGGAGCAAGGTTTCATAAATGAAACTTGCTTGTATTCAATCCTCCTCACAGTATTAATTTATTAAACTTGTATTGTTAATACTAACCTTTGCATTCATGACACAAAAGAAAGGGATGCTTGCCTATGTGTTTTACTAATGAATAACGCTTGTTTGTAATTCAAAATGGCCGCTATGCGCGGGAAAGCTCAATGCGCATGTCGCAACCATATCACATGGTGTGACGTCTTTCTTTGCTTGGTGGGAAACTTCTGCTTCTGCGCAGTGTGCATTAAAATGGCTGCTTGATGTTTTCACATGCTTCAGCTTGCCCTCATGTCATTACTAAATTGTTGTTTCCTAACGCTACTAACGCGGGTTAGAATATATAATTAAATGGGAATAGAATAGAAAAAGTGGGTATACAGTGAAACATTTTATTTGTGATTCTAATATTTTCTTCTTGCACTTTTATTAGTTCGTAAACTTGGGCCTGGGTTGGTGTTCTGAAACTCGAGAGGCAAATGATTCTGCGCAAGTGTCCTGTGTGCCTGCCAAATGAAGTCAACCTGGACGAAGTCCAAGGCCGCGACCTGATGGCCGAAGATGTTGTACTATTGCTTTTCCTGTTGCACATTGATACAATGTCTGTGAAAATTGGTTTACATTTGTCATAAGACGGGTGGGAAATAAAGCGAATGTATTAATTTGAAGGGGTGGGAACGTAAAGACAATAGGCTTTACAATTTAGGCCAAATTGATATGGTGCGAGAATCCACCCCCTGTCCCTGTCCAATCAGAAGTAGTGGTCCCATATTTTAGTAACATTAAGGTGAGGTACATGGGCTTAGAAGGGTATAATAGAATATAGCATTAGTTAATTAAGAGGGGGAAGAGCATTGCGTTCATGAAGAACAGGCGTCCATGCTGCCAGAGCGCTCTTAGCTCCAGACCGCCAAGCTGACCGATTGCAGACCGAGTCCCTGTCCAGAAGAGGTCCTGAGGAGGGGGCGGCAGAGTCCATTAGAAGGAAGGCACGGGAGAATCGAGGAGAAGCCGAGTATCAGAGTGGGGAACGACGCAGGCGTCGTTGTAGAGAGGTCACCGGTCATGTCCTGATCCTGGAGGGGGTCTTTGCTCTTCATCCTTCCTGGGTCCTATTATTCCAACTCCTTGGCTAAGGAGTTTGGTTCTCGCACTTAGGTAAATATAATGCAACCTTTAGTTGCGCTGCTATCTCTATCCTCTCCTCTTCTTTAAACACCGTCATTGATTAGCAATAATCATTTCTATGCTTAATCTTGGGTATTGCGATTAAGTACCATGTGGCTCTGTATTTTACTCTGCTAAATCTTTAGATAAACATTTTAAAACTTCCTGACTCAGTGGTTATTTCAGGATTATGTACTATAAATGAATGTCACTAATTTTAAATTTCCCAATTAGCAAAGGATTCATTGGTAAGTCATTACTCTTCAATCAGAAGGTAATTGGTAGCAGGGATTTTGATAGAGAGTAACAACTGATAAAACCCAGCGTAAGTATTAGCGTAGTATGAATGTATGGGCCCAAGTGAGTATCTGGTGTATGAATGCTGTTTGCTAATATTGCGCTGGATCAGTTTTCTGGTTATCAGAGGATGGTTACTCTTTGTTAATTGGGTAATGAGAATTTTTATTTGTATTTTTATGAACTAACATCCGTGTATTCAAAGTTTTGTTTTATGTTGTCCAGAATACCCCGGGGTAAAAAGAATAGCGGATGGTAAGTGGAAGCCATACTGCAGTGAGGTTATCTGTCAGGCAGAATTAGTACTGAAAAGTTAAGCAGGACTTTCAGTACTCGTTAGGGACTCTATGCGTGTGAGTAATAGCAAAAGAGTACGCTGGTGAAAAATTTGATGTTATATCACCTAGAAAGGGTAACATTGGAGAAGTAACAGGTACTTCTGGAGCTTGTGTGAAGAGTAGATGGAAGTGTTTTACTCATAGTGTATGTTTAGTAAACGGAAAGGTTTTACTAAGTGTGACAAAAAACTATCTTTTCTATTTTAGAGAAACTGGCACGATAGCGAATGTTTTATGTTGTTACTGAAAATTAAGAATTGTAGAGAAAATAAGTTTGCGTAAATTTTTGTAAAGGGAGGGTCAGTTGCCGGAGAGGGAGCTGACGTCACAAAACGCCGCGCTGAGATTGGTTGAATCAGCGGGTGTGGAAAAACCCTTGTAAAGGAGGGGTCAGTAGTCAGGAGTAGTACTGATGTCATAGGTGCCGCGCTGGGATTGGTTAAACCAGCAAGGACAGAAAAGAGCAGATTGTAAAGGAGGGGTTGACAGATAAACGTCACCAAAAGGCCGCGCAAGGATTGGCTCGGAAATAAAAGATAGCAGACATTTGATTGGTCAAAATTATAGAAGCGAAATTCTTAGTGGATAAGGATTGCATGTTAAAACGCGATCCGACTTTAACAGGAATTCGTCAGGATAGGAGATATTTAGGCTTTGCAGAATATAATTTTATACATCGGTACTTACCCAAGATGTACGGAGAAAGGAGAAAATTGTCATTTTTACAAAAGATTAAGAATTATTTTAAAAAGGACAAACCAATCAAAACTAGAGAAGGAATTATTATTCCACCAGCTAAAACGCCCGCTTCATTCATAATGATGGAGAGAGGTTATCATACTTGTGTATGGATGGAGAATTGGATAGAATATACCAAAAATGATGGAATATTAGCATTTCCCGAGAATGGCACGTTCAATGGGCGAATTCTACAAAACTTAAGATTGAGGATGAATGACTTAGAACCCAGACCTAGATTAACTCAGTACGAAGCTCTAGAGGAATGGGAAACTGAGGCATTTGAGCGGGACCGATCTAGAAGTAATAGGAGTTATCCAGGATTTTTCCCCAGATACCTACATGAGTCTAGGAATGGTCAGATGAAACAATGGAGAAGGGCAATGATTACAGAAGGATTATATCCATTGTTCTCAGCAGAGGAGAAATTAGGAAGTAAGTGCACAGAAAAGACAAAACATTTAATGAGAAATGAGGAGTCTGAAGACGAATTTATGGAGGAAATGTTAAGAAATCCCACACCATATCAGGAAGGGACAAGTGGATGCACCCCAAGTGCACCACCAAAAACTCCATTAGTGCCACAGGTAATGCATGAATTCACCACAAGTAGAATACTTCATGACAAAGAAAAAGAAGCCCTAGAAAAGACCAGAGCAGAATTAATACAGAAAATAACCCTGATAAAAGTACATCCTGATTCGTTGACCATACCTGTAACAATTGGTCCAGTAGTTCCATTATATGGTACTCAGGGAAGCTGTCCTCCACCGATACTTACACCTACTGCTGTGAATAATCCCAAACCTGAAGCTCCAGTTATAATTGAGGATCAATTTAGTGACTGTGAATCCACAATATCACTCATGGACTTGCCTATTCGAGGTTCTGTAAATAGTACTCCCAGAAAAGATGCACCTGGATGTTCAAAAGATGTAAGTTTAATAACTTCATCGGGAGCAAAAAGTGCTTCCATAGTAACACCTGAAGATCTAGAAAGATGGGTGCAAGGGTCAGTTAAACAGTGCACACCTCCGAAAATAATGGACATTCATAAATTGAAAGTCGAATTAGAAGAAATAATAGCAGGAAATGTAGGACTAGAACGCTTAAATACCTATGATGAAGAAGAATTATTGTTCTTGTGTAGGAGTATCACCAGAAATGTAAGGATATTCCATGAAAAATAATCCAACTTAGCACTACAGGTGGGAATAGAAATAGGGAGATCAAAGGTACTACAGAAACCCTATAGAGCAGAATTTTCAGACAAAGATTTAGAAAATATGAATGCCTCTGGAAGAAGATTACAAATAAGAGAATTAATGTTAGTTTTGCAAAAATGGGGAGACCTAGATAAATGGAAAACTAGGTGGGCCAAGAAAAAGGAAGAAGCACGAACAAGTAGAACAGCATCAGAATATGTGATGAAAGAAACAGGGAAAGCAGACCAGATGTATCCAATGCGAGAAGTTGCGGGAGGAGGATATGTACATGTCCCATGGAGCAGACAGGATATTTTGTCATTTACGAATGATTTTCCAAAATTGAGAGAAAAACCAATTGAATGGTACAAGCAGGTTGATAGGTTTGTGAAGGTGTCAAAGGTATTGTTGAAGGATTTAGATGGTTTGTTTGACATAGTGGTACCTGCCGATTTGTGGACAGATTGTAAAATTACAGTCGATTGGCCTAGTGATGAATATCCTAGAGATCCGAAGACAGGTGCCCCGTCAAATGATGTGATGAAAAAGTATCAGCAAGTGATAACTTACCTGAAAGGGAAAATACCACTGAAAGAAACAGATTGGGTAAAAATAGATCGAACTACCCAAGAAGCTAATGAATCAGTACATTCTTACTATGAGCATCTATTGCAGGTATTTAAACAGTATAGTGGATTTGAGGACATTGGAGACAAGAACATGAGTCAGTTTGTGTATCGATTTGTTTACGGTTTGAAGCCAGAAATTTGCCAGATGATTAAACAGCATATGCTGTGTTGGCAGGGAAAGCCCATTGACGAGATTTTGAAGTATGCAAAATATTGTGGAGACGATATTGAGGATAGACACAAGAAATTGCAGGAAAAAGTAATGTGGGCTCAGGTGAAAATGGCTGAGAAACTGGGAATCAATTTGGAAAATCCGAGTGAAAATCAAGGAAAAGATTCTGGAACGAATGGTGATACTGGGAATGGTGGAAAGTTTAGAGGACGAATGAGTAGTGAAGAAGCTAAAAAGAAATTTCCTTGTCATGGATGCGGAAAATTGGGGCATTGGAAGGATGAATGTAAAAAGATTCAGAATAATAATGGCCCAAATCAAAATTTAAATCCACAGACGCAGAATGACTCACAGCAGGGTGCAAATCCTCAGAGTCAGTTGCCACCTGCACCTATTCAGGGTAATGTAAGCAGAGCAAAGCATGGTACAGACATCGGATATCCAGGAGGAAGTGGTAAGAATGATTATATGACATCACAATTTCTTTTGCAGGACGATTTCTGTCAATACAGTCCATGACGGTGCCTAGGAGAGGGGAAGAAGGAGTGCATACTTGGCGCATCCTTACAGGTAGATCAGTCAGGTCCATATGTTGCAGGGAATGTGAGAGGTAATAATATTACTTTCCTTTTGGACACTGGTGCTACCCGGTCTACTGTGAGAACAGCAGACATTCCAGACCTTCCTCTCTCTGGTGAAAATATCCAAGTAGTGGGGGTAGCTAATCAGCGGATTAGAACACCTCTTACTGAACCCATGGAAGTTAAAATTGGAAACTTCAGAGAAATGCATCAATTTGTAGTATGTGATTCCAGTCCAGTAAACTTATTAGGTAGGGATTTGTTGTGCAAGATGAATTGTACCATTTTCTGCACACCGGATGGTGTGGCAGTTCAGACACCAGATGAAGACCATGTATATAAAATTATGATTGCAAAACAAGGTACAGAAGTGGATGAGATGTTTTCATTAATAACAAAAGATGAGTTGCCAGAAGAATTAAAAGGTACAGTAAACCCCATAGTATGGGATTTCACCGGAAAAGAAGTAGGACTTATGGCTAAAATAGATCCAGTTAAAATTACTGTAAAGGAAGGTGCAATTTTCCCAAATACCAGACAGTACAAAATGAGTGCAGAAGTAAAAGCAGGAGTCATTGAAGAAATAAATCGAATGGTAGAACAAAACATACTAAAAGAAGTAATGAGTAGCCCATGTAATTCACCAATAATGGGATTAAAGAAACCCAGTGGAAAATATAGGATTGTTCAGGACCTGAGGAAAATAAATAAGATTGTAGAACCATGTTGTCCCATAGTACCAAATCCTGCAGTAATTCTATACCAGATTCCGTGGAGTGCAGGATGGTTCACAGTAATTGATTTGTGTCAAGCATTCTTTTCAATACCATTACATCCAGACAGCCAGTATCTTTTCTCATTTAAATTTGAAAACAAGGTTTATGTGTGGAATCGTGTTCCTCAGGGGTACACAGAAAGTCTTTCTATTTTCAACCAGATACTGAAAAAGTGCCTTGAAAAACTAGTGATGCCAGGAAGCTCAGTCTTAGTCCAATATATCGACGACTTATTGGTGGCATCGAACACCAGAGAGGACTGTGTTGTTGATTCCATAGCATTATTAAATCTTTTGGCAGAAGAAGGACATAAAGTCTCACCTGAAAAATTGCAATTCTGTACAACAGCTGTTAAGTATCTGGGACACCAAATTGAGAGAGGAAAAAGAAGAGTAACAGCTGAAAGAGTAGCTTTAATAAAGAAAATGCAAATGCCTGTAACACAAAGACAAGTGAGAATGTTCCTAGGAATAGTAGGTTACTGTCGACAATGGATACCAAGATTTTCCATGTTGGCTAAGCCCTTAATTAACATGACAAAAAAGAAAGCAAAGGACCCTGTTGAGTGGGAGGACGAAAGTGTAGAAGCCTTTGTAAAATTGAGAAATGCCCTATGTTCAGCACCTGCCTTAGGCATGCCTGATTATAAAAGAGAATTTGCATTATTCTGCCATGAAAGAGAAAATTGTGCACTTTCTGTCTTAACTCAGAGACATGGATTAGAAAGACGTCCTATAGCATATTTTTCTGCTACATTGGACCCAGTAGCAGCCGCGTTGCCAGGATGCTTAAAAGCAGTGGCGGCTACTTGTTTGAGCATTGAACAGAGTGAGTCAATTGTGATGGGACACCCTGTAAAAGTGTATGTTCCACATGCAGTTGTCATTCTGTTGACAAGAACCCGAACTCAGCATCTTACTCCTAGTCGGCTGACTAAATACGAAAGAATCATAATGGGTGCTGAAAATGTGAACATGGTAAGGTGTACTATAATAAATCCAGCAACCTTACTACCAGACCCATATCATGAGAGAATCAAAGATGATGAAGACGATGAACATGATTGTATACAAATTACAGAATTATGCACAAAACCACGCCCAGATATAGAGGAACAGCCTCTTAAAAAGCCAGAAAGGGAGCTATTTGTTGATGGTTCATGTCAAAGACATGAAGATGGTAAACTAACTGCTGCCTATGCGGTATGTGAATTAACTGGAATAGTTGAAGCATCTTATTTACCAGGAGTCAAATCTGCACAAGTAGCTGAATTGATTGCGTTGATAAAAGCATGCAAAATTGGGAGGAATCAGAGAGTAACCATATTTACAGATAGCCAATATGGTTACGGGGTTGTGCACGATTTTGGCCAACTATGGATGCAGAGGGATTTCATGACTTCTTCAGGATCCCCCATTAAAAATGGACAATTTGTAAGGGAATTGCTAGAAGCAATACAATCACCAAAAGAATTGGCTGTGGTGAAATGTGCCGCACACCAGTCAGGAGATGACTGGGTGGTAGTCGGCAACAGATATGCAGATCTGGTGGCTCAACATTGTGCCAAAACCAGAATGTCAGTCAATAAGAGGGTGGAAAGAATGGGAATCAGCTGCCAACTTATGCTGTATATGCCACCTGAAACTTGGAATGAGGTGAAGAAATTGCAAGATGAGGTTGATGAAAGTGAGAAGAATTTGTGGATCAAAGTGGGTTGTTCGCAAAGAGGAGATGATGAAGTATGGATCAGTGCTGATGGCAGACCAGTCATGCCAGACTGTTTACTCTCACAAATGGCTAGAATGCATCATGGAGACACACACATAGGGAGAGATGCAATGATTAGGCTGTTCAGACAAAATTGGTACAATCCCAAATTCAGGGCTGTTGCAGAGAGTCTTTGCCAGAGATGTCTAACTTGCCAGATGCATAATCCGGGGAGGAAGACAGTAATTGGATTTGGAAAAATTGGAAAGGCAGAGGGTCCATTTATGAGACTTCAGTTTGATTTCATACAGTTACCACCATGTAGAGGGCTGAAATATGTACTAGTCATAGTGTGTCTGTTTTCAAAGTGGGTGGAGGCTTACCCTACTAGGAGAAATGACAGCATTACAGTTGCAAAACTGTTGCTACGAGAGCTCATTCCTAGGTTTGGTTTTCCAGTAACTTTGGAATCAGATAGAGGAAAACATTTTAACAGTGAAGTGATTCAAATAATCTGTGAAGCATTTCAAATCAAACAGAAACTGCACTGTGCATATCGTCCAGAAGCTTCTGGAGTGGTTGAACAATTGAATGGCACTATAAAGTCAAGACTGGGAAAAATGTGTGCATCAACATCATTAGAGTGGCCAGATGCATTGCCACTCGTTTTAATGGGACTCAGAAGTATACCTGACAGAACCACAGGATTGAGCCCACATGAAATAATGATGGGAAAAACAATGAGACAAACACATGTTCCCACAAACAAACTGGTGAATATATCTGATGATGTGGTTCTGGACTATTGCAAAGGATTGGCTGACCTAGTGCGTTCTGTCTCTCATCAGGTTGGAGAAGACGCAGTTTCCAGGCAGCCCGAGCAAGAACATGATCTGAATCCTGGTGACTGGGTGGTAGTGAAGAATCACACCAGAGAAACGTGTCTATCACCTAGGTAGGGCAGACCGTGTCAAGTCATACTGACAACGAATACAGCAGTGAAGTGTGCCGGATTTCCTAATTGGATTCATGTAAGTCACACTAAGAGAGTACCAGATCCCGAGGAAGAGAATCCTCAGACAACGCCAATCACTGAAGAAGCTGAAGGTTGCCAAGCTGAAGGATCTCAGGTTCGAGATTCCGGAGAAGCTGAAGAAGAACAACCGAGCACAAGTCAGGATTGGATACCGGTGGTAGAGATTCCTGAAATATACCACAGAACAAGAAGTCATGCGAAATTGGAAGAAATTGAAGAAGATCAGATAGGTGAAGAAGAAGCAGTTCAGGAACAAGAAGAAAAGACATTAAGAAATCCTGAACAAGGTCAGATAGAGAAAGGAAACTGGACTCAAAACAGTGAAGACCTAATAGACTTTGAACAGGGACAGACAGGTCTAGAAGAATCCGGTCAGGCTGCAGAAGTTCACAGTGCAATAAGCCCTGATCAGAACAAGTTAGATCAAGAAGAGTGCACAGAAGAAGAAAACCTTGAAAACATGAACTTGAAGAAATAAATAAAGAACAAGGTCAGTTATTGGAAACTCACAGTGGAGCTGTTACAGAGAAACCAATTAGACCTGAAAAGGAGCAAATAAGAAACACAGTAATTGAAGAACACGAAACAGTGCTAAGCAGTGAAATTAAAAAGATTTCTGAAAACAAAGATAAAGAGACAGTGCCAACAAAGAAAACAAGAAAAGGAGATCATTGGCCGAGTGTCATTAAAAGAGTAAAGTACCACATAACAACCAGAAGTGAAGATCCAGATCAAGTACCTGAAGTATCAAGTCAAACCGATCAAGAGAAAAAGACAGAGAAAAGAAGAAGTAAAAGACTGAAACTTGTGAATAACAAATTTAAGGGTTCTGACTGGACTTATATCATTCTTGAAGATTTTGAAAGCTCAGAATCAAGTGACAGTGGTGGCGAAGGAACAAGTGTAGAATTGACATACGAAGAAGAAACAAGACCACCCTGACTAAGCAAAAGAATAAGCTAAAGAAGAAAAGATAAGAAGAGCAATCTTCCTTGTCGAAAAATGACTGACGATAGAGTTACTGGGAGACCAAAACAGAAATGTTGTAGAAGATGCTGTGCAATATGCATTTGTAGTCTAGTAATGGTGCTTATAGTATGGTTAGTCCTGACTGTAGCAGTTCCTTACCTTATGATAATGGATAAAAAGATTAATAATGAAACTAAGGAGAGGACAGCAAACATGAAAGGCAATAGAGTAGAACTAATGGCAGAAGATGAGGCAGAAATTCATCATGAAATAGCTGATAACGACACTAGTTTGAATGTTTTCACAAAGTTATTATTTCAATATGTAGACACCATGAAGTTAGTAATTGTTATGTCTGTATGAAGTTACCTGAATCAGTAGCAGAAGGATTAACATATCACCATTTACCACTGACATATGGCATTTCATGTAGTGTTTTGTCTAGTTTATTTTATAGAACAGGGAAACTTCAGTATTATTATTCAAACTTAGATGTGATATTTTCTGAGGTTCCGATTCGCAAGAGTATGAACCCAGTGCTTAGTAGTCAAGACGCACAGTTTATGGGAGAATTTTTCTTAACAATGAAATCAATAGACATAACACATGCACATAGACACAATCTAACATGTTCTTTACTTGAAGAAGAAAAGATATTTTTGAATTTAGTAGATGATAGAAGACAAGATTTTCAAAAGAAAGCTTCTGAGCATAAGGCTCATTTACCACCTTGGGCTGAGAAAGAAGGGAGTTACACACCTGGCAAGGCTCAAGCTGCTATGGCTCTGGATTTTGTAAATACAGGAAAAATTTGTCTTCATAGGTTAAAGACTGATTATAACAATGTTTTCATCGGTACCAGTGAATGCAAACACAATTTTTTAATTCTTGGAGGTTGGGGACTCAAAGGAGGAACAGATTCAGTTTTTCCTGGAATCTATTATGTGTGGGAATAAGGCTTACTTTAGGCTTCCTGCACAGTGGTATGGAAGTCGTTATTTTGGAATAGTATTTCCAAAGATATACCACGTAAAAAGAAACACTGAGAGCAATGAAAACAATAGCGAATTAATACGTAGTAAAAGAGCTAGTTTTTCAGAAATTGTAGGTGATATATTTGGTGCATTGATACCTTCAGTGGGAATAATTCTGAACTCAGGGAAAATATGTAAATTGTCTACAGTAGTTGATCGTTTATCAACGGATACTGCTGGAGGATTTCTAATGATTAATGCGGAAATGGTTGCGATTAGGTCTATGGTTATGCAAAATCGACTTGCTCTTGATATTATATTGGCAAAAGAGGGCAGAGTCTGTAAATTATTGAAGACGAAACATTGTTGCACTTATATTCCTGATAAGAGTGCAGAAATTGGAACGTATATACAGAATATAACTAAACTTGAGAAAGAACTTAAACCACTGGAAGTTGATAGTGTATGGGAAAGATTGACAAATAGTATCTCGTCAATTGGAACCTGGTTTGCTAATATAGGGAAAGGACTTATAGGTCAAATATTAGTACCCTTAGCAGGGATAGCAATAATAATTTTGGCAATAACAATATGGTGCAAATGCTGTAAAAGGAATGGAACATATAAGGTGACAGGAAGAGGAAAGAAACGAAAGGTAGATGAAATCGAACTTGAAGAACTTGAAGAACTTGAAGAACTTGAAGATTGGAGAAGTGAATTATACAAGAAATTAAAAGGAGATTGTAAATATAGAAAGAGTAAAGATGAGAATGAAGTAATTTGCATCTGATTGAGGGTAATGATTTTGATAGCTCAGAAACGCCATCAGAGAGGGGATTGATGGAGCAAGGTTTCATAAATGAAACTTGCTTGTATTCAAACCTCCTCACAGTACTAATTTATTAAACTTGTATTGTTAATACTAACCTTTGCATTCACGACACAAAAGAAAGGGATGCTTGCCTATGTGTTTTACTAATGAATAACGCTTGTTTGTAATTCAAAATGGCCGCTATGCGCGGGAAAGCTCAATGCGCATGTTGCAACCATATCACATGGTGTGACGTCTTTCTTTGCTTGGTGGGAAACTTCTGCTTCTGCGCAGTGTGCATTAAAATGGCTGCTTGATGTTTTCACATGCTTCAGCTTGCTCTCACGTCATTACTAAATTGTCGTTTCCTAACGCTACTAACGCGGGTTAGAATATATAATTAAATGGGAATAGAATAGAAAAAGTGGGTATACAGTGAAACATTTTATTTGTGATTCTAATATTTTCTTCTTCCACTTTTATTAGTTCGTAAACTTGGGCCTGGGTTGGTGTTCTGAAACTCGAGAGGCAAATGGTTCTGCGCATGTGTCCTGTGTGCCTGCCAAATTAAGTCAACCTGGACGAAGTCCAAGGCCGCGACCTGATGGCCGAAGATGTTGTACTATTGCTTTTCCTGTCGCACATTGATACAATGTCTGTGAAAATTGGTTTACATTTGTCATAAGACGGGTGGGAAATAAAGCGAATGTATTAATTTGAAGGGGTGGGAACGTAAAGACAATAGGCTTTACAATTTAGGCCAAATTGATATGGTGCGAGAATCCACCCCCTGTCCCTGTCCAATCAGAAGTAGTGGTCCCATATTTTAGTAACATTAAGGGGAGGTACATGGGCGTAGAAGGGTATAAAAGAATATAACATTAGTTAATTAAGAGGGGGAAGAGCATTGCATTCATGAAGAACAGGCGTCCATGCTGCCAGAGCGCTCTTAGCTCCAGACCGCCAAACTGACCGATTGCAGACCGAGTCCCTGTCCAGAAGAGGTCCTGAGGAGGGGGCGGCAGAGTCCATTAGAAGGAAGGCACTGGAGAATCGAGGAGAAGCCGAGTATCAGAGAGGGAACGACGCAGGCGTCGTTGTAGAGAGGTCACCGGTCCTGTCCTGATCCTGGAGGGGGTCTTTGCTCTTCATCCTTCCTGGGTCCTATTATTCCAACTCCTTGGCTAAGGGGTTTGGTTCTCGCACTTAGGTAAATATAATGCAAACTTTAGTTGCGCTGCTATCTCTATCCTCTCCTCTTCTTTAAACACCGTCATTGATTAGCAATAATCATTTCTATGCTTAATCTTGGGTATTGCGATTAAGTACCATGTGGCTCTGTATTTTACTCTGCTAAATCTTTAGATAAACATTTTAAAACTTCCTGACTCAGTGGTTATTTCAGGATTATGTACTATAAATGAATGTCACTCATTTTAAATTTCCCAATTAGCAAAGGATTCATTGGTAAGTCATTACTCTTCAATCAGAAGGTAATTGGTAGCAAGGATTTTGATAGAGGGTAACAACTGATAAAACCCAGCGTAAGTATTAGCGTAGTATGAATGTATGGGCCCAAGTGAGTATCTGGTGTATGAATGCTGTTTGCTAATATCGCGCTGGATCAGTGTCAAATGCTGCTGATAGGTCTAAGAGGATGAGGATGGCTCTTCTCCCTCCATCCACCTGTCTGCTAATCTCCTCAGTTGCCATGATCAGCGCAGTCTCAGTCGAATGACACGACCGGAAGCCATGCTGACTTGAGTCAAGCAAATTGTTGGAGTCTAAATATTGCATTAGCTCCTGGTTTACTGACCTTTCGAGGATTTTAGCTGCAATTGGCAGACACGAAATAGGTCGATAATTCTTGACCTCCATGGGATCTAAGGACAGCTTTTTCAAAATTGGTCTGATGCAAGCTTTTTTCCAGACCGACGGGTAGGTCCCAGACTCAACTACTTGATTTAAAAGGGGGGTTAGATGTAGACTAATCATCCCGGAAACCAAGTGCATGATGGTCGGTGGACATGGGTCCCTAGGGGATCCAGATTTAGTTGATAGTAAGATTTTATTCACATCTTTTGGAGTAAGAGAACTGAAACTAGTTAGTTGGCACTGCAGTGTCTTCTCCTCCAATGCTGGGTCATGACCATTCTCCGCAATCTGCAAATTATTAAGGAGGTCGTCATAAATTAGTTGAACCTTAGTCTGAAAGAAATTCGCCATTTTATTACAGAAGGCTTGGTCTGGCCTAAATAGACTGACCTGTTGTGGTTTGGATAATACTTGGATGGATTTAAAGAGCTCCTTGGAGGAGTTTTTAGCCGCCTCAATTTTTGCAGTATAGTAGGTGACTTTTGCTTTTATAATAGCCTCTTTGTATAGTTGGAATGCTATATTATATGCAGACTTATGCTCCCTACTATAATCAGATCTCCATATGCGCTCAACTCTCCTACAAGTGGCTTTTAAGCTTTTAAGCTCAGGTCCATACCATGGCGATGTCGCCTGGGATCTTCTTACTCTAATGATTTTTTCCGGCACCACCTGCGGTAGCTATCCATTTCTCAAACTGGATAGCTGCATCATTGTTATCCACGACCCGTAAGGGAGGACAAATGTTTAGGGCCTGCTCAAATTCCATCCCTTGTACTTTGTTCCATCGTCTAATTTTTAAACGGGCAGATTTGTTTGCGACGGGAAAGTTTGGTTGGATGATCTTAATATTGAAATATATCGCCCTGTGGTCAGTCCAAGGAAGAGGAGATGTTTTAATCAACGAAACGTCAGTATTATTAGTAAATATGCCGTCAAGTGTATGACCAGCAGAATGAGTAGGTCCCGACACTATTTGAAACAGGCCATAGCCTGCTAAATTATCGAGTAACCTACTGGTGTCAGAGTTGTTATTAAGTTCCAGCTGATAATTAAAATCACCCACGATGATGAGCGATTTGGAATCTAAACATGATTCAAGTAGAGTCTGTAGGGCTTGAGTGAAGGAGGCTCTGGGGCCAGGCGGCCGATACAAAAGCATACCATGAAGAGTGAAGTTGTTGTTAATTTTCAGCACAAAGCACCGCAGGTAGCTGTGAAATAGACTCTACATGCACCTTTAGGTGGTCGCGAAATATTATCGCTATTCCCCCTCCATTGCTCCCTACCCTATCTTGGCTGGCCACCGAGTTACCAGCCGGGAGAGCAATATTCCAATTCCAGACAATTGGAAAGGAAGACAATGACACTGGGACATGGATGCACTGGAAACAGGGCAGGAAAAACAGATGCTATGACAGGGAGACTTGCACAACAAGACAAAATGAAACAGGCAGTGGTAAAGTTTACACTAACACTGAGATGTATGGTGGGATGGGGATGCACTTGCACCAGAATAGAACAAAATTGTTGCTGTGACGGGAAGACAGAAACTTTTGAACAGGAAAGCAGTCACTGAGATAAAAAGATGTGGTCCTTATGGACGATGGGTGCATACTCTTGTAGAAAGGTGTTACGGAGAGGAATGGCTTGACGTCTGACGATGATGTGAGTTCCCAAGTGAAGCTCCCTGGGACCTGTGAGATACAACCTTTGCCCCACGCTTCAAACCGCTGACAATACTTTGCAAATATCTCACAAGGACGGTTATCATGTAAGGATTAACATGCATGGCTTTTAATAGCTTGAAGCTTGAAGAGTTTTCCTTTCCCAACACCTCTTGCCACCTCAGAGTGCCTTCCATTTTGTGCCGGCCACCCTTGTTATCACAAATGCAGAGAACAGGTATCCTGCTCGCATAATTGGATTAATAAAAGCATGTTAAATAACAACAGATGATTTTTTCTGTATTTTTAACCTCCATTCAAAGATAATGGTTTTGCGTTGTTTTTTTTCTCAACTCTGACACGCTCTACACTCATATCACAAAAGTAACTTTATAATTATAGACTGGACAGTGCATATATCCATACTATATCCCTTACATTAAAACATCACACCATAAGGTCTGCATTTACTAATTTCTTCGATCAAAGTGCACAGGCATACCCAGCGGAAGTTCTCAAACCCCCTTGACTTCATATTGTTAATAATAACATTATTTTATACGCATTTACTTATGTTTATAAGATATCAATTTATGTTATTATGTAATACACAAATTTCAGCCTTCAATATGTGATCTACTTAGGATGTTACACGATTACCTTTCTTATATCATGTTTTCTTTCTCCCTCCTTATACCTTCCCCTCTTTATTTACAACTCAAATGCATACTGATAAATTCTATTTTTTACATATTCCTCCATGTTGTAATTTTTCAATGGTATTGTTTTACCATAAATAAAATTTTCCTTTAAACTTAGAAAGGTGTTATGGAGAAGGAGCTCCTTAATAATTTGCAGATTGCGGAGAATGGTCATGACCCAGCATTGGAGGAGAAGACACTGCAGTGCCAACTAACTAGTTTCAGTTCTCTTACTCCAAAAGATGTGAATAAAATCTTACTATCAACTAATTCTGGATCCCCTAGGGACCCATGTCCACCGACAACTGACCCACTTCCTGGAGGAGAACAACGTCCTGGACGCGTCCCAATCCAGCTTCCGCAGCAACCACAGCACCGAGACCGCCCTCATCGCCGCCACTGACGACATCAGGACCATACTGGACAAGGGCGAAACCGAGGCCCTCATCCTCCTGGACCTCTCGGCCCGCCTTCGACACCGTCTGCCACCACACCCTGCGTACACGCCTCCACGACGCAGGGATCCGAGGCAAAACCCTGGACTGGATCACCTCCTTCCTCACCGGCAGAACCCAGAGAGTCCGCCTCCCCCCGTTCCGATCCGAAGCCACCACGATCACCTGCGGCGTACCCCAAGGATCATCCCTCAGCCCGACCCTCTTCAACATCTACATGGCACCGCTCGCCAACATCGTCCGAGCACACCACCTCAACATCGTCTCGTACGCCGACGACACACAGCTGATCCTCTCCCTCACCAAAGACCCGGCCATCGCCAAATCCAACCTCCACAAGGGCATGAAGGCCTTTGCAGATTGGATGAAGACCAGCCGACTGAAGCTGAACTCAGACAAAACGGAGGTCCTCATCCTCGGCTCCACCCCCTCCGCATGGGATGACTCCTGGTGGCCGACCTTGCTGGGAGCTGCCCCAACACCCACAAACCACGCACGCAATTTGGGGTTCATTCTGGACTCAAAGCTCTCTATGACCCAGCAAGTCAACACTGTTTCCTCCTCCTGCTTCAACACCCTCCGAATGCTCCGCAAGATCTACAGATGGATCCCCACCGAAACCAGGAGAACGGTCACCCAAGCACTCGTCAGCAGCAGGCTGGACTACAGCAACGCCCTCTACGCAGGAACCATGACGACACTCCAGAAGAGACTCCAACGCATACAGAACGCCTCCGCACGACTCATCCTCGGACTCCCTCGCCATAGCCACATCACCACCCACCTAAGAGATCTGCACTGGCTCCCGGTCAACAAGAGCATCACCTTCAAACTCCTCACCCACGCTCACAAAGCACACCACAACACCGGACCAGCATACCTCAACGAACGACTGTCCTTCCACAACCCGAACCGCAGGCTTCGCTCCGCCAACCTCGCCCTCGCCACCGTCCCACGCGTCCGCCGAACAACCACCGGCGGCAGATCATTCTCCCACCTCGCCGCAAAGACATGGAACACCCTCCCTGCCCACCTGCACCAGATCCAGGACCTGCTGACCTTCAGGAGACGTCTCAAGACCTGGCTGTTCGACCAGTAGCTGCCCCCCCTACCCCTCAGCGCCTTGAGACCCTCACGGGTGAGTAGTGCGCTCTACAAATGCCTTGATTGATTTATTGATTGATTGAAGGAGCCAACTTTGAACAACAGTTTCCTCTGGAAAACTGCTGTAAAGAAAGACAAAATTACAGAAAATCTCTGTGGGCTCTATATTGACCCTTGTTTATTTTTAGATTGATAAGCCATTTTACTTATTTTTTGTTTCCCTCCCTTTTGATATACTTACAGTTTTCTTACTTTTTACACTTCACTGATTTGCAGTATTCGATTGAATAATAAGGAATAAAAAGAAATGCATGTAAAAAGCCAAAAACTTCTTAGAGCATTATTTGCTTTCTGATTTCAGACTCACTTTACTGAAGTCAAACTCTTTATTAATTCTATCCAAATCAGTGTAGTCCCTAAAAGCTTCGGGTTTTTTTCTTTGTCTTCTGCGTAGGACGCCCCCCTACTGTTCCTACCTCATCAATACATTGTAAGTGGTGTCCCAGTTCAAAATCGACTGCTATAATGGCATATAAGGGCGATCCTAGAAAAGCTAGAAAGAGTCCAGATTAAACCTGCCTGCCCCATCTTTAACATGAACAGATTCAACCACTTCACCATTCGCCTCTCCCACTCCTGAAGCTATTTCACAGGCTCCTGAGTATGGAGTGGCTTTCATAAGCAGTTGCCTATCATACCACAGATTGCATAGGTGTGTGCCCAGCTACTGCAATACAAAAGCGCAGCCTTACCAGCCACCAAGATACACAAGGCCGACCTTCATAAAAACACTTGCCCTCAGCCCAGCAAGATACAAATTTTAAAAGCAGAGCCACTAGAATTCGGTGACAGGGGAGTACCAAATTATGTGGCAAAGTTGACGAAATTATGCAGCAAGAAAAGGCAAATGATGAGGCATAATGTGTCACAGTTTTTGATATTATGACCTTATTATTGTGAGGTTTTTACACACAGTAATACTGTCTGGACAAAGATTTCACATCATTAGTACCAGTTTAGCAACCAAATACAGAAATAAGCAACTGAACGATGACCAGTTAACCTTTGCAAAGGGCCTTTCGCTGCACGGTAACACATGTTGCCACGTTTTTAGCATCTTTCGATATGCTTGACCTACAAATATTTTGGGGTTAAAATCTGCAGATTACTGAGCAGAGGATGGATTATGTGCCAAATGTGGCACATCCATAATCATGTAGAAAAAAGTTTTGGCTGCAGAGCTGCATAATCCCAGTGGCTCTCGTTAAAAGGGAAAAAAATCCCTGCACCCACATGGCTCTACACTGTGAAACTCCTTAGAATGTGATCTTTTTTTCACAAAGCGGACTTCCTGAAGTAATGGAGAGATTTCAAAGTCATGTGTGCAGCCAGGTGTCTAGGAATGTGCTTGGAGGTTGCACTAAAGTGGTAGGGGCGTGTCCTAAGTACAGAAAGAAATCTAACTTTACGATTGTTTAAGACACTTTGGACCTCCTACCGGATTAATCACAAGTGCCAGCCACATAAGTTTAAAAAACTGGAGAACTATAACTCACCTAAATGTGCAAATAAAGAGGACAGTAGAGAGGAAGTTCTGAAAGTGTATTTATTTATTTGAGCAACAAAATGGTGTTTTTACTTACTGTACACAACTCAAGAAACGCAGTACAAAAGATGGAAGCACAATTTGAGTGGCAAACATTCAGGGAAGGCGCATATGCAGGCATGCGTATGATTATGGAGAGACATAACAAAAACTGACATTAAAACCTACAGAGAACATACACGTGCATTATCGTTGAGTAGATATATAGGGTTAGGAGAGCTTAGACTAAAGAAATTAGTTGTCGTTTGTCTCAAGGTTGAGTGAAACCTGAGTGCAATCTTAAAATCAGATAAGCTGCCCGACCCGTCTCGTCTCCTACTATGCCAGGGTCGTGACCCATCTGTTGAACTAAAGGGGTGCACGGGCGCACGGAAGCACACACACACACATTCTTCCTACTTGTGCCCATGCCCAACACCAGGGGCTCTGAAGTGTCCCTCCACAGCTCAACAAGAGTCAGAAGTACAGTAAAGCAGCCTTGTGATAAGGCCCAGGGCAGTTTAAGGACCCGCCTATTTGTCAGGCAGTGAGTCCATCAGGCACCATATTGTTTCCTTTCAGGTCTGTTATTGTTCTCTGGGTTGCTTGGCCACTCCTCCATGGCTGGGGGAGGTAAGGGGGGGGGGGGGTGACGGGTCATTGATTCCAGGCCCCAGGTTCACTCTCCGTCGCTTTTAGTTTACAGGCTGTGTGCAACAGCAGCCCGTGAAACATATCCGAGTTAGAACTTTTTCGCCATATTGCCCCCTCAGCAGAAGGACGGTGATGTCATCTGAGCTGCCCCTGCAGTTATATAGTCTTGGCGCGAGAAGAGGAAGTGCGCGTCCAGATGTACACCTGTGTCCACGTGACACGGAGGCGGTTAAAAAAGTCCAACAGTCTAATTTAGTATTCATTTATAAAAAGGAATAACCGCATGTTATCAAGTAAGGTAAGTTACAAAGCCGGCCGCGTATCTTCGTGGGTAGGAAGGCTGTGTGCATACAAAAACAATACTATTTGAATACTGTCTATCGCCACCAATAATCAGGCAGGACATGCATTTGAATTCTATTTTTTCTGTTAACTTGTTTTTTGAGACTTCACAAGACTGCAAAACATGTAGTTAAAACCAGCAAAAGACAAAACAGAAAGTAACAATATGTCTTTTATTGAAACTATTTTTTAACAACGTATTGTAGGGAGATTGACTCAGCGTGTGACATTGTTTATAAAAAGAAATTCTGCCTCAGAGTTACGGAGCTCAGATACGGGCAGAGCGCGTCGAGGAATGCGAAACATTTCATTCTCAACCGCTTGCAGCATGCCTGACTGGCAAAACTATCCGAGAGCTCTGGCAACCTCACTTCTCTGGAATGCCCTGCCTTGCTTCCCAATCTCCCCTTCTTTGGATGTATTTCTTTATAAAAAAAAATGGCCAGACTCTTCAGACAAGTATTTTAACTTGGTTCTCCTAATGAGGGCATTCCGACCTACTAAGGGCACTTCTGCTAGGCTCGATTACATGATGTTTGCACGGGTGAAACAGGAAGTGAATTCTCTTTTGTCCTGTTTTTGCTTGCGTGAAAAGGAATGCAGCAATTGTGCTGCTCCAGTCCATACCATTTTATCATCAGGCTAAAAATGAAGAAAACATAATCAATTATTCACTCAAGGATTTAGAAAGCGCGGAAAATCAACCGTGAGGGTCTTAAGGCGCTGGAGTTGCTAACAGCTTCCTGGTGATCTATTGAATCGAACAGCCAGGTCTTGAGTCGTTTCCTGAATTGCCGGAGGGATGAATGAATCAATTATAAAAAATATATAACTCAAATTTTGCTTACAAATCAGTTTCAGTGCTATACAGTGTGTAACACTGAAAAAACTGAAGCAGGATTAATCTCCACTAAAATAAAAATGTAGGCCAATTTATTTGGCACGATTTCTGCTACATTCGTAATACAAGATTTAAAAAATTACTATGCATGAAACATTATTTTGTCTTCCAGATTTTAAAGGTGGCGGAAATGTATTTGCTCTGCTACTTTCTTTGGAAAAAGAGCAAAAATAGAGGACATCGTGGGCGTTTTTTTTTTTTTTTGCGTTGGGGCAAACATCTATATGTGATAGTTTACCCGCTGCCTAGTACACAAGCCACAAAAAAGTGCAAAACGGCATATGTTCAACTTTAGCACAAGTGCCAAAATTATGTAATATGTCCCATGAAGTATGTAATTCATAGCTCGTCATCAATTCTTAGTTTCGATTAAACAATGTATTTGTTGGAAGGTGTATGTTAATTTTTGGTGTTACTATGAGTACTCTTCAGGGCAGATTTACAAAAAATAGAACAACACTTTGCAGCAACCAACATTGTTGCGTTATGCTAGCAGGAGAGAGCAGCTCAGAGCCATATTTACCCAATATGGCCTGCTGTTACTCTCTTCCCCTGTGATTGTGCTCTTTAAGGCTGCCTTCTGCCACACACACACCTTAACACCATAGTGCAAATGTGTGTGCTGGCTAGCATAGATTTTGTATTGGAAGGATACCCTTCCAGTACAAAAATTCTATGCCTCGACATGTTTTTAAAACATTTTACACATTGCCTGTGTGGTATACACTGCGGCACACATGCAAAGTGTGAAAAGTCAGGAGAAATAATAATTTTTGTATGACTTTTTACCTGCCTCATGGAAGGGTCACTTGATGTAAAGTATTGCAAAGTGCCCCAAAACACTATTTGCGCGACTTTATGGGCATTTTTCCAGAGAAAAAAATGTTTCGCACTAGAATATAAATATCATATCAAGTCTTTGGTTGACTTTGCAGCAGCACAAAGCCTTGATAAATCTGCCCCTTAGTTCAGGAAATGGGCAGTCCCCTAGCTGCAGACTGGACCAAGCTCCAGTATGAGGAACCGCCTCCATGCTTGCCATGCACTGCTGTGCTGTGCCTCACTGTGCTAGACACAATCACGAATGTATGACGGTACTATGCATACTAATACCACGCGTGCCATTACAACGTGGATATTACTACGCTAGTACCCCTACCGGGGAGGTGGCGGTCCCCGGGGCTTTGATAAGCCCTATATTTATGATATGCCCCAAGTCCTGGCCCTTCCGCAGCGAATATCACGATTTTGCAGAAACATTTTGTTTTTTAAAAATGCGTTTATTCTGTGCCGGGGTCCCAGGGGACCCCAAGACCATGGCTTGGGAGTCAGGGTATTTCTACCCTGCCCCCTTTTCTTTATTTTCACTTTTTTCCTTTGGAAATGCCTATGCCTTTAGCACGCATGCCATTACAACACAAAGGCATGCATGCTAAAGGCATACACTTGGTATAAGTGTCTAAGGTAAGTTGCACTGCCCTGCCCTACCCTAAACCCTAAATCAGTACCCCTGCAAGACCCCCCCCGAGCCCCCATCCTTTCCCTACCCTAAACCCTAAATCACTACCCCTGCACAACCCTCCTCGACCCCCCGTCCTCTCCCTACCCTAAGACACTAGCCTGCACGACCCCCTCGACCCTACTCTAAACCCTAAAACACTACCCCTGCACGACCCTCCCCGACCACCAATCCTTTCCCTACCCTAAACCCTAAATCACTACCCCTGCACGACCCCCAATCCTTTCCCTACCCTAAACCCTAAATCACTACCCCTGTACCACCCCGAGCCCCAGTCCTTTCCCTACCCTAAAACACTACCCTGCACGACCCCCCAACCCTACCCTAAACCCTAAAACACTACCACTGCACGACCCTCCCCCTACCCTAAACCCTAAAACACTACCCCTGCACGACCCTCTCCCTGACCCCCAGTCCTCTCCCTACCCTAAAACACTACCCTGCACGACCCCGTCACCCTTTTCCTCTAAAATAGTAACCCCCACCCCAGGCCCAATCCCCCTTACCTGTCTCTCCTTGTGGTTCCTCTCTCTCCTCGTGGTTCCTTGTTCCTGCGGTCTGAGGGGTGGTGCACGTCGTTGTGAGGATACGGAAGAGCCTCTGTTTCCTCACAACGACGTTGATCACCTATATTTTTTACAACGTTTGTGCTTTTACCATACATACCTTTAGAACGAAATTCGCTGTAAAAGCACGAGTGGTAAAAGCACATGCGTTGTAAAAAAATGTGCAGTAAAGACTACGTGTTGTTACAACGCATGCGTGGTAACACTTGCGTTGTAATAGCATGCGGGGTAACAGCCGCGATGTAATGGCTGTTTCTCCACAATCACTGTTCTGGTCCAAGCTTAGGTCTTCCTGTTTAAACTCAGGGACCATCGTTTTATGGCTTGGCTGTGCCACAGCTGGCGCTAAAGGTACATTTTTAACCGGCCTTTGACAAAAATCGCCTGAACATCTTATATATAGCTATGGATAAGGTCTTGTTTTACCGTGGGATTTGACTTTGGCTCTGGGGTGGAAGCAAAGGAGTTTTACTAGCCATACAGCCACCACCTTCTTGTTTGCTCTGTGGTTCACCAGCCAGTGGGCAATGGTGAAGTAAGGGTGCCAAAAGCCCTAATGTAAGTGAGGAAAATGCTCACCCTGCCCCATGGTTAGGTCGTGAAAGATAGCCATAAATGGGGCTCAGATGGCCTTTCAGATCCTGTTGGTCCACCTCATCTGCTGCACTAATGATTGCTATGCTCCAGCCAGAGGAGCTCAAAGGGGTGACCTAAGGCTCATATGACCACATCTCAGTGAAATGGGGAGATACCAAACCCATAGTGGTTCATCTCGATCCATGGCAACCTCCAGGTCTGGACCAGGGCCAATCTTATATGCAACGCCTGCTTGAGACAATGGTGTAGTCCCTGGCAGCTTAAACCACTGTTTCCTTGTGGTAGGCTATTGAGCGACCTAGGCTCCAGCAGCATTCTAAACTTTCCACAAGCCATAGATCTATCTCTTGGATGTCAAGCACCGTGATACTTCCATGGTGGCTCATTTAATCTGTTTTCCTTTGGCGGTACTTCTTAGTATCTGGCATGTCTGAGGTTTTTGGGAATCCATGAGGGATGGTTGAGAATTGTGTCTGTAAAGGGGCAGACAAATAGGATGCTGACCAGTGAGTTACATGTTAATGAATGAAGAGTGAAATGGTATTTCGAAAATAACTGACATATGTCCAATTTCACATCTGCCCTTTAGAAATTTTTAGTAAATTTTTTTGCGTTTGCATTAAGGTGTTCCATTTCACTATGCTCTTTTTTTCCCTTATGTAGGATTTGGATTTGAATACTGGCACATGTTTTTTGTTTTAATGGAGATGCAAAAGTTGGGGTGGTGTCTAAAAGGAACATTGCCAAAGAAGTGTGACTCAGAGTCCTTTCCAAGAGACACAGCCTATGTAAATAAGGCATGGCATAAAATCTGAAAAATAAAGTCCTGTGCTTCACAAAGCATGTCCCCTGTCCAGTATTTGACTGCCTCTCTGTGAGTTTTCTGTTATTGCATCCAGACACAACACAACAACAGACATGCACTTAAAACATGTTAGACCTATTGGCTTTGCCAGCTCCTGTTAGCAGTATCAAAATGAAGTGGTAACAACAATGATTTAGCTGTGAATAATTCGTATTGAATATGTTTTAATTCTAAAAACAGAAGATTGTGAATTAAGCATTAGTAAGGTCTGTGGAAGGGGTAGTGGTCTTTGGGGTGTTTCACTCACTCCAGTTTTCCCCTACACACCAATTTTCTCTGCAGTCTCTCTGTTGGACACTTCCGTTCATATTATCCCCCACATCCTTCTGAAATCCTCCATCTGCATATCTCACTCGTCATCGCTTCCCTCTTCAGCAGAGCCTTCTCAAGCTGTCCTTCTGGAAGTTCATTGCCTCCAATTCAGCCCCCCCCACGCACACAATCCACTAACTCATTCACTTGTCAGCACTGTATTTTTTATTTTTTATGGTGCTGTCAATATTTCAACAGCTGTGCATCTCAGTAACACATTTTGCCCTAGACTAACAATTAGAATCGGCACATATGTGACCATCGCTCTGTGCAGAGAGGCCAAGGATTGAATTTGCATGAAGTCTGAACACCTTTATAACCCACTGGCAGGCACTGTGTGAAATTCGCACTGTCTGCAGCCTCAGCTTCAGAGCTCTCAATCATGCCCATTCATGTACACCCACCTACAACCTGAACTCACCCAGACATCTGAAGGTGACCTAGTTCACAGTTTGCATTATACCACAGTCATATGTTAAAAGGAAAAATTACAGAAACACATCTGCAAAAACCAAATACTCTTAAGGAATGCAAGATGAAGTAAAATATGTGAAATGTAAACCAGATATGTAGAGCTGATCTGGATTACTGTAAGGGGTCTTACGGTCATTTTTGGGTATTCAAACTTTGTTTTTGGCTGTAAATTTAAGGACATTAATAAAGGGTCCTATACGGACCTGTTTCAAAGTCAGGTTTTTAAAGAACCAGTTCCACTTAAAGCCCTGTGTACGTCTCAACGTTTAGCTTTCTGCCACTTAAAATGTTCTACACTGCAATGCAAATTTATGGGTGTTAGAAATGGGGGTCTCTAGTTGGCAGAGGTAGGTACATTTGTCCAAGGAGGGACCCTTCTTCCTAGTCAGGGTAAGGGAGTTACACTCCTAAAATAACCCCTGCTCACCCCCTTGGTAGCTTGGCACGAGCAGTCAGGCTTATCTCAGAGGCAGTGTGTAAAGCATTTGCACATAACCAACAGTAATACAGTGAAAACACTACAAAAGGAAACCACACCAGTTTAGAAAAATATCCAATATTTTTATATATCCAAAACGGATCACTGACAGAATATCGAGCTACAGGAATAAAGAGTCTACAATATCGATGGACAGAATATCGACAACCTATCTCTACAATGGAAAGTATTGGATAGCGGGCGGGTAAAAATTACTATTCCCACTCCAACGAGTGTAACAGTAGAGAAAGGTTTAGATAGCGGGTGTGTAAAAATTGCTATACCAACTCCAGCAAGTTCAAATTGCCAAGATCAAAAATAGGCCAAAAAGAAAAATAACCAGTATGTGGTACGTAATGGTCTGCGATATGGTAGTAGTGCACACCAATCAGTGTAAGTCAAGTGCAAACACAAGTCCTATCCTCACAGCTGACACCCAATGTTAGAAATGAGAGTCTAGTTGGCAGAGGTAGGTACCTTTGTCCAAGTAGGGACCCTTCTTCCTTGTCAGGGTAAGGGAGTTACACTCCTAAAATAACCCCTGTTCACCCCCTTGGTAGCTTGGCACAAGCAGTCAGGCTTATCTCAGAGGCAGTGTGTAAAGCATTTGCACATAACCAACAGTAATACAGTGAAAACACTACAAAAGGACACCACACCAGTTTAGAAAAATATTCCTTATTTTCATATATCCAAAACAAGACCAAAACGATAACTATCCAACATACAGTACTAAAAAATATATACTTTGCAAGATTTCCTTAAAATTGCAAAAATACCTCAAAGACACAGTTCGTATGAGTCGGTAGCTCTGTCCAGGGCTACCTCGATGCTGAAAACAACAGTCTAACATTTCCAGCCGACCGCATCGGTACGGGCCAGCGAAAGCGTGGAAAGACTCAGTAATAGTACCTTTCTCATTGCGGCTGGCACGTTGGTGCAAGCCGGTCTTGGCAACCATCGCAGTTGCCTTGCAAAATGGAAGCAGTGCAGGTGTGGTGCCCTCTCGATGCGGTGCAGGCACGGCTCGGTGACAATCATCCAGACGGCGTCGGTGAGACCAAGGCTTATGGTGCAGGGTGAGGCGGTGCTCGATGCGGTGCTGGCAGGTTGCAGTGCAAGCGACAGAGTCGGTTAGCGGGAGCTGGCGTCAGTCGGCCCAGACTGATGTGAAGGATGAGGTGGTGCGTCGTGAAACTTACAAGTGGTGCCCTCAGCCACGATGCGGTAACGGGTGTCGAAGTCAGCGACGGCGCTGGTGAGACCAGGATGGCGAAGTGAAGCGAGGCAGTGCGGAGTGCGGTGCCCACAGGTCACGGTGCAAGCAGTGGCTCGGTGGCAGCAGCATTGGTCATCGTCGTCGGTGAGACCAGGGATGTGGGGCAAGATGCGGACGGTGCCTTCTGCGTTGCCGGCAGGACACAGAGCCAGCGACAAAGTCGGTGACGGAGTTGGTTGCTTTTCCCTTCTCTGTGGCAACTGAAACAGCGGTTCCAGAAGCGGTACCCAGAGGTTGGTGAAGTCTTTGCAGTCCCTGAGACTTCAGAACAGGAGGCACGCTCTACTTTAAGCCCTTGGAGATACTCAGCACAAGTAAAGAAAGTTCAGTCCAGTCCTTTCACTGCCCAAGGCAGAAGCAGCAACTGCAGGCAATCCAACAAAGCAACAACACAGCAAAGGGGAAGTACTTCTCCTGGCAGCTCTTCCAGCTCTTCTTCTTGGCAGGTTCCTTGGTTCCAGCGAGTTCTAAAGTTCTGAGGTCTGGGCCCCAATATTTATACTCAAAATCCCTTTGTTCTCTCAGGCAGAGAGTGTCTGTGCTTAGTCCAAACCAGTTCTGTCCTCTCTGGCCCAGCTTCCTGGCAGGAGGTGGAGGCAGCATTGTTCAAGGCAGACCAGGCCCATTCAGGTGCAAAGAAATCTCCTCCCACTACTCCAAATGCAGCCCAGGTCTATTCAGCTCAGCCCTGACTCATCCAGGAAAGGCAGGACACACCATGACACCCCAGTGCCTGTCTAAAGAGAATGCTCATCCCCAGCCCCTGTCACTCCAAAGCCAGACAGTCAATCCACAAACCCAGCAGAGGCACACAGGATGGCTAAGCAAGAAAATGCCTAGTTTCTAAAAGTGGTATTTTCAAACACAGAACATAAAAACCATCTTTACTAAAAGATGCATTTTTACTTTCTGAGTCCAGGCATATTAAACTCCATTTCCCTATCTTGTCCCAATGGGAAGTTATGCTTATAAGATGTTATAAGTAAAACTCCCATTCTTTCCTATGGGAAAGATAGCCTTGCAGTGGTGAAAAACGAAATACACTGTAATTCACCACCAGGACATGTCACACACACCAGTACATTTCCTACCTTTAACATACACAGCACCCTGCCTACAAGGGTACCCTGGGCCTACATTAGGGGTGACTTATATGTAAGAAAAGAAAGGTTAGGGCCTGGCAAGTGGGTGCACTTGCCAGGTCGACATGGCAGTTACAAACTGCGCGCAGACCCTGCAGTGGCAGGTCTGAGATACCTTTTCAGGGCGACTCATGTGGGTGGCACAATCAGTGCTGCAGGCCCACTAGTAACATTTGATTTACAGGCCCTGGCACACTCAGTGCACTTTACTAGGGGCTTACCAGTAAATCAAATATGCCAGTCATGTAAACACCAATCCATAATAACAATTTACAACAGGAGCACTTGCACTTTAACACTGAACAGTAGTGAGGAAGTGCGCAGAGACACTAAACCAGCAGAAAAAGAGTCAAAACCGGGAGGTCAGAAAGCAAAAAGACAGGGGAAACACGCCAAAAGATGCCAAGTCTAACAATGGGGAAGGGGGGGCGTGGATAACCGCCAAACATGGCGGGCACACACTGACGGAGCTCCGCAGCAGGACCCACTTATCCTGCTGAATTCCCTGCACCCAGGGATCATCTACTCCTGATCTCCCCTGCCATCGACTCAAGAGCTCAGCGGTGTCGTACTGTGCCGCTGGGGACGTCGGAAACATTACCCTCACGGAGGAACACCGTGTGAAGAGGTGACTCCGTGCGGCGAGGCCTGCCTGTGCCGAGTGTGAGGGCCTGGGCCTGTGGGCTGTGGCACTGGAACCTGGGGGGCGGCAACCCAGGGAGTGTACCGCCGATGCAGATGCCCAACGACGAGGTGCCGTCACACCAGAAAAGCCGAGAGGGCACCCCCCGCAGAGAACTATTGCCTATGGTGTGACTACGTGCTGTGAGGCCTGCCAGGGGGCGGTGTCGAGGCCCAGAGACTGCTGCGCTGAGGGGAGCTGCATGCTGTATCGGGGCCCCTGGAAGGAGATCCTGCCACTGGTGACTGGGTAAGGAGGCCACACAAACACTGGCGGGACGAACTGGCCTGGTGTCGGGGGCCCGGACGAGTCACGCACCCTGAACAGAACACACTGGGCGGAGCCGGAGCGGGTCCCGGGGCTGCGACGTGAATGTGCTCGAAGACTGTCGGGAGCTGGTCTGGGGTGCCGCCGGAGCGCTGGGATTCGTGGAGACTGGGCCAGGAGATCGCGCCTGGGGGCTGAGGCCCGGGTTCGTGACGACCGCCACTAACGAGCTGCGTATATTGCATGCTGCTCGGGGGCGCTGGGAAGCAGCTGCGCTTTGTCCCCCATTGACCGTGAAGAGGCCTGCGCCACAGTACTGATGACCTGGGGCCCCTAGCAACAATACGACTATAAGCAGAAACACGTCTGGAAAGCTGGCTACCCCCTACGGGAACTGGCAGTGCCCCCTTGGGCCGGGTAGTGGAGGCAGCACAATGACGAAGTGGAGGTGACTGCAAGTGGGTGCTGCTTTGTCCGGGAGTGCCTGGGCCGGCAATGAGCGCATTTCACCAGCCTAATTAACACTCTATTAGCCTCTTCTATTAATCGGCGGGAGCCTGCTGTGACGCAGGACTATAATTCCCCTGCTTGTCTCCAAGTTCACCCGTGTAGTCAGATACCACCGCATTGGGCGCTGGTGGGCACACTGCTGGGAGTGGCAATAAACACACAAGGCACAGCGCCAGAGTGTGACACCTGAGACCTATGGCCCGTGCCTACTAGAGCCTATAGTGTGGGCACATCCACGACCTGAGGTGATAGTTGGGAACACAGTGACAACTGCCGCAGGTGGCCTGTGGCAACAAACAGAGAGAGCTGCTGCGTGGGGCTCAACTCCCTCCCCTGCAGAGGTGTACTGATAACAGTCTACGGTGAGATCCACCCACAACAGAGGATTGTGCACCAGAGGTACTGGGAGGTGGGCCTGACCGGTCCTACATTGCAGTATACTGCCTGATTGGTGGTTGGTATATGAGCCACAGAGACAAGAAAGCGGACCTTAGTGCCCTGTTCCACTGCAAAACTGAGCGCAGGACCATCTAGAGCTATGAATAGCAGCCCAGTTTGTGTCTGTTTCTGATCCCCGGCGCAGGTGCTGCACGGTTGGAGGTCTCTGGCTCCCCCTCCTTTCTCCCATCAGGAAATAGTACAGCGCAACAGCAATACAGTTTGGTCAGCGCACCCCCCAACGAATAATCAATATGGGGCGTACAAAGGGCAAACCAACGGAACAGTCCCCCATTGATCAACAGTTACAGGGGGAGACAGACACGGCCTCACAGGCATCATCGATCAGCTGTGTCCCACCAACAAATGAAGAGCCCGCCCCAGATAAACTAGACTTAATTTTGAAGGAGATACGAGACTCACTTAAATCTATCGAACAGCAAATAGGTTCCCTCACAACTGGCTTTACCCTTCTAAAAGCTGATCACGAGGAATTGTCGTACATAGTTAAAAATAACAAACAGACTGTCGGAGATACTGCCACGGCATGAGAGTATAACCTGCATAGAAAAGCAACTGTCGAGCCTCCAAGACAGGATGGAGGATGCGGAAGGCAGGGCGCATCGCAATAATGTCCGCGTGCTGGGATTGCCGGAACGTGCGGAGGGCACTAATGCGACGCAGTTTATGGAGCAGTGGCTGCGAGACCAGATAGCCCCGGAGGGGTTATTGCCTTTCTTTTGCGTGGAGAGGGCTCACCGGATACCACCGGGTAGACCAACAGCTGGAGCACCGCCAAGGACAATGATCACCCGTATCCTCAATTATAAAGATCTCCTCCTTCAGAAAGCCAGAGAGAATGCGCCCATCCAATATGAAAACCAACGAATTTCTCTGTATCCAGACTATACAGTTATGGGTCAAAGGCAGCGCGCCTCGTACCTAACCCTGAAGAGGAAACTCCAAGAACTACAGCTCAAATATGCCCTACTGTTTCCAGCCCGTTTGAAAATTTTATATGACCAAAAATCCCACTTTTTCGACAGCCCGGAGTCGGCCAATGACTGGCTGGAAACCACCCTTTCTCCTCAAGCTCTGGCTGCCTTGGATCAGAAGATGCGACAAGCTTATCAACGGCCACCGGGACAAAGACCACGCCGAAACAGATCGACCCGTAGGACTAAGGAGGGGGGCCCCTCCCTGGAACAGGCCTTATGAAGTCAGGAATCGGCACTTGCCGCAGTAACTGCTATGCGAGACACTAATCCGCCATCCACGTCGGAGCATTCGGACGACAACTTGGTGCCATCCGATTCTGATAGTAACGACCCGATGTTTCCATCGATCACCCCGCAAATAGTGCAAACGTTATTTGGTTAATACAGTATTAAACTAGGAGTCACCGCCCAGCGCCGCATATTGGGAATCTATGAAGGAGGGAAGTAAGATTTTCGATAAATGTCTATAAAAATTCTCTTCTTTCCCCAGGTGTCCTATAAGTATACATGTAAATGCATGGGTCCTGACGTGTGTAGCTCCGTCAGATAGGGAAGCACAATGTGCTGTATAGGAACCACCCCCTCTGCAAGTATTGCAATAGTTAACCGATTGGACGTTCAAACTGTTTTGTTTAATGTTTGGAACAGCAAAGTTCTAGTGCTAGTCCTAGTATTGGGGGGGATAGACGAGTTGGTTTCTCTGGGGTCACGGCTCACCCCATATTATGACACACACACCAGCTGTTGCACACACCTGGGGAAATGTAACACGTACAGACAAAATCATATATGGCTGTGCTGGGCAAATATAAAATAGTGACCTGGAATGTTAGAGGGATGGGCTCAGTCCATAAGTGTCACCGGATCCACGCTCAATTAAATAGGAGGAAAGCCCACACAGCCTTGCTACAGGAAACCCACCTGACTAACAGTGAAGTCATTAAATTACGCAAGAAATGGAGGGGCCAGATATTCACCACGTCATATTCTGCATTTGCAAGAAGGACCCTTATATGGGTACGACACGGGGTACCGTTTGTGAACATAGAGCAGCGCATAGACACGCAAGGAAGGTATACGATCTTACATGGGACACTTGACGGTGTACATATAGTTATTGGTAGTGTATATGCGCCAAATTATGACCAAGACAAATTTTTCACCAACATGAATGCCATGTTAGCGGATTGGGTCGATATCCCGTGGGCATTGGGCGGGGACTATAATGCCATACTGGATGTCCATCTTGACCATTCCCACCCCCGGGTTCGAGGGGCAGTATCCATTAAACAGGCAGAGTTCCTGAGATCTTGGGCAGAGGGATGGATGATTAAAGATGTGTGGTGACTTCAAAACCCCACTAATCGTGAATACTCTTTTTATTCTCCACCACACCGGTTACACACCAGACTGGACAGAATCTTCTGCTCCTCCATTATTACACCCCAAATTTCCCAAGCAACATATCTGGGTAAAACCCTGTCCGATCATAACCCGTTGGAAATTATTTTAGAATGGGGGAAAGTACCCACCCCGGTCCCCACCTGGAGATTGTGGCCGCAGATGTTAGAAGATGCGGTCTTTAGAGATCATTTAGGCACCACTATCACTAATTACTTTCACGAAAATGCAAACTCAACTTCCTCATGCTTAATAGAGTGGGATGCATTTAAGACAGTAATGCGCGGAACATCTATTGGAGCCACAGTGGGGGCTCGCCAGGAAATTAACAAGAAGCTTACAACACTTGAGGCCTCTTTACAGGAACTGGAACGGAACGCGAGTACCGATCACTCCAGACAGGACCAATTACAAGAGGGGAGAATTCGCCATGCCGAACTCCTTGAGGACCTCTGCCTCATTGACTACCGAGCATACACCCAACATGTGCATGCGGAAGCGGATAAGTCCGGCACTTTGCTTGCCCGCCTCATACGCGATGCATCCACCCCTGTACCAATACCGGAAGTGGCACTATCAGATGGCACTGTGGTGTATACACAGGCAGCAATCAATAATGCATTTAGTAAATATTATGAGATGTTATACAGTGCGCCACCGGATGCAACACCAGAACATATGGCAGGGTTCTTGGAAGGTTTAACATACCCTAGACTAACAAGGGCTGCCCAAGAGGAGTTAGACGGTTCCATCTTTAGGGCTGAAATTAAAGAGGCCATTGGGGAACTCCCGCGCAATAAGACCCCGGGTTTGGACGGGTTGCCAGCGGAATTCTATTCTACTTTTTCAGACAAGCTCGCTCCACAACTTGACACTTATATAATGCGGCACAGGAGGACCAAACCCTCCCATTGTCCACTATGCAGGCACTAGTCATATCCCTTCCCAAACCGAACAGAGATCCATACGATATGGTGGGGTAGCGCCCTCTCTCCCTCTTATCTACTGAGTAGAAGATACTTAGCAAAATCTTGGCCCGTCGACTCCTCCCCTACCTTCCTAAACTTATACATACAGATCGATGCGGGTTTGTCCTGGGTCGAAATACGTCCCTCAATATAAGACACTTGCACTACGTCATGGAGGCGGCCTCCAAGCTCTCCTGTAAGACTGGCTGTATTTCTCTCGACCTCCAGCAAGCGTTTGACACACTGCACTGGGGTTACATGTTTGCAGTCATAGGTAGATTTGGCATGCCACCTAAATATATACAGTGGGTTAAACTCTTATACACCGCCCCTACTGCCCGAGTTCGTACCGGGTCCCACATATCTCACCCGTACCCGGTGGCAAGAGGAACAAGGCAGGGCTGTCCCCAGTCACCAATCCTATTTGTAATGGCACTAGAAGCCCTACTCATTAAACTCTGGGGGGAAGCTATAGATAAAGGGATCCCACTGAGAGAGACAACACATGTAGTGTCAGCATATGCTGACGACCTTATACTGTATATCCAAGACTTAACAGATGACCTGGATCCCATTCCATTTATATTTAGACACTTTGAAAGAATTTCAAGGTTAGCAATAAACGCTACAAAATCAAATGCTTTTTATATGCAACACAGGGAAGACTCAGAACCTATTCCTTTTGGCCCAGTGGTTCTGACGGTTGCATCACAAACCTTCAAATATTTAGGTGTACAAATCTATAGAACACCCCAGGACCTTCTCGAAGGAAACCTAATAAAAACCATTAGATCACAAAAGGCCCAGGTTACATTCTGGACATCGCTGCCTCTCTCAGTAATGGGCAGAATAGCCATATCCAAGATGGTGTTACTCCCAAGACTATTATATTATTTTACCAACATGCCGATCCTGATACCGACCAGTGTCTTCCACACACTAGACGCCCTTCTCACAGAAGTAATATGGGGTAAAGGACATTGGAGGGTCAGTCTGGCAAAGCTTCAACTGAAACCTGAGGAGGGGGGACTTGGAGCCCCCGACTTTCGCACATACTGCATGGCTAGCCAACTGCAATGGTTGTCGTATTGGCTGGCTGGCCGAAACTTACACAAAATTGAATACAAGCCTCAAAAATTGGCTTGAGGAACACTACATATACTACTGCTGCCTGCCACCAGAATACCACCTGCGACCCCACCACTGCTTAAGGTTGCCCTACTATATTGGAGACGGGCACTACAATGCACCAAGAGGACTTCCCCATACTCAGCCAATATTCCACTACTTGGTATACCCACCACTACAGGGTTAATTACCAGATGTAGCATTTCCCAATGGACACAGGAAGGAGTAGAGACAGTGGGAAACTTGTTCATAGGCCGTTTGCTGGCAGACCACAACAACTTTGCCCAAGCTCAGGGAGTTCCCCAGACATTATTTCTAACGCATGCTACTATAGCACATTAGGTCAAAAAACACTGGGCCCCAGACGGGAGTGAACCCTTGACACATGGATTGGTACATGCAGTGCATTTGATGGGAAGGGGACGACACTTGGTCCGCTAGCTATATAGAGGCATTAAAGCACATGTGGGCACCTCTCTTGGGCCATTACGTATAAAATGGGAGAGGGACTTTGGAAGAGACCTCACAGACAAGGAATGGGACTACGCCCTAGAGTTCCCCAAAAAAGTGTCCCGCAATGCTAAACTTAAATATCTCCAATATATTGATCTACATAGAGCAAACCTCACGCCACACCGCCTCAACTGTATATTTCCAGACACGCAGATCTGTTGCCCCAGATGTAAGGTGCCAGATGTGGACTTACTACACATTCTATGGGACTGCCCAAATTTACGGGGATTCTGGACACAGATAGGATGTATGCTTCAGGATACGACAGGCACCTCAGGTTTGGGATAGAGCAGATAGCTGCCTTCTGGGTCTCCACCCTCGCCCGAAAACTCAGAGAGTACAATAAAAATTCGCGGATATGGCTATACTTTTGGCGAAACGTGCCATCACCATGAGGTGGAAGTCTACCTTTCCCCCTCGGGTGCACACTTGGCACACAGAGGTGGTCCGTTGGGGGAAGGGGGCGGAGAGCGCTATCCTTAGAAGGGAGGAACAAAGGGGGCTGCGTAAAATACCCATTTTTATGGAATGGAACCAAATGTTGGAAACACTAAAGGTTAAAGACTTGATAGAACCCATTGGTTCCCAGAGTGTATAGGATATTTACCCTGCAGGACGCTGAGCCCAGGCTGTACCATCTACCAACATAATCATGTCCAAAGAAACTATACCAAATGTATATACATATGAGGCAAAGTGATGCACCCCAGAGGAATATTGTACAACTAAACCTTAAGGCATCATACAAGGGAGTGAGCCAGTTTGGGGGGTACGTTAAAGAGAAGTTGGGGTAGATGATTGAGATTTGTAAAAGATTGCCTTACTACAATGTCATCCAAAACTGAATATGGACACAGCTATCATAAGCATGGAAAAATGTGGACACAGATGTTGAACCACACTAGTAAATACAACGTAAATGTGTTAAAGCGCAAATGGACTACTTAAAGGTCACAAATGCACTGCTAGATGACGATTATATAGTGAAAGGCTAACACACTTGATTGTACTGTTCTTAACAACAAAATAAATAAAAATTGTTTAAAAAAAAAAAAGAAGAAAAGTCTAACAATGGGGAAATTTCATTAATCCGATATTTTGATTTACATTTGGGGACATTTGATTTATCAGTTCACAAGTGTTGGCAATACTGTGCTCTACACACTTCCTGTCTAAGGAATGTTAATTATACACCCTCTCATCACCAATCGTTGATCAACATACGCACAATATTTTTATAACAGCAGCTAACAACTGCAGACAAATGCAATTATATTTGAAGTCATAAGTTTCAAGCACACTACAATGAAACTTTGCTAAATATATCTTACAGGTATCGATGAGTTAATCATATTTTTAATCATTTAAAGCACTGAATAAATAGTGTGAGGCCATATTATAACAAAGTGGCATTGCTTTGATATGCATCCTTTGTTGTACTGCACTCTCATTTCCAGCTGTGAAACTCTTTGTCAGCAGGCAGTCTGGTCAGAGTAGGGTTGTTTAGCAGCAGAACCTCAGCAGTGTGGAACTATGGTCAGAGTCTTTAGCACACAGCGGGTAGGGTGGTGAAGAAGGGATGCCGGCTGGTTGGATACTCCTAAGGCGTGTGTCCCTCACCAAAGGTTGGTGAGTCGAGAGTTATGCACTGCTGTACCACATGTGCAAACTGTAGGGTGTGCTCGGCTACCTTCAGAGGGTATTACAATGCATGTTTCTCTCAACACCATACCATTGTTAGCAGTGGCGGCTGGCATATACTGGGGTGGCAAATGGGAGGGTGCATGCACGCAAAGTAAATAGCTAAAAATGAAAACACTTACCGGATCGTGAGGAGATGACTTCCTCCTCGCTCTGGACTTCTTCTGCTGGGACTGCAGTGCGGGCCCCAGCAAACTCCCTCGACCAATCCTGGCCTGCTCACATGCTGTTAACCAGAGGGAGAGCAGTGCCCTGATTGGTGGGAGTGGGCTTTCTCAGCACTCCCCAGAGCACTGGAGGCCTGCTCCTGCTCTCAATCCAGCTGTCTTAAGACAGCTGGGTTGAGAGGTTTAAAGTGCGCCTGTCTGGCTGGCCATCGCAAGACTGCCGGCCAAAGAGACATGAACACTTTAAACAAGTGCAAAGGCAGCCAACCCTCCTCCCTGCTGCCATTCAGCAGGCCCGCCCCATTCTGACACTCGGTTCAAGACGGGCTGATGAAAAATAAAATGGTAATTCATTACTATTTTATTTTTCATATAATAACAGACTAACATGTCCACTTCTCAAATTTCATATTTCACTATACTAATTCACCACTAATGCTTTATGGGTTCCAGAGTAGCGAGCTACTCACCAAAAAAGCGCTTCAACACCTCATCAGGGGGAGCAAGCACTATATAAATGCAAACCTTTTTCCCTCGTCTATCCCTCCGCTACCCTTCTCTATCCAAATAACTGAATAACATATCCACCACTCAAACTACTTTCATATTTCACTATACTAATTTTCAACACTAATCATTTATGGGTTCTGGAGTAGCGTGCTACTCGCCAAAAAAGCGATTCAACACCCCATCAGGGGTAGCAAGCGCTATATAAATACAAACCTTTCTTTCCCTCTTCTATCCTTCCACTATCCTTCTGAATCCAAATAACTGACTAACCTATCCACCACTCAAATTACTTTCATATTTCATTATACTAATTCAACACTAATCCTTTATGGGTTCCGGAGTAGCGTGCTACTCGCTGAAAAAGCGGTTCAACGCCTCGTCAGGGATAGTAAGCGCTATATAAATGCAATTACAATACAATACAAAAGTGGTGGAAATATCTGCTAGAACAGAACAAGCTTTGCACACGGTGGCTTTACAAAAGACTGTAACAATCATGAATGTTACTAACAAGCAGGGGCGGCTCCTCCATTGGAGCGGAGGAGCATCGCCTCACTTAAGTGCCCGCCAAAGGGCCAGAGATGAAAAATAAAATGATTATTTGATATGCTGAATTAGAAGAAAGTGATAAATATATAGATCCATAAGTACATGGAAAGTATATAGATGCATAAAGGAGGTAGGCATATGTAGATTAAAGATATTGATAGAGGTATAGGATGAGAAATAGGGTAGTGCATTGAATATGATTTTTTAGGAGAAAAGTAATAAATATATAGATCCAAGTAAATGGAAGGTATATAGATGCATAAAGGAAGGAAATATATGTAGATTAAAGATGCATTAGATAAACTCTGGTTTTCAAGTGTTGTTGTACTTAAAATTGTATTTTATTTATTTTTTAACAACATAATTATTCTACATGTTTATACAAAGCAATACACAAAGATAGGTACATATCTATAGTACAAATAAATGCTTATATACAGAGGGATATGCTGTATATTTCTGTTTGCGTATGGTGCTTATGTGGGGAAGAGCCAATTCTTGAGTAGTTTTCTGAAGATAAGGTGGTTGTCCGTGGATCTTATGTTGGGGGTAAAGAGTTCCATAGTTTGGCTGCTTGAACACAGAAGGATGTGCCACCCATGGTTTTTTTCTTGTATCTTGGGATTTTGAGGCGAGGTGCCACTCTAGAGCGGAGGTTCCTTTGTTGAATGTGTTTGGTGATTTTATTCCCGATGAAGAGCGGTCCCATTCCATGTATTGCTTTGTGGGTGATACAAAGCAGCTTGTGGTGTTTGTATGATACATTTAGTATGTTCCTCATATTTATGTGGCTTGGGCCGTCATCTGGTTTGATCATTTGGGGAATGGGACTACTACAGTGAAGGGGTGTGCAGTTCTGTAGTGATAGTCCAAATGACCAAATTCTTAAAATAGGACCAACTGAGGTTATCAAAGGCATCCTTTCTAAACCCTCATCTACCAAAGGTGGCATGTTCATCGTTGGGCTGTGCTCCTCTTTGGGCTGGTGGTGCAATGCCTGATGGGGCCCTCAAGGGGGCTCATTGCCAGAGAGAGATCTTTTCCTCTGACTTAAAGTCTGGATTTCCAGACCTGAACCCTCAGAACGTTTTGTGTGTGGGGGCGGGGGAGAGGAATCTGTGAAAGGTAGATTGGATCGGAAAGGTCAAAAATTTAAATTATCTAAAGGCATCCAAAATCCCTTTATAATAAAGGGGCCTTTGGTAAGAATTAAAAACATTAAGAACTCATAGGATGGGAATGTTTCGGAATATACAAGATCAATGCCGATTCATCAGAAACAAAATAGAATGCCTAATCTATTTAAAAGTGGACTGCTTATTTGGATAGTAATTAATGCCCACCTAAAGTGACTTATATAGGTGTCCAAAACAAAAAGATTTTTAAAAATAGTGCAACTTCCTCCCCAAGCCAGGATATAAAGCCCCACTGAAGTATAATGACCCGAATCCCAATATAAGCAGGGCCCTTGAGAACTCATTAAATTGAACATTTGCCCAAAATCAAGTCCCTGCGTTTTGCCAACCTGTCTTCATGGTCCCAGTCCATGGGGACAGGTAGACAAAACCCATCTATTTGTCCTGACGAATTGCTGTTGATCCTATTTAGGGTGAAGTAGGCAAGAAACATGTTGACCATATCTTTTTGAACTCCGGATTCCTTCCTACCTATGCATATGGAGGCATTTGATAGCTCCAGCATCGCACACATGCGATTCATAAAAACTGGCCTCAGAGCACTTCTTTTTTATATGACCGTTTTTTTCTGCTTGTCCCCAAAGAGCGGTAGAGTTGAGCGGACCTTACTGACAAATCTTCTTCAAAGGTCTCCATCTACTTTTAAACCTATTGAGAAACTCCAGTGTCTTTATATTCATATAAAAAAGAAGTTCTCTTAGACCGGTTTCTATGAATTACATGTGTGTGAGTGTGCACAAATACACAAATAAATAAATAGATAACAATGAATACTAGGGCAATGGAGGGATCGTATTTGGTCCTAAGGAAAGCCACACATCCGTACGGGCAATTAAGTGGCTGAAACATGTAGACACCGCTCTGGTGCTGGAGCTACTACTTGCCTCTATATGCAGAACACCTGAGTTTAATCATGCCAGGGGACCATCTAATAAAGGGAACCAATAGAACTACTCACTAGGCAATTTTAACCTAAATATCCCATCCCTTACCAAAAGCACTCCCTTATTTCTAATGGTTGAGCCTGTCCAGATACAGGACATATCTGGACAAGGGCTCTATGCTGGAGCATGCCACCAGAGTATATGGTAGGTGAGAATCTTTTTAAAAAAACAAAGGAACTCCCCGGTGCAGATCTAGGGAGAATCAGAAACCGATTGGAGGTTGTCTCTCCTTATTTATGACAATGTGGACTCCTGCCTTCTGGGTCTACTTGACCTCTCAGTGACTTAACTATGTAAGGTGTGAAGTCTTACTTCACACCTTACAAAATTGTATTGGCTTCAATCAATTTCTTCACTCAAGGGGTCCCAAAAGGGACCCTGCGAGCTCCAGCCTTGTTCAAGCTATATCTTGAACCCTTAAGTTATATTATAATGAAGTTGGGCATTCCAAATCACCAATATGTTAACTGCACCTAGTTATACCTGAAAGTGTCCTCCCTAATGGTGCTGAGACAGAATATCAAGTTGGAAATGTCGACTTACAGAAATATCGAGTTGGAAATATCATTATTCAGAAATATCGACAGCAAGAATATCATGGTCAAGAATATCGAATTTAAGGTAAGAAATATCATTTTTAAAAATATCGAAGTCATTAATATTGTTTGCAAAAATATAAATATTTAAAATATCGATTTTTTTAATTTGTGTTATGTATTTTAGTTTATATTTTAAATGTATGTGATTTTTTTGTATAAGTATTGTTTATGTTTTTTAATATATGTGTTACATTTTTAGTAGTTATGAATTTTATTTTAATTAAATTTTGCATTTTTAAGTTCCGTAGCGGGTTGTGGGTTTACAGGAGAATAGGGTGGGAAGTAATTTAATTATAATAAATTATTGATTATTTTAATTTATTTAATTTAGATTTTATATCGTTAACTGTGGGAAGTAATTTATTTGTAATTAATTATTAATTGGTTGTTAATTAATATTAATCAATTAATTAATTAATAATTAATTATGGTAATTGTGTAAAAAGTTTTAGTTGTGGGGTTTATAGAGGTAAAGGGTGGGAAGTAATTTATGTTTGATTAATTAATAATTAGTTGTTAATGTATATTAATTAATTGATTGAAAATTAATTATGGAAATTGTGGTATTAATTTTAGGTGCGGGTTGTGGGGTTTATTGGGGTAAAGGGTGGGAAGTAATTTATGTTTAATTAATTAATAATTAGTTGTTAATTTATATTAACTAATTAATTGATAATTAATTATGCAATTGTATGATTTTTTGAGGTGTGGGTTGTGGGGTTCATGGGGTAAAGGGTGGGGAGTAATTTTTTTAAAATTAATTAATAATTAGTTCTTAATTAATATTAATTAATTGCTAAAAAATGTATTGTGGAAATTGTGTAATTAATTTTAGGTGCGGGTTGTGGGTTGATGGGGGTAAAGGGTGGGAAGTAATTTATGTATAATAAAAATTAGTTGTTAATTTATATTAACTAATTAATTGATAACAACTTTTTTAACATACTTTATTGATTTTCCTTTTATCCGGTGTATTCGCGAAGAACATTTTTACATTATAACATGTTTGATCAGAGTATCATACATCTGCTGGTTGCATTTATATTACATCCATCAGTTGAAGTGACACTGTTGTAATTATATCAAGCATATACATAATGCATCGATGTATTACAAAATCTTCTAATAGCCAATTGGTATCTAACTTGGAACAACTACCCTTCCCCCCGCCCCCCTCCCCCGTTCTGGACGATCTTGCCTATTCACAATTATATTATTGCGTACCGGACCTTCCTGTGCTATGTACACAGTGCTGGTGATTGTGCATCCTGTCTATTCCTACGCTGGGCTCTACCACTTGGCGCTACACCTAGTCAATGTGTAGCCGCTATACATTTGGGGTGCTAGGTAACGGATCGGGATCTATGGCTTTGAAGGCCTCTAGCATGACATCCCATTCCATGGAGATCTGGTTTTTACGCAGCGCTCGAGCCTCCTCTCGTCTTATAGCTGCGCTTTCGGCTCCACCCCAGAAGTACTACTTCATTGTGCTAGGTGTATACTGGGGGTTTTTTACTGATTTCCACCACATTGTTATGGACCATTTGGCTATAATTAAGGTGAGGTCTAAAAATTGGAATTGCACTTTCTGTGAGGCGGTGTGTCTGCGAAATCCTAGTAGGCATCCTGCGGCTGAGTCCCCAGTTTGAAGGTGTGTAGCTGTATCTATGTTTCGTCGTACCTCCTCCCAGTACTCTCTAAGGTGCGGACAAGACCATAACATGTGGACTAACTCTGCTCCCTCTGTCTTGCATCGGGGGCAATAATGTTGTGTGTTTGGGAACATCTGCTGCAGGCGGTGTGGTGTAAGGTAGGCCCTATGTTAGAACCATGTATTGTATGAATTTAAATTTTGCATTTTGCGTCACTTTTTTGGGATGTTCCAGAATGCTGGCCCACTCCTTGTCGGATATCTCCTTTCCTATGTCCCCAGACCATTTGGCTCGTAGGTCGTTGAGAGACACCGCAGCTTGAGCCCGGTTTCCGGCATATAGCCATTTAATGAGATGGCGTCCCTCACCAATGTAGTATATTGTTCGCACTAATTTGTGTGTTGGGGGTTCTTCTCTCTCAGGGGCCCTGTGTTTCTTCACATACTGTATTATGACAGCGTGCATCATATATAAATGGTTTGGCACCCCATTTTCTCGTACGAAATTCTCATGGTCTAGTAGAATTTTATTGCTGAATAGTGCCCCTACAGTGTCGACTACTTCGTCAGTCCAGGCCATAATTCTGTGTCTCGTGATCTGAACGTTGGGTAGTGGGATCCCCAACAGTGGGATGTTATCAGCATATGGAAGGCAGCGGGGCATGTACTGTATCGCTTTTTTCCAGTATAGCAGCACTGTCCTTAGTAACGGTGGCGCGTGTTGGGGGATCTTGCTCTTCGGTAGCAGTAATGTATGCAGGGTCCCCTGGCTGATATCTTGCATGGTGTATCCAAGTTCCTGCAGATTGCGGCCTGCAGTGCAGTAGGACAGCCATTGTAACTGGCTCGCATAACAGTACGCTTGGAAATCCGGCGCCCACAGTCCCCCTCTGCTAGTCTCTAGCTATAATTTCTTTAGTCCCACCATTCTTCGTCCAGTCCCCCATATTAATTCCAAGAGTATGGTGTCTAGAGTTTTGAAGGTAGAGGGGGGAACTACTACCGGTAGGTTAGTAAAGTGATATAAAAGACGTGGGAGGACCACCATTTTAGATATAGCTAATATGGCCCATTGCCGACAGAGGCAGCGAGATCCAGAAGGCTACCTTAGATCGTATCGCCCTAATCGCTCTGGTTAGATTGCCTTCAAGCAGGTCTGTTTGGGATCTATATATATGTATGTCTAGGTACTTGAACGCATGCTGTGCCACTGATAGGGTGTACGGCCCAAAGCAGATCTCGTCTGGGCGGGCACTGTCTTGAAAAAAGAAGGCATTGGATTTTGCCTCGTTGATAGCAAGGCCCGATATGCGCTCGCACCGGGATAAAATACTGGGTACTGGTTCTAAGTGTCAGTTAGGTCATGTGCATATATAATTATATCATCCGCGTAGGCTGATATCAAATTGTGGAGTTGCCTAGTTGGATCCCTGTTTGGCTTGCTTCCTGCCTCAGCCTAAGAGCCAGCGGCTCTAACGCAAGTACAAATAGCAGTGGGGATAAGGGGCACCCTTGCCGTGTGCCCCTGCATACTGGGTATGCACGCGAAATGTGACTTCTGGTACGGACTCTCGCGGTAGGAACCTCATATAGTAGACGTACCCATTGGAGGTATTCGGTGGGCAAGCCAAACTTCTCTATGGCCGTAAACATATAATCCCATGTAAGGGTATCAAATGCTTGCCTCAAATCAAGCGTAACGCATCCTGCATTTTTGTGATTTTCGGGGATAGTTGCCATTATATGATGTAGACTTCTAATGTTTAATGACGTGCTGCGCGCTGGCACAAATCTGCATTGATCCATGTGAATAAGCGTGTTTAAATAGGGAAGAAGCCTCCGTGCCAATATTTTGCTTAATATATTGTACTCCGTTGCCAGGAGTGAGAGTGGGCGATATCCCGCTATGTCTGTGGCATCCCTTCCTGGCTTGGGGAGTGAGACCACTAATGCTTGCATGGTAGTAGGCGGGAGGTGGCCTATCTCCAGCGATTTGTTATACAGCTGCTCCAGTTGGGGGACTAAAGCCTCAGAATATGCATCGAAAAATTCTATAGGTAAACCATCTAGCCCCGGCGCTTTGTTGCGTGGCAGCTCCCTAATAGCAGCTTTCATTTCACCCTTCGTGATGGGGCCTGCCAGGTTTTCTTGTGCTTGTGCACTAAGCTGGGGGTAGGGCAGGTCAGCTAGGAATGTGTCTATGAGTGTGCTATCTATTGGGGAAGGTGCAGTAGAATGAGTATTCCTTGCTAGTTAGGTTCTTCATTCTCCATACATCACCCAGTGCCCAACCATCCGCCCATCTGCATAGGGCCTCCGCCTGTTTAGTGGTTCCCGCTCCATGAAGACGGGGGTGCGACCGGTCCATTAATTGCAGTCTCCTCCCAGGACCCATGGATATGACTCCCATTCCGCTAACATCGTGTTTAGACTCGTAAAGAATTTGTCCTGGTCGAAATTTGGGGCGTAGAAGTTACCTAGTACTACGTGCGTGCCGTCCAGTAACCCATGTAACAGTATATACCTTCCCTGCGCATCTACGCACCTCTCTAGCACCTCAAACAGGACCCTGTGTCTAATCCAGATCATCACGCCTCTGGCAAATGCTGAGTATGTTGTGGAAAAAACCTGTCCCTTCCACTTCTTCCGTACCTTCCCCGCTTCTGACTCTGTGAGGTAGGATTCCTGCAGGAACACTATCTGCGCCTTTTGCCTAATCAGTTGCGCATGCACCCTGTGTCGCTTTTGCACCAAGCCCAGCCCTCGCACATTCCAGGTGACTAAGTTATATGAGCCGAGCATGTGTAGTTGGGGGAATTAGTTAATTGTATGTCCAAAGTAATTATCGAGCACCACATTGTGGGACATGTCTTCTGATGTATGCCAGAACCTCAGAACTCCCTCTTAACTGTGTCCAGCCCTCGAACTATGCTGGTCCAAACTAGAAACACAACTGTGTGAACATTAATACATTTACGTGGTGCATACGCTATAAGGGGGTTGTTGCTCACGCCGTTCATGGTATTGTACCTGTGTGTACGGGCTCTGCAGCGCCCCGGACTCATATTTGTATTATTGCATTACCTAAGTCGCCAGATAAAGGATATTTATGTCAGTAACAATATTTGCCACCTCTGCTCCTTCATATATCTGTATGACCAGCGAGGTCGTCTATCTTGGGCCTCACTAGCCCAGCAAATCGTCCGCAGTCTGAGGAGTTATCGCGGGGAACAAAGCAATGCTATTCTCCGAGTCTGAGTGCACAGTACTTCCCTCTGAGGATTTGGATGCCGTATGGAGGCCACAGTCTCTGAATGTGTTTGCCGCTGCCAGAGCCTCTTCTTTTTTTTTTTTTTTTAAGATTTTTATTGAAAGTGATACAAAACAATATCATGACACACATAAAGAAACAATACACAGAAATTAAGAAGACCCACAAAACATAATCACAACCCCCGTCAGACGGAAACACAGATTATAGCCTTGCAAATGATGAAATGTACAGCAAAGCCAGTCGGCATCGAATACAGGGGGGAGTACAAAACAACAATAATATCCAAAAACCTAACAAAATGAAACAAAATTTACAAAAACAGACATATCCAATGAATGATACATACTCTCGCTCAATGTAGGAGACCTGAAGTTCACGCATAATCCCAGGTAGGTACCCAGGAAAGACCAGGAGCGGCGGTTGTGGCCCGGGTAGAAGACCGAACCAGCCACCCAACTAGACCGCCCCGAAGGGGGGCAAGAGCCCACGGGAGGCACAAGGAGATCAAATCATGCACCAGGTATTACGGAAGAGGGGTGGGTGGGGAGGGAACAGTCTGGGATGCGGGAAGTGCGCATTGGACATAGGTATGGTATATGCACCAAATGTCGAAAGGTCTAGAGGTAGAAGGCTGGAGTGAAGCATATATGTCAGATTGGGTATTGCAATATAGCATGCTTCGCTGCCAGGCCAATTTAGTCGGGCGAGCCTTCGCCCCCCAGAGAGTGGCAATCTCCCGCTTGGCGAGAAGAAGGGCAAGCGCAACAAATCGCCTGTAACACAGTTTAATTCGCTTGACCAGGCCTAGCAATCCCAACTCCGGGGTGGGTACCAACGGTGTATCTATGATGCGTGATAGCTCAGCAAAGACGTCCTGCCAATATGGAAGAATGTGGGGGCAGGACCAGGACATGTGAGCAAAGTCGGCATTCAGAGCATTACACTTCGGGCAGTTCGCCGACCTAGATGAATCAAATTTGGACAATTGGAGTGGGGTAAGATAAACCCGGTGAATAAATTTAAAGTGAAGCAATTTATGCCTGTGATTGGGAGACACCCTGTGAGTTTGTTCTAAACAGTAGGCCCAATCCTTGTCGTGCAGCGGGTGTCCAAGGTCAGCTTGCCAGCGTTGCCGGACCCCGGAATCCCGCCTTATAGAGTTTTGTGACCAAATGTGAGCCTGTGTCGTCCGATATAAGAAGGGTGAGTGGGGGAAAGTCTTCGTAAGGAGCAGGAAAGGTGGAGAAGGTGGTGCGCAGCGTGCCCTGGAGTCGGTTCAAGTTAAGAGAGTCTACCCCCGTGAGCCCGGGAAGCTGTGCCAACTCGGTTAGCCCCCGTGCCCGACCATCCGGAAAAAGGGACTCAAAAGTGTCAAGCCCTAACTTGCCGAAGGTGACCAGCACCACGCTATCCGTGGCAAGCGGTAAAAAGGGATTATTTGCGATTGGGAGTGCAGGTGAGTAAAGAGGGCCAGACCCATACAATCTGTTCAACTTACGCCAAGCCCAACACGTGGTGGCCAGGGGCTGAATGTCGTGTGGATCCAGGGGGACCCCTTTCGGGAGCAGGGATGCCAGGGGGGTCGGAGCAGCCACCTCCCGGTCCGTTTTCGTATAAGGTATCCTGGCATCAGAATGAAACCAGTGGTGCGCGTATTGCGCTTGGGCCACCAAAAAGTACAGTTGGAAATCCGGTACTGCGAACCCCCCCCGCGCATACGGAAGGGTGAGGGTGTCCCAGGCCACTCGGGGCCTACGACCAGCCCAGATCAGTCGAATAAGAAGGCTGCGCAGACGAGTAAAGAACGCGTTGGTGAGTGGAATGGGAATGGTGCGAAAGAAGTACAGGAAACGAGGGAGCACCTTCATCTTTATGAGGGCGATACGGCCGGCCATGGAGAGAGGTAGCTGTATCCATCGCTCGATTTGCAACGAGAGCTGCTCAATGGCAGGCCCATAGTTCAATTGCACGACCTGGGCCTTTTCTCTATGGAGGTGCACCCCAAGGTATTTAGTGGTCTCCCGATCCACGCGCAAGGGGTATTCCGTGTCGTCTGTCGCCGCAGCATCCGTAATGGGAAACAGAACAGATTTCCCCCAATTAATTTTAAGGCCTGAAACCAAGCCGAAACGTTCGATCTCATCAATGAGCGGCTGAAGATTGGATTGGGGATGACGCACAAAGAGCAGGACGTCGTCCGCATAGAGAGACATCAAGAGCGGACCGGAAGGAAATTGCAAGCCACGGAACAGGTGCTGTTCTTGAAGATGACGGACCAAAGGGTCCATTGCGATAATAAACAGGATCTGGGACAGTGGACAGCCCTGACGTGTGCCACGCGTGATGGGGATAGGAGGGGAGAGAGACCCGTTGACCCGCAGCCGGGCTGAAGGGGATGAGTAGAGAAGAGCGATCAAAGCAAGGAAGTTAGGAGGAAGGCCTAGTTTACGGAGCGATGCCATCAGAAAGGGCCACTCGAGAGAGTCGAAGGCCTTCTCTGCGTCCAATAGCGCGACCGCGGCTGGCGTTGTGGGCTCAATGCGATTGATGACTGAGAAGACCGTACGGAGGTTTAGAGCGGTGGAGCGATGTGGCACAAAGCCGGCTTGCACCGGAGATAAAATTTGGTCGAGTAAAAGGGAAAGACGCGAGGAAAGCATTTTTGCAAGAATTTTATTATCAAAGTTGATAAGGGAAATGGGTCGATAAGATGAGCAATGCGCAGGGTCCTTACCCGGTTTTAATAACAAAGATATAGCCGCTTCGCGCATGGTAGGAGGGAGGACGCCAGACTCCAGCGCTTCTGCAAATACCTCCAATAGGTGAGGCGCCAGGGTCTCTTTGTAAGCCTTGTAGAATGCTCCATTAAGCCCATCAAGGCCAGGGGCCTTAGAGCCCGAGAGTTCGTCGATAGCCAGGGAGATTTCATCGACCGTAAAAGGATGTGCCAGGAACTCAGCCTGGCCTTTAGTTAGCCAGACCATGGCCACCTCCTCCAAATAGGAAAGGTGTTGCGAAAAATTAGCAGGCAAAGTGGTGGAGTAAAGGGAACGATAGTACGCCACCAGCTCCGCCACAATGTCCCGATCCGAAGTAGCAGTAGTCTCGTCGCCACGCACGAGGGAAGTGATGTGCCCAGCCCCTCTGGGGGGCCCACCAGATGCGCCAGCGTCCCGCCGGGGCGCTCACCCTCTCCATAATGTCTCGCTAGATGATATTTACCTAGGAGAGTGGCCTCCCGGTCAGCCTGGTCGTTGAACTCTAACAACAGTGCGTTACGTTGGGCCTGCACTTGCGGATCGGGGGAAGACTCATCCAGGACAGCCAGATCGGCCTCCACCCTAGCCAGGCCGCCGCGCAGAGACCGTAGTACCCCGGCCTGCTTGGAGATGATGACCCCCCGTATGAACGCCTTGAAGGCATCCCACAGGGTAGCATAGTGCGTTACCGACCCAGTGTTCAGGGCAAAGTACTCCGTGATAGCTTCTTGGACCTCCGCTCGGAAAACCTCTTCCAGATGAGCAGAGGTCGGGAAGGACCATCTGCGCTCCCACACCGCCGAGTGAGGAACCACCAGCCGTGCCAACAGGGGGGAGTGATCGGACAAAGTGAGGGGTAACACAGTTACCCCCCTCAACCCAGCGGCACCCGGCCGCGGAGGTGAAAAGATAGTCAATGCGAGTAAGCGTGGCGTGGGGGGCCGAGTAGAAGGTGTAACCGGGGGTTGACGAATGATGTTGGTGCCATATATCACGCAACTCCAAAGAGCAAAGCAAATCGGAGAGCACCCCAAGGGAGCGAGCCTTCGGGTTGGCCCGTGGATTAGAAGAGTCGAGAGTACTGTCCACCCAGAGGTTGAAGTCCCCACCCAAATAAAGGACATCGTAGTCATGGCGGTTAAGCAGAGTATGGAGGCGGGTGAAAAAGTCCGGGTCATCGGTATTGGGGGCATAGACGTTTAAAAAAAGTAGCGTTTGACCCAATAGTGTGCCCTTGACCAGCAGGTAGCGCCCCTGGGGGGCCTCTTCCTTGTGGTGCAGAGTAAAGGGAAGAGAGTTGTGTATTAACGTGCACACCCCCCGTGAGTAGGTACTGTAACTTGAGAAAAACCTGTGAGGGCCCCAGGAGGAGGCGAAAGGAGAGGAGCCGTGGGGAGGGAGGTGGGTTTCCTGCAAAAAGGCCACCTGAACTGCATGGCGCTTCAAATAGGCTAACACCAGTTTACACTTCCTCGGGTTATTTAGCCCCCGGACGTTCCAGGTGAGCAGGTTAATGGACACTGAAGGGGTGACAGCCATGTTGCAAGGTAAAGGGGGTAAGATACATTTCTCCTAGGTCACAGAGAGTCGGGTATAGCGGAAAACCAGACAAAATAAAACAATAAAATAAAAACACATAACACCCTGAACAATCATACAAAAACCCCACAAATCCCCCCCACCCCCCAACACCCTCCCACCACCCACACCTGAGCCCGAAGGCTCCGAGAATCGGATCCCACCCCCCAAAAACCCACATCCATAAATCAACAACAATCCCCCCAATACAATTATGCGGAGTCATCCCGGGGGGGAGGTAACGCCTCGGACCGCCGGTGCCCACATTAAGAAACAGTAAAGAGAACGATAGATACAGAGCCGCAATAGCAGCCCCGACAGTGAGATAATGAACAGTTGAGGCAACAGTGAGTCCACCAAATAACAAGGCGAAACCAAGGTGCGGTGAATAATAGTAGGCCCACACCCCTCCAAGCTAAACAAGCCCAATAATATCAGCAAAAGGAGGTGGATGGCCACAAAGATCAAAAAACAGACCCCAAACTAGTGCCAACGGGGTACATAGTTTCTAGCCAGAAGCATCGCAGGAAGCAGAGGATCTTCAAATACCCGACAACCCCCCCATCAGAGTTCAGTCAGATGTGAACAGTTCGGCACTGGGGGCCAGGTTATTGTCCGGAGAGGAATGACACGAGGAACGAGCCGGGCTGCGTCGTGACTCACTCACCCGCTGCTTGCAGAAGGCCAGGACATCAGGGGCGTTCTCAAAGAATCGAGGCTTACCGTCCACCAGCACCCTGAGACGTGCGGGATAAAACATCGCGTACTTGAGATCCAGGGCACGGAGCTGTCGTTTTGCTTCGGTGAACTTCCGCCGGGCCTCCTGCACAATCTGCGTGTGATCCGGGTAGAATGAGAGGACCGACCCCTGATACTTCACCGGGGCAGCCTCCCGCGCCAGGCGGAGAATAGTGTCCCTGTCTCTGTAGTTAAGTAACCGCACCACAATGGGACGCGGCGGGTGCCCAGGCGTCGGGCGAGGCCCCAGGGAGCGATGCGCCCTCTCCACGACAAACGTGGCGGAAAAGTGCTCAGTCCCAAAAAGTTCCCTTAACAGCCCCTCGACAAAGGGTTCCGGCCGGCCCATGTTGGTGGTTTCCGCCAGGCCCGCAATGCGGACGTTGTTTCGTCGAGACCGGGCTTCCAGATCCTCGTTTTTTATTGCGACGGCCTTCAACAGGTGTTCTGCGTGCTCCAGTCTACGCGCCACCTCCCGATGGTGGTCCTCCTGATCTGAAATTCTCTGCACTGCTTCGCCAAGGCGAGTGTGGTGGCCGTCGATGCGTTCTCCCATCCTGTCCAGGCGAGAGGTGAGGGTGTCGAGGCGGTCATCAATGCCCCGGAAGCCGGCCCGGAGTTCTGCCAAAATGGCCGCCGTTCCCTCTCCAGGGGGCTGGCGGTCCGCCGTGCCCGAGGCCTCCGAGCGGTCCAGGGAGTGCGAGGTCCGGCCAGAGTCGGCCTGCCGGTCAAATGTGAGCTTCCGCTGCTTGGGGTCCCCACGCCCCATCACGCCAACAGTGCGGACCACACGCACAGGGCCGCCCACAGCCCCACAGGAGGAAGCGGCGGTGGTGGCCGGGAATGCTGGCTGATCGAGAAGGGCCCCGGTCCAGGCTCAGCCCCCACTCTCTCGTCCCCACTCACCAGGTGGCAGGGATGGCTGCTGTCGATGGGCCACAAGCGCCTGAGCAGGCAATGAAGGGCAGGGCCGGGGCGCCTGAGTAAGGTGGAAGCCTCTAGGCAGGGAGATCAGGCCAGCGTCGGTCGTATATACGGGGCCGCCCACAGCCCCCCGAAGTGAAACGGCGGTGCGTGGCCGGGAGTGGTGGCCGGCCGAGAAGGGCCTCGATCCGGGCCCGGCCCCCACTCTTACGGCCCCACTCACCGGGTGTCCGGGATAGTTGCTGCCGGCGGGCCACCAGTATCCGATTGTGCGGTGAAGAGCAGGGCTAGGGCGCCGCAATGCAACTGGAGCCTCCGGGCTCAGGAATCAGCCCCACGCTGGTCGCACGCACAGGGCCGCCCACAGTCCCCCGGGTTGGTGTCGCGGTGCGCGGCCGGGAGTGTTGGCCGGCCGAGAGATGTGTCAGTCCAGGCCCAGCCCCCACTCCCGCGGCCTCACTCACCGGGCGTCAAGGAGGCTGCCTCCGAGGAGCCGTGGGCGTCCGTCCACGCGGCGGAAAGCTGGATGAGGGCGCCTCCGCTGAACTGGAGATCTCGGTCCCCGAGAGCGGCAGCGGGCGCGGCCCCCGTCACCCAGGGCACCGTGCAGGGTCGAGAAGGATCGTAGGCCACACCCCGCCGTCAGCCGACGGGCGGAGCGGGAGGCAGCACCGCCGCGCCCACGCCTCACACAGCACTCAACTCGTTCCCCGCAGGCTCAGACCGCACTCAGATGCATTTGAGGCAGTGAAGGTGGACCCAACACGCGATTACTGGGCGCGTGTGTGCATCGGCGGCCGGAGCTTCAAGTCCGCGCGGCCATGTTGGTCGACGGCTCGGCCACGCCCCGCCAGAGCCTCTTCTTTGCTCCGTGGGGCCTGCTCGTGGGTAGGGCTATCGACTTGTGAGTTGCAGGCGGTTTTAACGTTGCGGCGTGATCGCCGTCCCTGTGTTCTTTTGGGGGCTGCTTGGCAGGCTTTGAGATGTGGTGCCGGATGTTTAGGCGGGGTTCATTACCTCTAACCATTCCTCTGCTCCTTCTGGACTATCAAAAAAGTAGGTTTTTTGTTCATGAATGATTTTCAGGCGCGCAGGAAATAGAAGCGCGTATTTGAGTTCCATGGCTCGCAGCTTCTTTTTAACTGATTGATATGAGGCCCTTTGGCGTTGGCCCAGGAGAGTGTAGTCGGGGTACAATGATATACGGTGGTTCTCATATTGTATCAGGGATCGCTCCCGCGCCTTTTGAAGCAGGACATCTCGATCTCTATAGTTTAGGATCCTGGCTATCAACGGCCTCGGTGGAGCACCCACCTTAGGTCTGCCGGTAGGGATTCTGTGGGCCCTTTCGACGCAGAAGAAATCCGACAGGCCCTCAGGGGCTACATGTTCATGGAACCACTGCTCCATAAAGATGGCGGCGTTAGAGCCCACGCTACGCTCTGGGAGCCCGATGACGCGGACGTTATTCCACCTTGTTCTGCCCTCTGTGTCCTCGACTCTGTCTTGTAGACCGGTGACTTGTCGTTGTAGCTGCTTAATTTGCGACACATGTTCTTTGTGCTGAGGTAATATCTCCTCCAATGTTAATCTGTTGGCCTTCACTGTGGTTGCCAGTTTGGTGTGGTCTGCTTTGAGTAGCGTGAAGCCCGTCGTGAGGGATCCGATTTGCTGCTCTATGGCCTTGCGAGACTCCCTGACCTCTTGCAGTATTAAATCCAGCTTGTCCAGGGTCGCCTCAGAACTTGTGCAGATACAGCTGAGCAAGAGCGGGTGTGTAGAATGTTCTGGGTCTTCAGGTTGTTGTGTGTTGGTGGAATTTGTCTCTGGTAGTTTCCCTTTGGGGCGTCCCATGATTCGTGGTATTCATCCTCTCTGATATGGGTGGTCCATAACTGCTGCTGGTATATAGTAGACGATACTGCCGCTGCCCGTTCCTGTGTGTGTCAACTGTCTTTATACAGGTGCTGTGGCTCGTAGTCGTGTCAGTAATCGGGTGGGGCACCCTATTGCAGTGGGCTGCTGTAAAGTTATGGTTGCTTCCTCCAAAACCGACAATACTGCTGTGGCCCTCTAGGCAGCTTTATGGCACCAGTGCTCAGGACCTCACTGTGCACCTCATCTCGTGTGTGAGCCTTTGACCGGTGCACGCCTTGTGTGTCCAACTCCCTCTCACTGTCTGCAGCGCATAGGAGTATGTGCTCTCCAGATCACTTTGCGCCAGCAAAGGCGCTTCAATTGCTGCGATGTATTCGAACTGCCAGTGTGTCACATTCCGGGCCCCTATCATGGAGGATCGCCCTGTAGGCCTCGTGCAATGGTGCCCCTCGCTACTCCCTCCGCCCCCCACTCCTCAGTGCTGCAGCAGTCACTCTTCTCGTTAGCGGCTGGTGCGGGCCCCCTTGCTGATCCTTTTCGCTGTGGCAGGCCACTTGTGCCTCATGTAGTGTAGGCGGTGCCCTCCGGCTATCAAAGCCCCTCGGAGTGCAACGCGTAGATAGTCACATTGCCGGTTCAAGCTAGGCCACGCGGGGACTGCGGCCTCCCCACTGCGTAGCCCCGCATGTATTCGTTCGTGCAACCGCCAAACATATAAAGTCTCTAGTGGGGAGTGGAGGGGAGCAGAGGTCAACCAGATGACCCCCCTAGGGAGCGGTGTGCATCTCACTGCCGGCCTCGGTTTGTTTGTAGGCCCTCGCCGGGTCCCCGGTCTCAACCGCACCCTCCGCTCCAGCCCAGTAGGCAGGACGTGAGCAGGAGGGGTGGAGAGAAGCAGTCAGTGCCCCCAGTAGTTCTCACCTCTGTCACTGCGCTGCACACGTGGGGCCCGATCCACCTCGCCGTGGCAGGTAGTTTCGCGGGCCCAGGCGGTTTCCCTCACAGTTTCTCCTCCCTCTTCAATGTGGAGCGGCCCGCATGGAAATCGCGGTCTCCGACGTGAGCTTCTCCTGGTCACCAGCATTCACGTCGTGGGGATCGTAGCATGTAGAGGTGAGTTGGCCACTTCCAGTAACAGTCAGGTGAGAGAGGCCTCCGGCAGGAATCCTTACGGAGCTCATGTCGCTCGGGTCTCCTACGCCAGAGCCCCAAGCCGCAGTCCTGCTCACCGCTCCTGCCACTCGGACAGCAGGTGGGTGGTAGGGGTATCGGGAAGATGTCCACAGTCCCCGACATGCTCACGGCACCTCGCCAGAAGGCCTCCCACTACTTTCCCACTACTTTCCGCGGCGCCAGGCCACCTCCGCACTTCAGGGACCGCCCTCCGCACAGGCCCCACTTCGGGCTTCGCGCACCCTGGTGTTGGTATCTGCCGCTCTGTCAGCCAGCTGGTATGCCCTGGCTTTTCTGCTTGGGTAGCGAGTTGTTTTGGACCCAATGGTAATTCGTCAGGATTATTCAGCCCGGGCTCCGGAGCTCCACTAAACTGCGACTGCCATGTTTGGCGGTTAGCCACGCCCCCAACTAATTAATTGATAATTAATCATGGAATTTGTGTAATTAATTTTAGTTGTGGGTTGTGGGGTTTATAGGGGTAAAGGGTGGGAAGTAATTTTTGTTTAATAAATTAAAAATGTGTTGATCGTTAATATTAATTAATTAATTTATTTTTAATTAGGGTATTTGTTTATAATTTTTTGTGTGTGGGTTTTATTGTTATAGGGGTACTGTGTGGGGAGTAAATTAATTTTACTTACTTTATAATTAGTTGTTAAATACTATTATTTTTTAATTGAAAATAAGTTTTAATTGTGTAATAAAATTTGTTATAGTTTCATTTTAACTGTGGGGTGTGAGGATTATAGGGGTAAAGTGTGGGAAGTTAAATAATTTTTAAGAGTTTTTTTAAATTAATAATATTTCTTTAATTGGTAATTAATTATGTTAGTTGAGGAAGTTCATTTTTTTTAAATTTAGATGTGTGTTGTGAATTGTGTGGTGTTATAGGGTTGGAAATAAAAAAAGTTAATTTAAGTAATGATTAATGTTTTTGTTTCTAAATAATTTTTTATTAAAATATTTATTTGTTTGGAAATTGTTTTTTATTTTATTTAATATAATATTTGTAGGTATTTGTTATATGTAATTAACATTATAATATTTTTCATTTTTTTAATATTAAATATATTTGTATTTGAATTTGTAACATATTTCTATATTTTTTAATTTATTTTGTTTTTTAAATATTTTTATTGTTGTTAAAATTTAGTTTGTTTTTAATTTTGAACTGACTGGAGTGAGAGTATTAATTGTTACTCCTCTGAAATCCAAAACTTTCCCTACTGTTGCACTCACTGGAGTGGGAATAATAATTTTTACCCCTCCGCTATCCAACACTTTCCCTACTGTTGCACTCACTTGAGTGGGAAAAGTAATTTTTACCCCTCCGCTATCCAACACTTTCCCTACTGTTGCACTCACTGGAGTGAGAATAGTAATATTCACCCCTCCGCTATCCAACACTTTCCCTACTGTTGCACTCACTGGAGTGGGAATAGTAATTTTTACCCCTCCGCTATCCAACACTTTACCTACTGTTCCACTCACTGGAGTGGGAATAGTAATTTCTACCCCTCCGCTAACCAACACTTTCCCTATGGTTGCACTCACTGGAGTGGAAATAGTAATTTTTACCCCTCTGGTTATCCAACACTTTCCCTACTGTTGCACTCACTGCAGTGGTAATATTAATTTTTACCCCTCCGCTATCCAACACTTTCCCTACTGTTGCACTCACTTGAGTGGTAAATTTAATTTTGAAGATTTTTAAATAGTTTAATGTTTTGATTTATAATAGAATTTGTTTATTAGATTTTATGTTATTGGTACACACACACACACACACACACAAACACATATATATATATATATATATATTATTTCAGCGATTAACAGCATGGGAGAACATATATCCCAATATGTGGATTATTTTTTACAGGGATTGGTTAAAGATCTTCCCACATATATAAGAGACACCGGGGATTTTCTGAACAAGATCAAAAACTTTAAATGGGAGAAAGATTTGATGTTTATAACTCTAGATATCGAGTCACTTTATACATGTATAGAACATTGCACAGGACTCAAGGCCATTAAGTATTTTTTAGACTCCAGACCAGTTGAATGCTACAAACATAATGTAATGCTGATGGAATGCATATCATGGTGTCTCAATAACAATTTTTTTCTGTTTAGCACGGATGTGTATAGACAGTTGCGGGGTGTTGCCATGGGAGCCTGCTTCTCTCCCAGCTATGCCTGTTTGGTGGTAGGCTGGTGGGAGGAGCAGGTTCTCAGGGCCATACACTCGGAAATGTACAATAGACATGTCAAATACTGGTTTAGATATATTGACGATGTTTTTTTGGTATGGCAAGGAAATGTGGAAAGTGCTAACATGTTCATCAACAACATTAACGATAATTCAGTCAATTTGAAATTCACATCACACATCAGCGCAGAAAGTATTGAATTTTTAGATGTACAAGTTTTCATTAAAAATGAACAGATAGCCACTACCCTACATAGAAAGGTGACAGCTGGGAATTCCACACTCCACGCCAATAGTAAACATCCGAAACATCTGGTAAGGAGTATACCGTTCGGGGAACTCCTACGAATCAAAAGAATATGCAGTAATGAACATGAATTAGAGAGATGTACATATGACGCCATCAAGAGATTTAGACAACGAGGCTACAGTGATTCAGTCCTTAGAGAAGCGCAAACTAAAGTAAAATTGAAAACCAGAGACATGCTTTTAGAAACTAAAAATAATACCCAAGAGGTAGGACAAGAAAATACTGCACCGAGGCTCATCTTGACTTATAACCGGCAAGAAAGGCAAATCAAATCGATTATTAAGCGTAATTGGCCCATTTTACTTACGGATGCGGTGCTGGCACCGAACCTCACAGTAACATTCAGGAAAGGTATCTCTATGAGGTCGCAGTTAGTAAAAAGCAGCCCAGAGGTCCATTCAAGTACAATGTGGCTACAGCCGAAACATGGTTTTTTCAAGTGTTCGAGCTGTAGAGCCTGCAAATTTGGTGAAATACTACTAGCTACATGACCGCATTTGATCCAAAGCCCAGACTGATTAAAGGCAACTACAACTGCAGAACTGAATTTGCTGTCTATGTCCTGACGTGCACCTGTGGATTGAGATATGTGGGCAGTACTAAGCTACAGGTGCATGTCAGGATATTACAGCATCTTCGAGCAATTGTCAACAGTGACATAACTTATCCTGTTGCTAGGCATTTTAAGCAAACACATAATAATGACCTCAATTGTCTCAGATATTATGTAATAACATCAGTACCCAAACCACGCAGAGGAGGCAATAGGGAGCGATCCCTTCGTCAATTGGAATCTCGGTCAATCCTTGAACTGGATAGCAAATTCCCCAAAGGGCTGAACAATACGGAAGACCTACATAACTTTCTGTAATTATCAACGATGTCATCGACTTCAATTCCACCTGCAATCCTACCATTACAAACCCATGCACAATATGCTATAACTGTAACATTGGATGAATGATTTAATACATGTGCAGTTATAGACCATATTGGTTTTTTGAGTTCTATGTTGCTGCTATCGGGATTCAATACCACAATATTTGAATGAATTAATTTAGATTTTAAGTATGTATAGTTCTCAGCTGCTGCTAACTTTTTTTTATGTCATTGTTTTTTAAACCCATAGTCTTAATATTTATTATATATATTTTTAGCACTAGCATTTTACCAAATAGGTAGGGTATTTTAGTCCTACCATATAGCACACAGCACTTTTTGGGAGCACTGAAATTTTATGTCGTATAATCATCATGGTCTTAATTTTTTAGTCTATTTTATTCCATTAGTAATAGGTATATGTAATTAGGTCAGGGTATATACTTTTCCCCTATATTAATCATGATATAGAGGTCTAGTCAGAATTAGCATTCATGCAGTAATAGGAGTAGCACTCCACAATAATATAAATCCCTGGCTCGATATCTTTACCTATCTAGATACTGGTCGAAAATTAAATGAGATTCCTTATTGCGCATTTGCACAGTTTTCAGTGATGACATCGCTAATTTAATGCATTTATGCAATAATATGTTTTAACATCTAAGATTGAATACTTAATATTATGTATTGTGCTTTTAAGTGGTCTTTTCTTAAAAAACATTTACTATTTTTTGAATTATTAATATATTTCAACATGTTTTTTAATTGATGTATTCTTCATATTATGAGACATCAATCTCAGTCAGAACTGTGTATTTCAGTTATAATGTGCAAAGCAATTTTGTTGACGAAATAGTATGGAGTGTGCCTACAATGGACCAAATAGAGAAACTAGCAGACCTGAAGAAAGACTATACGATAGGATCTAGCACAGTATGCTGTCTCTGTCTATTTAGGTGTTTAACACGTGACACGGGTGTATGACACAATGCATTATAAAAATTGAAGGCGACTGCGTTTCCGCATGTGATCAAGGGCATCTCACTACCCTAAACGTGTCATACGGCTATTTTGAAATAAAGAACAGTTTCTGCCACGAATTTTGGGTCGGTGACTCTCTTTCCAAACAACAGGAAGCAGGAGGGAGTCTATACTCTGATATATATATATATATATATATCCACCAAAAAGTTGCCCAAATGCAAGGACGCCTCCAAACAGCTGCATGCTTGTCAAAAGCTTTTAAGTATTCAAACCGGCAATCAAATTCCATAAATGTAAGTCTCTTACACATTTCAGAGCGCGCTGGCTCCTTCTTCAGAGAGTAGCATCGGATACAACTGCAGTATTTCAAAAGCACCATTAACTGCATGCACGCATTATAAACATTCCCAGTGCACCTTGCAGGTGCGTTTCCGGTCCAAAGCATGCTGGTGCCTGTAGTTTGGCCCCAGTGGGTTCAGTGCAGTTCCGTGTCTTATTCAACTTAATACAGCCACAGTGGGCTGCGGATTAAGATCCCCGGTCTCTTACTCCAAAACACAGCTGTTCCTAAAGCTCCGAAATCTTCGAAACCTCCTGGGCCCCTATAATTTCAAAGGGTGTGGCGTCCTTCACAGCCAGGCTGCCGTGCATAAATCCACCAAAAAGTTGCCCAAATGCAAGGACGCCTCCAATAAGCTGCATGCTTGTCAAAAGCTTTTAATTATTCAAACCGGCAATCAAATTCCATAATTGTAAGTCTCTTACGCGTTTCAGAGCGCGCTGGCTCCTTCTTCAGAGAGTAGCATCGGATACAACTGCAGTATTTCAAAAGCACCATTAACTGCATGCACGCATTATAAACATTCCCAGTGCACCTTGCAGGTGCGTTTCCGGTCCAAAGCATGCTGGTGCCTGTAGTTTGGCCCCAGTGGGTTCAGTGCAGTTCCGTGTCTTATTCAACTTAATACAGCCACAGTGGGCTGCGGATTAAGATCCCCGGTCTCTTACTCCAAAACACAGCTGTTCCTAAAGCTCCGAAATCTTCGAAACCTCATGGGCCCCTATAATTTCAAAGGGTGTGGCGTCCTTCACGGCCATGCTGCCGTGCATAAATCCACCAAAAAGTTGCCCAAATGCAAGGATGCCTCCAAACAGCTGCATGCTTGTCAAAAGCTTTTAATTATTCAAACCGGCAATCAAATTCCATAATTGTAAGTCTCTTACGTGTTTCAGAGCGCTCTGGCTCCTTCTTCAGAGAGTAGCATCGGATACAACTGCAGTATTTCAAAAGCACCATTAACTGCATGCACGCATTATAAACATTCCCAGTGCACCTTGCAGGTGCGTTTCCGGTCCAAAGCATGCTGGTGCCTGTAGTTTGGCCCCAGTGGGTTCAGTGCAGTTCCGTGTCTTATTCAACTTAATACAGCCACAGTGGGCTGCGGATTAAGATCCCCGGTCTCTTACTCCAAAACACAGCTGTTCCTAAAGCTCCGAAATCTTTGAAACCTCCTGGGCCCCTATAATTTCAAAGGGTGTGGCGTCCTTCACGGCCAGGCTGCCGTGCATAAATCCACCAAAAAGTTGCCCAAATGCAAGGGCTCCTCCAAACAGCTGCATGCTTGTCAAAAGCTTTTAATTATTCAAACCGGCAATCAAATTCTATAATTGTAAGTCTCTTACGCGTTTCAGAGTGCGCTGGCTCCTTCTTCAGAGAGTAGCATCGGATACAACTGCAGTATTTCAAAAGCACCATTAACTGCATGCACGCATTATAAACATTCCCAGTGCACCTTGCAGGTGCGTTTCCGGTCCAAAGCATGCTGGTGCCTGTAGTTTGGCCCCAGTGGGTTCAGTGCAGTTCCGTGTCTTATTCAACTTAATACAGCCTCAGTGGGCTGCGGATTAAGATCCCCGGTCTCTTACTCCAAAACACAGCTGTTCCTAAAGCTCCGAAATCTTCGAAACCTCCTGGGCCCCTAAAATTTCAAAGGGTGTGGCGTCCTTCACGGCCAGGCTGCCATGCATAAATCCACCAAAAAGTTGCCCAAATGCAAGGACGCCTCCAAACAGCTGCATGCTTGTCAAAAGCTTTTAATTATTCAAACCGGCAATCAAATTCCATGATTTGGAGTAAGAGACCGGGGATCTTAATCCGCAGCCCACTGTGGCTGTATTAAGTTGAATAATACACGGAACTGCACTGAACCCACTGGGGCCAAACTACAGGCACCAGCATGCTTTGGACCGGAAACGCACCTGCAAGGTGCACTGGGAATGTTTATAATGCGTGCATGCAGTTAATGGTGCTTTTGAAATACTGCAGTTGTATCCGATGCTACTCTCTGAAGAAGGAGCCAGCGCGCTCTGAAACGCATAAAAGAGACTTACAATTATGGAATTTGATTGCCGGTTTGAATAATTAAAAGCTTTTGACAAGCATGCAGCTGTTTGGAGGCGTCCTTGCATTTGGGCAACTTTTTGGTGGACTTATGCACCGCAGCCTGGCCGTGAAGGACGCCACACCCTTTGAAATTATAGGGGCCCAGGAGGTTTCGAAGATATCGGAGCTTTAGGAACAGCTGTGTTTTGGAGTAAGAGACCGGGGATCTTAATCCGCAGCCCACTGTGGCTGTATTAAGTTGAATAAGACACGGAACTGCACTGAACCCACTGGGGCCAAACTACAGGCACCAGCATGCTTTGGACCGGAAACGCACCTGCAAGGTGCACTGGGAATGTTTATAATGCGTGCATGCAGTTAATGGTGCTTTTGAAATACTGCAGTTGTATCCGATGCTACTCTCTGAAGAAGGAGCCAGCGCGCTCTGAAACGCGTAAGAGACTTACAATTATGGAATTAGATTTCCGGTTTGAATAATTAAAAGCTTTGACAAGCATGCAGCTGTTTGGAGGCGTCCTTGCATTTGGGCAACTTTTTGGTGGATTTATGCACGGCAGCCTGGCCGTGAAGGACGCCACACCCTTTGAAATTATAGGGGCCCAGGAGGTTTCGAAGATTTCGGAGCTTTAGGAACAGCTGTGTTTTGGAGTAAGAGACCGGGGATCTTAATCCGCAGCCCACTGTGGCTGTATTAAGTTGAATAAGACACGGAACTGCACTGAACCCACTGGGGCCAAACTACAGGTACCAGCATGCTTTGGACCGGAAACGCACCTGCAAGGTGCACTGGGAATGTTTATAATGCGTGCATGCAGTTAATGGTGCTTTTGAAATACTGCAGTTGTATCCGATGCTACTCTCTGAAGAAGGAGCCAGCGCGCTCTGAAACGCATAAAAGAGACTTACAATTATGGAATTTGATTGCCGGTTTGAATAATTAAAAGCTTTTGACAAGCATGCAGCTGTTTGGAGGCGTCCTTGCATTTGGGCAACTTTTTGGTGGACTTATGCACCGCAGCCTGGCCGTGAAGGACGCCACACCCTTTGAAATTATAGGGGCCCAGGAGGTTTCGAAGATATTGGAGCTTTAGGAACAGCTGTGTTTTGGAGTAAGAGACCGGGGATCTTAATCCGCAGCCCACCGTGGCTGTATTAAGTTGAATAAGACACGGAACTGCACTGAACCCACTGGGGCCAAACTACAGGCACCAGCATGCTTTGGACCGGAAACGCACCTGCAAGGTGCACTGGGAATGTTTATAATGCGTGCATGCAGTTAATGGTGCTTTTGAAATACTGCAGTTGTATCCGATGCTACTCTCTGAAGAAGGAGCCAGCGCGCTCTGAAACGCGTAAGAGACTTACAATTATGGAATTTGATTGCCGGTTTGAATAATTAAAAGCTTTTGACAAGGATGCAGCTGTTTGGAGGCGTCGTTGCATTTGGGCAACTTTTTGGTGGATTTATGCACGGCAGCCTGGCCGTGAAGGACGCCACACCCTTTGAAATTATAGGGGCCCAGGAGGTTTCGAAGATTTCGGAGCTTTAGGAACAGCTGTGTTTTGGAGTAAGAGACCGGGGATCTTAATCCGCAGCCCACTGTGGCTGTATTAAGTTGAATAAGACACGGAACTGCACTGAACCCACTGGGACCAAACTACAGGCACCAGCATGCTTTGGACCGGAAACGCACCTGCAACGTGCACTGGGAATGTTTATAATGCGTGCATGCAGTTAATGGTGCTTTTGAAATTCTGCAGTTGTATCCGATGCTACTCTCTGAAGAAGGAGCCAGCGCGCTCTGAAAACGCGTAAGAGACTTACAATTATGGAATTTGATTGCCGGTTTGAATAATTAAAAGCTTTTGACAAGCATGCAGCTGTTTGGAGGCGTCCTTGCAATTGGGCAACTTTTTGGTGGATTTATGCACGGCAGCCTGGCCGTGAAGGATGCCACACCCTTTGAAATTATAGGGGCCCAGGAGGTTTCGAAGATTTTGGAGCTTTAGGAACAGCTGTGTTTTGGAGTAAGAGACCGGGGATCTTAATCCGCAGCCCACTGTGGCTGTATTAAGTTGAATAAGACACGGAACTGCACTGAACCCACTGGGGCCAAACTACAGGCACCAGCATGCTTTGGACCGGAAACGCACCTGCAAGGTGCACTGGGAATGTTTATAATGCGTGCATGCAGTTAATGGTGCTTTTGAAATACTGCAGTTGTATCCGATGCTACTCTCTGAAGAAGGAGCCAGCGCGCTCTGAAACGCGTAAGAGACTTACAATTATGGAATTTGATTGCCGGTTTGAATAATTAAAAGCTTTGGACAAGCATGCAGCTGTTTGGAGGCGTCCTTGCATTTGGGCAACTTTTTGGTGGATTTATGCACGGCAGCCTGGCCGTGAAGGACGCCACACCCTTTGAAATTATAGGGGCCCAGGAGGTTTCGAAGATTTCGGAGCTTTAGGAACAGCTGTGTTTTGGAGTAAGAGACCGGGGATCTTAATCCGCAGCCCACTGTGGCTGTATTAAGTTGAATAAGACACAGAGCTGCACTGAACCCACTGGGGCCAAACTACAGGCACCAGCATGCTTTGGACCGGAAACGCACCTGCAAGGTGCACTGGGAATGTTTATAATGCGTGCATGCAGTTAATGGTGCTTTTGAAATACTGCAGTTGTATCCGATGCTACTCTCTGAAGAAGGAGCCAGCGCGCTCTGAAACGCGTAAGAGACTTACAATTATGGAATTTGATTGCCGGTTTGAATAATTAAAAGCTTTTGACAAGCATGCAGCTGTTTGGAGGCGTCCTTGCATTTGGGCAACTTTTTGGTGGATTTATGCATGGGAGCCTGGCCGTGAAGGACGCCACACCCTTTGAAATTATAGGGGCCCAGGAGGTTTTGAAGATTTCGGAGCTTTAGGAACAGCTGTGTTTTGGAGTAAGAGACCGGGGATCTTAATCCGCAGCCCACTGTGGCTGTATTAAGTTGAATAAGACACGGAACTGCACTGAACCCACTGGGGCCAAACTACAGGCACCAGCATGCTTTGGACCGGAAACGCACCTGCAAGGTGCACTGGGAATGTTTATAATGCGTGCATGCAGTTAATGGTGCTTTTGAAATACTGCAGTTGTATCCGATGCTACTCTCTGAAGAAGGAGCCAGCGCGCTCTGAAACGCGTAAGAGACTTACAATTATGGAATTTGATTGCCGGTTTGAATAATTAAAAGCTTTTGACAAGCATGCAGCTGTTTGGAGGCGTCCTTGCATTTGGGCAACTTTTTGGTGGATTTATGCACGGCAGCCTGGCCGTGAAGGACGCCACACCCTTTGAAATTATAGGGGCCCAGGAGGTTTCGAAGATTTCGGAGCTTTAGGAACAGCTGTGTTTTGGAGTAAGAGACCGGGGATCTTAATCCGCAGCCCACTGTGGCTGTATTAAGTTGAATAAGACACGGAACTGCACTGAATCCACTGGGGCCAAACTACAGGCACCAGCATGCTTTGGACCGGAAACGCACCTGCAAGGTGCTCTGGGAATGTTTATAATGCGTGCATGCAGTTAATGGTGCTTTTGAAATACTGCAGTTGTATCCGATGCTACTCTCTGAAGAAGGAGCCAGCGCGCTCTGAAACGCGTAAGAGACTTACAATTATGGAATTTGATTGCCGGTTTGAATAATTAAAAGCTTTTGACAAGCATGCAGCTGTTTGGAGGCGTCCTTGCATTTGGGCAACTTTTTGGTGGATTTATGCACGGCAGCCTGGCCGTGAAGGACGCCACACCCTTTGAAATTATAGGGGCCCAGGAGGTTTCGAAGATTTCGGAGCTTTAGGAACAGCTGTGTTTTGGAGTAAGAGACCGGGGATCTTAATCCGCAGCCCACTGTGGCTGTATTAAGTTGATTAAGACACGGCACTGCACTGAACCCACTGGGGCCAAACTACAGGCACCAGCATGCTTTGGACCGGAAACGCACCTACAAGGTGCACTGGGAATGTTTATAATGCGTGCATGCAGTTAATGGTGCTTTTGAAATACTGCAGTTGTATCCGATGCTACTCTCTGAAGAAGGAGCCAGCGCGCTCTGAAACGCGTAAGAGACTTACAATTATGGCATTTGATTGCCGGTTTGAATAATTAAAAGCTTTTGACAAGCATGCAGCTGTTTGGAGGCGTCCTTGCATTTGGGCAACTTTTTGTTGGATATATATATATATATGTATATATATATCCAACAAAAAGAGTTGCTCATGTGATGACGCCGCTCAAGGAGAGATAAGTTCCATCTTTTATTGCAGGTTACAGCAAAAATAAACAGCTTCTTTATTTCAGCTCGTTCAAAGCCAAACGCGTTTCAGACGCTCACTTCGTCCTTGATAACTGGCACTCATTTGAATCACAGCCGCGATGCGGAACTGCTTAAGTATTTCACTCAGTCCCGCCCCTGTGGGCGTGTGCACCGTCATGTTCACAAGTGCTTGCTGGAACCAGTAGTCCCCCCAATCAATCCTCAGTGGGTGCTTGCTTGATTCAAAACATTAAAAATGAGTCTCTACCCTCGTGGGTTGTGAAAATAAAAAGAACTGTTGATGCTGCTAATACCTCAGCCTGCAAACGGGGACTCTCCTTCCTCTTGGAGCCAAAGATTTGGCGCCACGGGACCGCCGCTAAGCAGTGGGGCGTCAATTGCGGTTAGGCTAGCCGCTACTTATCCAACAAAAAGAGTTGCCCATGTGATGACGCCGCTCAAGGAGAGATAAGTTCCATCTTTTATTGCAGGTTACAGCAAAAATAAACAGCTTCTTTATTTCAGCTCATTCAAAGCAAAAAGCGTTTCAGACGCTCACTTCATCCTTGATCACTGGCACTCATTTGAATCACAGCAGCGATGGGGAACTGCTTAAGTATTTCGCTTAGTCCTGCCCCTGTGGGCGCGTGCACAGTCATGTGCACAAGTGCTTCCTGGAACCAGTAGTCCCCCCAATCAATCCTTAGTGGGTGCTTGCTTGATTCAAAACATTAAAAATTAGTCTCTACCCTCGTGGGTTGTGAAAATAAAAAGAACTGTTGATGCTGCTAATACCTCAGCTTGCAAACTGGGACTCTCCTTCCTCTTGGAGCAAAAGATTTGGCGCCACAGGACCGCCGCCAAGCAGTGGGGCGTCAATCGCGGTTAGGCTAGGCGCTATTTATCCAACAAAAATAGTTGCCCATGTGATGACGCCGCTCAAGGAGAGATAAGTTCCATCTTTTATTCCAGGTTACAGCAAAAATAAACAGCTTCTTTATTTCAGCTCGTTCAAAGCAAAACGTGTTTCAGACGCTCACTTCGTCCTTGATCACTGGCACTCATTTGAATCACAACAGCGATGGGGAACTGCTTAAGTATTTCGCTCAGTCCCGCCCCTGTGGGCGTGTGCACCGTCATGTGCACAAGTGCTTGCTGGAACCAGTAGTCCCCCCAATCAATCCTCAGTGGGTGCTTGCTTGATTCAAAACATTAAAAATTAGTCTCTAGCCTCGTGGGTTGTGAAAATAAAAAGAACTGTTGATGCTGCTAATACCTCAGCCTGCAAACGGGGACTCTCCTTCCTCTTGGAGCCAAAGATTTGGCGACACAGGACCGCCGCCAAGCAGTGGGGCGTCAATCGCGGTTAGACTAGCCGCTACTTATCCAACAAATAGAGTTGCCCATGTGATGACGCCGCTCAAGGAGAGATAAGTTCCATCTTTTATTGCAGGTTACAGCAAAAATAAACAGCTTCTTTATTTCAGCTCGTTCAAAGCCAAACGCATTTCAGACGCTCACTTCGTCCTTGATCACTGGCACTCATTTGAATCACAGCAGCGATGGGGAACTGCTTAAGTATTTCGCTTAGTCCCGCCCCTGTGGGCGTATGCACAGTCATGTGCACAAGTGCTTGCTGGAACCAGTAGTCCCCCCAATCAATCCTTAGTGGGTGCTTGCTTGATTCAAAACATTAAAAATTAGTCTCTACCCTCGTGGGTTGTGAAAATAAAAAGAACTGTTGATGCGGCTAATACCTCAGCTTGCAAACTGGGACTCTCCTTCCTCTTGGAGCAAAAGATTTGGCGCCACAGGACCGCCGCCAAGCAGTGGGGCGTCAATCGCGGTTAGGCTAGCCGCTATTTATCCAACAAAAATAGTTGCCCATGTGATGACGCCGCTCAAGGAGAGATAAGTTCCATCTTTTATTCCAGGTTACAGCAAAAATAAACAGCTTCTTTATTTCAGCTCGTTCAAAGCAAAACGCGTTTCAGACGCTCACTTCGTCCTTGATCACTGGCACTCCTTTGAATCACAGCAGCGATGGGGAACTGCTTAAGTATTTCGCTCAGTCCCGCCCCTGTGGGCTTGTGCACCGTCATGTGCACAATTGCTTGCTGGAACCAGTAGTCCCCCCAATCAATCCTCAGTGGGTGCTTGCTTGATTCAAAACATTAAAAATTAGTCTCTAGCCTCGTGGGTTGTGAAAATAAAAAGAACTGTTGATGCTGCTAATACCTCAGCCTGCAAACGGGGACTCTCCTTCCTCTTGGAGCCAAAGATTTGGCGCCACAGGACCGCCGCCAAGAAGTGGGGCGTCAATCGCAGTTAGACTAGCCGCTACTTATCCAACAAATAGAGTTGCCCATGTGATGACGCCGCTCAAGGAGAGATAAGTTCCATCTTTTATTGCAGGTTACAGCAAAAATAAACAGCTTCTTTATTTCAGCTCGTTCAAAGCCAAACGCATTTCAGACGCTCACTTCGTCCTTGATCACTGGCACTCATTTGAATCACAGCAGCGATGGGGAACTGCTTAAGTTTTTCGCTCAGTCCCGCCCCTGTGGGCGTGTGCACCGTCATGTGCACAAGTGCTTGCTGGAACCAGTAGTCCCCCCAATCAATCCTCAGTGGGTGCTTGCTTGAGCGGCGTCATCACATGGGCAACTCTTTTTGTTGGATATATATATATATATATATATATATATATATATATATATATATATATATATATATATTCACTGAAAAAAACATAGGTTTCAGACACGTTATAGTTAGAAATTAGCATTTAAAAAACCTTGAAATTCACTGAAAAAACCATAGGTTTTAGGGACAGTTATAGTTAGTTGGACATTTCACTTGTACAAAACCATAGAAATTCCCCCGTTCTAGTTAGTTCAGCTAACTATAACTCGCGCCCCCGCAATGCACTGCTGATGACGTCACATATTACATCACTCATGACATGGTCAGTGACATCACTGATGACATCTCAAATGACATCACTGATGACATCACTGATGACATCATCCAGTGACTGTGTTTCTGTAAAGTTTAAATATGTTTAATATATATAGGGAAAGGCGTATTGAAGAATGAGTGGGTATATAAGTGTCTGAATGGATGATTTAGTACGTGAGTGACTGACTCTACAAGTGAGTGATTAAATGTATCTTACTGAATGCATGGGTTAGTGACTAAACTGTGTGAATGTCTGTATCCGTCTGTCTGTTGGTTTGTAAGCGGCTGCATGAGCTTTCTGAATAGCTACATGAGTGTCTACATGGGTTATTGATTGATTGTCTGAGTATCTGTATGGGTGCCTGAGTGTTTGTGTGGGTGGGGTGTGTGTGACTCTGTGCATAGATGTGTGAGTTGGTGATTCACTGGGTGCATGGTTTCAAGAGTGCATCTGTGATGGACTGTATGGGTGGTTGAGTGTGTGTATGGGTGTGTTAGTGATTGAATGTATATCTCAGTGGTAAATGTGTGAGTAACTACATATGTGAAAGGCAGTATATATGTGTGTTGGAGTATATAAATGGCTATAAGTGAGAGTGTGTGATTGTGAGAGTGGCTGTATGGATGAGTGTGTACTTGTATCAGTGATTGTATAAGAGCGTAAGAATGTGCTAGTATTTGTATGAGTAAGTGAGCTGGTGTGTGTATAACTGTATAGGTGAGTAAATGGGTGTGTGATTAAGTTTTTTGCATGACTGACTAGGTGTGTGAGTACCTCTATGGATGAGTGGCGGTGTGTGAGTGTTTATATAGGTGTATGAGTGTATATGATAGTCCTGTACTGAGTGACTAAGTATGAGTGACTGTACGGGTGAGTGAGTGGATGTGTGTGTAGACCTAAGAATCAGTGAGTGGGTATGTAGTTTTTGGTGTTGGAGTGTCTATGGTTTTGAGAATGGCAGTCTGTAATTTAGAGTGGGTGTATCAAAAGTTATATTAGGGTGTGAGAAGATGCATGAAATTATCACATGGATGATGTCATCAGTGATGTCATTTGAGATGTCATCAGTGATGTCATCAGTGATGTCACTGACCATGTCATGAGTGATGTAATATGTGACGTCATCAGCAGTGCATTGTGGGCGCGAGTTATAGTTAGCTGAACTAACTATAACAGGGGAATTTCTATGGTTTTGTACGAGTGCAATGTCCAACTAACTATAACTGTCCCTAAAACCTATGGTTTTTTCAGTGAATTTCTAAGGTTTTTTAAATGCTAATTTCTAACTATAACGTGCCTGAAACCTATGGTTTTTTCAGTGAATTTCAAAGGTTTTTTAAATGCTAATTTCTAACTATAACGTGCCTGAAACCTATGATTTTTTAAGTGAATTTCAAAGGTTTTTTAAATGCTAGTTTCTAACTATGCCTACAGAGGTAGGACATGTGAAGAAAGAAGAAAAAACGCACAGAAAGAAGCAAAAGATGTGCAGAAAGAACCAACAGAGGAGCAGAAAGAGGCCTTGTTGCAAAATCATCCTGTGCCCACAACTTTTTCAGACGGGTACTGGTGGTAACTGACTCTGACTAACCAGAGCCAGTGCTATGCTAAAAGACACTTAGAATACAGTGAAAACACCTACATACACTAGGGAACACTATGCGTTGGGGTACCCCTGTGATTAGCATGACCTCCTCTGCAAGTCCCTAGTACATAATAGGGCAGGGGGATTAAAACTACCTCTTAAAACGCGCTACAGGGCGCGTTTGCACAGTGGTGAAGGGAGGGGGCCTGAGGTGACATGTGTGCAAACGCACCCCGTGGTGCGTTTTAAGTTGCGGGATTAAGTCCCCTTGAATTCTGAGGGTCCCTGGGGCCCAACTAGCCCCCAGGTACCTACAGTTAGGACCACAGAGCTGAGTTGCAGAGAGGCGTTCCGAGGCCACGCACCGTTTTTCACCTCTCTGCAACGCAACTCTGTTGTGCTTACTGAAGGTACCTGGTGGGCTAGTTGGCCCCCAGGGTCCCTCAGGATTCAAAGGGAATTAATTCCCCAACTTAAAACGCACCACAGGGCGTGTTTGCGCACATGTCACCTGAGGCCCGCCCCTCTCCCTTCACCACTGTGCAAACGCACCCCGTGGTGCATTTTAAGTTGGGGGATTAGGTCACCTTGAATCCTGAGGGTCCCTGGGGCCCAACTAGCCCACTAGGTACTTCCAGTAAGCACCACAGGCCTGCGTTGCAACGCCTGTAACAAATTGTGCAGTTGTGTTTAGGTAGTGAAGAGGGTCGTGCTGGGGGTAGTGTTTTAGGGTTTAGGGTAGTGCAGTGGTGTTTGTGTAGTGTAGGGGGTCATGCTGGGGGTAGATTTAGGGTTTAGGGTAGTGCAGTGGTGTTTGGGTAGTGTAGGGAGTCATGCTGGGGGGATTGTTTTAGGGTTTAGGGTCGTGCAGTGGTGTTTGGGTAGTGTAGGGGGTCGTGCTGGGGGTAGTGTTTTAGGGTTTAGGGTAGTGCAGTGGTGTTTGGGTAGTGTAGGGGGTCGTGCTGGGGGTAGTGATTTAGGGTAGTGCAGTGGTGTATGGGTAGTGTAGGGGGTACTGCTGGGGGTAGTGTTTTAGGGTTTAGGGTAGTGCAGTGGTGTTTGGGTAGTGTAGTGGTTCGTGCTGGGGGTAGTTTTTTAGGGTTTAGGGTAGTGCAGTGGTGTTTGTGTAGTGTAGGGGGTAGTGTTTTAGGGTTTAGGGTAGTGCAGTGGTGTTTGTGTAGTGTAGGAGGTCGTGTTTTAGGGTTTAGGGTAGTGCAGTGGTCTTTGGGTAGTGTAGGGAGTCATGGGGGTAGTGTTTTAGGGTTTAGGGTAGTGTAGGGGGTCATGCGGGGGGTAGTGTTTTAGGGATTAGGGTAGTGCATTGGTGTTTGGGTAGTGTAGGGGGTCATGCGGGGGTAGTGTTTTAGGGTTTAGGGCAGTGCAGTGGTGTTTGGGTAGTGTAGAGGGTCGTGCTGGGGGAGTGTTTTAGGGTTTAGGGCAGTGCAGTGGTGTTCGGGTAGTGTAGGGGTCGTGCTGGGGGGAGTGTTTTAGGGTTTAGGGCAGTGCAGTGGTGTTCGGGTAGTGTAGGGGGTCGTGCTGGGGGAGTGTTTGAGGGTTTAGGGCAGTGCAGTCGTGTTCGGGTAGTGTAGGGGGTTGTGCTGGGGATAGTATTTTAGGGTTTAGGGTAGTGCAGTGGTGTTCGGGTAGTGTAGGGGGTCGTGCCGGGGGTAGTGTTCTAGGGTTTAGGGCAGTGCAGTGGTGTTTGGGCAGTGTAGGGGGTAATGCTGGGGGTGGTGTTTTAGGGTTTAGGGCAGTGCAGTGGTGTTCGGGCAGTGTAGGGGGTCGTGCTGGGGGTGGTGTTTCAGGGTTTGGGCAGTGCATTGATGTTCGGGCAGTGTAGGGGGTGGTGTTTCAGGGTTTAGGGCAGTGCAGTGGTGTTCGGGCAGTGAAGGGGTCGTGCAGGGGGTGGTGTTTCAGGGTTTAGGGCAGTGGTGTTCGGGCAGTGTAGGGGGTCGTGCTGGGGGTGGTGTTTCAGGGTTTGGGGCAGTGCAGTGGTGTTCGAGCAGTAAAGGGGGTCGTGCTGGGGGTGGTGTTTCAGGGTTTAGGGCAGTGCAGTGGTGTTCGGGCAGTGTAGGGGCGGTGCAGGGGGTGGTGTTTCAGGGTTTAGGGCAGTGCAGTGGTGTTCGGGCAGTGTAGGGGGTGCTGCAGGGGGTGGTGTTTCAGGGTTTAGGGCAGTGCAGTGGTGTTCGGGCAGTGTAGGGGTCATGCAGGGGGTGGTGTTTCAGGGTTTAGGGCAGTGCAGTGGTGTTCGGGCAGTGTAGGGGGTCGTGCTGGGGCTGGTGTTTCAGGGTTTAGGGCAGTACAGTGGTGTTCGGGCAGTGTAGGGGTCGTGCTGGGGCTGGTGTTTCAGGGTTTAGGGCAGTGCAGTGGTGTTCGGGCAGTGTAGGTGGTCGTGCTGGGGCTGGTGTTTCAGGGTTTAGGGCAGTGCAGTGGTGTTCGGGCAGTGTAGGGGGTCATGCTGGGGCTGGTGTTTCAGGGTTTAGGGCAGTGCAGTGGTGTTCGGGCAGTGTAGGTGGTCTTGCTGGGGCTGGTGTTTCAGAGTCTAGGGCAGTGCAGTGGTGTTCGGGCAGTGTAGGGGGTCTTGCTGGGGCTGGTGTTTCAGGGTTTAGGGCAGTGCAGTGGTGTTCGGGCAGTGTAGGGGGTCGTGCTGGGGGTGGTGTTTCAGGGTTTAGGGCAGTGCAGTGGTGTTTGGGCAGTGTAGGGGGTCGTGCTGGGGCTAGTGTTTCAGGATTTAGGGCAGAGCAATGGTGTTCAGGCAGTGTAGGGGGTTTTGCTGGAGGTGGTGTTTCAGGGTTTAGGGCAGTGCAGTGGTGTTCGTGCAGTGTAAGGGGTGGTGTTTCAGGGTTTAGGGCAGTGGTGTTCACACATTGTAGGGGGTCTTGCTGGGGTTGTTTCAGGGTTTAGCGCAGTGCAGTGGTGTTCGGGCAGTGTAGGGGGTCGTGCTTGGGGTGGTGTTTCAGGGTTTAGGGCAGTGCAGTGGTGTTCCGGCAGTGTAGGAGGTCGTGCAGGGGGTGGTGTTTCAGGGTTTAGGGCAGTGCAGTGGTATTCGGGCAGTGTAGGGGGTTGTGCTGGGGGTGGTGTTTCAGGGTTTAGGGCAGTGCAGTGGTGTTCGGGCAGTGTAGGGGGTCGTGCTGGGGCTGGTGTTTGAGGGTTTAGGGTAGTGCAGTGGTGTTCGGGCAGTGTAGGGGGTCGTGCTGGGGCTGGTGTTTCAGGGTTTAGGGCAGTGCAGTGGTTTCGGGCAGTGTAGGCGGTCGTGCTGGGGCTGGTGTTTCAGGGGTTAGGGCAGTGCAGTGGTGTTCGGGCAGTGTACGGGGTTGTGCTGGGGCTGGTGTTTCAGGGTTTAGGGCAGTGCAGTGGTGTTCAGGCAGTGTAGGGGGTCGTGTTGGGGGTGGTGTTTCAGGGTTTAGGGCAGTGCAGTGGTGTTCGGGCAGTGTAGGGGTCGTGCTGGGGCTGGTGTTTCATGGTTTAGGGCAGTGCAGTGGTTTTCGGGCAGTGTAGGGGGTCGTGCTGGGGGTGGTGTTTCAGGGTTTAGGGCAGTGCAGTGGTGTTCGGGCAGTGTAGGGGGTCATGCTGGGGGTGGTGTTTCAGGGTTTAGGGCAGTGCAGTGGTGTACGGGCAGTGTAGGGGGTCTTGCTTGGGGTGGTATTTCAGGGTTTAGGGCAGTGGTGTTCGGGCAGTGTAGGGGGTCTTGCTGGGGGTAGTGTTTCGGGGTTTAGGGCAGTGCAGTGGTGTTCGTGCAGTGTAGGGGGTCGTGCTGGGGGTGGTGTTTCAGGGTTTAGGGCAGTGCAGTAGTGTTCGGGCAGTGTAGGGGATCGTGCAGGGGGTGGTGTTTCAGGGTTTAGGGCAGTGCAGTGGTGTTCGGGCAGTGTAGGGGGTCGTGCTGGGGGAGGTGTTTCAGGGTTTAGGGCAGTGCAGTGGTGTTCGGGCAGTGTAGGGGGTCGATCAGGGGTGGTGTTTCAGGGTTTAGGGCAGTGCAGTGGTGTTCGGGCAGTGTAGGGGTCGTGCTGGGGCTGGTGTTTCAGGGTTTAGGGCAGTGCAGTGGTGTTCGGGCAGTGTAGGGGGTCTTGCTGGGGGTGGTGTTTCAGGGTTTAGGGCAGTGGTGTTCGGGCAGTGTAGGGGGTCTTGCTGGGGGTGATGTTTCAGGGTTTAGGGCAGTGCAGTGGTGTTCGGGCAGTGTAGGGGGTCTTGCTGTGGGTAGTGTTTCAGGGTTTAGGGCAGTGCAGTGGTGTTCGTGCAGTTTAGGGGGTCGTGCTGGGGATGGTGTTTCAGGGTTTAGGGCAGTGCAGTAGTGTTCGGGCAGTGTAGGGGTCGAGCAGGGGTGGTGTTTCAGGGTTTAGGGCAGTGCAGTGGTGTTCGGGCAGTGTAGGGGGTCGTGCTGGGGGTGGTGTTTCAGGGTTTAGGGCAGTGCAGTGGTGTTCGGGCAGTGTAGGGGTCGTGCTGGGGGTGGTGTTTCAGGGTTTAGGGCAGTGGTGTTCGGGCAGTGTAGGGGGTCTTGCTGGGGGTGATGTTTCAGGGTTTAGGGCAGTGCAGTGGTGTTCGGGCAGTGTAGGAGGTCTTGCTGGGAGTAGTGTTTCAGGGTTTAGGGCAGTGCAGTGGTGTTCGGGCAGTGTAGGGGTCATGCTGGGGGTGGTGTTTCAGGGTTTAGGGCAGTGCAGTGGTGTTCGGGCAGTGTAAGGGGTCGTGAAGGGGGTGGTGTTTCAGGGTTTAGGGCAGTGGTGTTTGGGCAGTGTAAGGGGTCGTGCTAGGGTATGTGTTTCAGGGTTTAGGGCAGGGCAGTGGTGTTCGGGCAGTGTAGGGGGTCGTGCAGGGGCTGGTGTTTCAGGGTTTAGGGCAGTGCAGTGGTGTTCGGGCAGTGTAGGGGGTCGTGCTGGGGGTAGTGTTTTAGGGTTTAGGGTAGTGCAGTGGTGCTTGTGTAGTGTAGGCGGTCGTGCTGGGGGTAGTGTTTTAGGGTTTAGGGTAGTGCAGTGGTGTTTGTGTAGTGTAGGGGGTCATGTTTTAGGGTAGTGCAGTGGTGTTTGGGTAGTGTAGGGGGTCGTGCTGGGGGTAGTGTTTTAGGATTTAGGTTAGTGCAGTGGTGTTTGGGTAGTGTAGGGGGTCGTGCTGGGGGTAGTGTTTAGGGTTTAAGGTAGTGCAGTGGTGTTTGTGTAGTGTAGGGGGTCGTGCTGGGGTAGTGTTTTAGGGTTTAGGGTAGTGCAGTGGTGCTTGTGTAGTGTAGGGGGTCGTGCTGGGGGTAGTGTTTTAGGGTTTAGGGTAGTGCAGTGGTGTTTTTGTAGTGTAGGGGGTCATGTTTTAGGGTAGTGCAGTGGTGTTTGGGTAGTGTAGGGGGTCGTGCTGGGGGTAGTGTTTTAGGATTTAGGTTAGTGCAGTGGTGTTGGGGTAGTGTTTTAGGGTTTAGGGTAGTGCAGTGGTGTTTGTGTAGTGTAGGGGTCATGCTGGGGGTAGTGTTTTAGGGTTTAGGATAGTGCAGTGGTGCTTGTGTAGTGTAGGGGTCGTGCTGGGATAGTGTTTTAGGGATTAGGGTAGTGCAGTGGTGTTTTTTAGTGTAGGGGGTCATGTTTTAAGATGCAACGCTCCAATACCTGACCAGTCTGCACTACATAAAACTGCAAAAAAACTAAAAATAAAAAGTGTTTTGCACACTTTTGTCATTGGGCTATATGTGGGCTACATCTGGGTAATATTTGTGCTACATTTGGGCTCTTTTTTCACTGGTGGCCATCTTGGAAGACTTCTTTGTTATGAAGTTTCCTAATTTCCTCATTTACTGCAGTCTCCTCAGTAGGAAATGCTTTCAGTTTTTTACTTTGATTCCATCAAGAAGGCATTCAGATGTGTCACACATTTGCCATAAATTCAGAATGTTATTACTCTAGTTGTTCATTAGATCACTGTAGTAAAGCTACTGCTCACCAAGGAGTTAACTGGAAGTCTACTGCTGGTATTAAAAGTGATAGTTTCAGTCTGCATGTCAGAATTTTCTAATGAAATAGAAGAGGATTTGAGATCTCACTTAAAACATGCACTAAATTTTCTTTTTGCAGCACTAACCATAATTTCTATGGCAAAATGAACCCCCTCATTTTGTTCCTTTTTAAATTAAATGTTTTAAGTGTTACCAGTTTATTCCAATCAAGATGTCTTCAGGTGTGCCATACTTTTGTCATAAGTAAGGCTGTTAGCACTCTAGTTGTTCTTTAGAACACTCTGGGAAGCTGCAGTAGAACACAAAGGCATCAACTGACAGGCTGCTCCTGTTGAAATATAACAGGAAGATATTTGAGATCTCACTTAAAACATGTCCTAATTTTTCTTTCTACAGCACTAACCATAATTTCTATGGCAAAATGAACCCCCTCATTTTGTTCCTTTTTAAATTAAATGTGTTAAGTATTACCAGTTTATTCCAATCAAGATGGCTTCAGGTGTCCCATACTTTTGTCATAAGTAAGACTCTTAGCGCTCTAGTTGTTCTTTAGAACACTCTGGGAAGCTGCAGTAGAACACAAAGGCATCAACTGACAGGCTGCTCCTGTTGAAATATAACAGGAAGATATTTGAGATCACACTTGAAACATGTCCTAATTTTTCTTTCTACAGCACTAACCATAATTTCTATAACAAAATGAACCCCATCATTTTGGTCCTTTTTAAATTAAATGTTTTAAGTGTTACCAGTTTATTCCAATCAAGATGGCTTCAGGTGTGCCATACTTTTGTCATAAGTAAGACTGTTAGCGCTCTAGTTGTTCTTTAGAACACTCTGGGAAGCTGCAGTAGAACACAAAGGCATCAACTGACAGGCTGCTCCTGTTGAAATATAACAGGAAGATATTTGAGATCACACTTGAAACATGTCCTAATTTTTCTTTCCAGAGCACTAACCATAATTTCTATGACAAGATGAACCCCATCATTTTGTTCCTTTTTAAATTAAATGTTTTAAGTGTTACCAGTTTATTCCAATCAAGATGGCTTCACGTGTGCCATACTTTTGTCATAAGTAAGGCTGTTAGCACTCTAGTTGTTCTTTAGAACACTCTGGGAAGCTGCAGTAGAACACAAAGGAATCAACTGACAGTCTCTGCCCTTGTTGGATGTACATGTTTTACTGAGAATGTCAGACTTCATTCTCACATGACTGAGAAAGATAATGTGAATTTACAGAAAATATGCTCTCATTTTAGCTTCTGGAGCACCTTCCAAAACTGTATGGGACAAGCATGTGAAAATAGTTCTCTCAAACATGATTCATGATATCCCAGCAGAAGGTTTTTCACAGGGTAAAATCACCTTAGAACACACCACAATTCCTGAAATTAGTATGGTACCATCAACAAATGAATTCTAATGTAACTAAAGTCTGTTATCACCCTTTATAGTTCTCCTTTTGGTAACCCTCAAAATCTTCGATTCACTACAAAGCATTTATATTGGTCCCAAGATGGCTGCCAGCAATTCCAGGATGAAGTGCTGACAGCCAATCAGATCTCACGATGACATGTGTGGTTAGCCTCCGCCCAGATATATATGTGTTTTTACTTTTGATTTTCTCAGCAACTACTGAACGGATTTACACCATTTAACAAAAAGGGTTCTTTTTGAACCAAGAACTACCTCTTTGCCAAATTTGGTGTAATTCCGTTCAACAGTTCGGGCTGTAGCCTTGCATAAAGTTTCCTATGGGAAATTGATTTTTTGACTCTTATTTTTTTAATTTCTCCGCAACTACTGAACGGATTTACACCATTTAACAAAAGGGTTCTTTCTGAACCAAGAACTACCTCTTTGCCAAATTTGGTGTAATTCCGTTCAGCAGTTCGGGCTGTAGCCGTGTCTAAAGTTTCCTATGGGAAAATGAATGGGGAAAACACGTTTTGGGACCCTCCTTTTTATCGGCCCCCGCTTGACTAATCACCCTGAGACTTTCAGGGTAGGAGCGGACCGGAGCGGGCCATAAAGTTTGAAAATTTCGCGAAGATTCGTCAACCGACGCAAGAGTTATTTCAAATAGAATGTCGCGGATTTCCTATGGAAAATAGGTCCTAACTATAACTATCTACTGGCGACCGCCAGTAGATAATATATATATATATATATATATATATATTTCAAATAAGATTCCCTCTCTTTTCCGAAAATAATCGTCCAGCACTCTCAGGCAGGTTAGGTCACTCGTTTTTATTCTCCATGACAAAACATCAACGCGTTTCAGCAGTCTCACGCTGCCTTGCTCATGATATATATATATATTGATTTTTTCACTGAAAAAACCACAGGTTTCAGGGACGTTATAGTTGGACATTTCACTCGTATAAAACCAGAGAAATTCGGCCATTATAGTTAGTAGAGCTAACTATAACTCGCGCCATCGCAATGCATTGCTGATGACTTCACATATTACATCACTCATGACATGGTCAGTGACATCACTGATGACATCACTGATGACTTCTCAAATGACATCACTGATGACATCACTGATGACATCATCCACGTAATATCTGATGCACCTCCTCACACCCTAATATAACCTTTGATAAACCCACTCTAAAATACAGACTAGCATTCTCAAAACCATAGACACATCAATACCAGTTAGTACATACCCACTCACTAATTCATAGGTCTACACACACATCCAGTGACTAACCCATACAGTCACTCATACACGCAATCACTCATCAATACAGCCACTGATATATGCACTCATACACCCATACAGACACCCACACACCGCCACTCACCCACAGAGCTACTCAAATACCTAGTCAGTCAACCAAAGAATCAATAACACTGCCATTTAGTCACCTATACAGTTATACACACACCACCTCACTTATTCATGCATATTGTAACACATAGTTACTCTCTTCTACAATCACTGACACAAGCACACACTCATCCATACAGCCACTCTCACAATCACTCACTCTCACATTTAGTCACTTATATACACCAACACTCACATATACTACCTTTCACATATGTAGCTACTTACACATATACCACAGAGACATCCATTCACTCACCAACACAGACATATGCACAGCCAGTCACCCATACAGCCCCTTGCAGACGCATTCATGAACCCTTACACCCAGTGAATCACCCACTCACTCATCCATGCAGGGAGTCACACACACCCTCACCCACCCACACAGACACTCAGGCACCCATACAGGTACTCAGACAACTAATCAACAACCCATATAGACACTCGTCTACCTACTCACCAACCCATGCAGCCACTTACACACCAACTGCCAGACTGATGTAGACATTCACACAGATTAGTCATTCACCCATGTATTCACTAAGACACGTTTACTCACTCACTTATACAGTCAGTCACACACCCATTAGACATTGATACACCCACTCATTCCTCAATACACCTTGGCATATATATATAAATTAAACTTTAAAAAAAAATTCAGTTACTGGATGATGTCATCAGTGATGTCATTTGAGATGTCATCAGTGTGTTAGACTAAAAATTGTGCTTTTGTGTTGCTTTTACGCAAGTTAGCATTCGCTGCGCCATTTTGTGTATGGGCGCCATTTTGTATCACAATTGAAACTGATTCTTCTCTATGTCCGAGAAACGACCTTCTCTAGGTTATATTTCTTCGGAGTTTGGTCCTGCCATACTAATGAATGCATTGCTCTTGTTAGCGCATACCTTTCTTCTGAGATGTAAGCCTTCTCCCACTTGTCTAGTGGCGGGCACAGGCAGAGTAACCTTGAGAGACAGATAATGTGTGCCCGGCCTCAGAACCGAAACTTACTCCTTTGTTATTTACTGTCCAGCTGCGTCCCTCTGGAAAATTCCATGGTGGGCGGGTTTTCATTGATTCTGGAATGTACATAATGTATAGTTGTGCTTGCTGGAGTCAGACTCTCTCTGCAGCACTCCTAATGACTGGGCAGACAGGGCTCCGCTCTGAGCGAATTTTGAATAAACTATTATTGGTTTGTATTCTCTACTGTCTGACCGACTCTTCATTTCGTAGAAGGCAAAGAGGTGGTCATTAGTGATCCGAGTGACCCCAATCGGGCTATTTCCTTCAGTTGGTTCCCAAACAGGGACTGCTTCGGGTGAGTGGCCCTTCCCCTGCCACGGACGGGGGGGAGGTTGAGGCTATCGTCAGGTCGGACGGATGGATCAGGGATCCCTGCCCGAAGAGTTTCTAGTACTCGCAGCTGCCCCTTCTGTCTGACTGGTCGGTGCCTCTCCCAGTGGTCATCCCGACTGGAGTCCTGAACCGCGAAACCCTTGGATCTGACCGTTTGGTCTGAAGAGTCGGCAGTGGAGAATAGATTCGTTTTGACCTGCATATATCAGGTAAGTTTGTTTTGGTTCTTTGTGGATATGGTACCATTTTGGTTTGTATTTGGTATGGTCTAAGGACCATCTTTGGGACAAAAACAATTCCAATTGTTTTGCTAGGCATAGAATAGTGAATCTGTTCTCATTTAAAAATGTCTAGATTTAGTAGAATGTTCGTTTTGTGCTGTCGTTGTTGCTCTACTGATGCTCAATTGGAAGAAAGTCAGCCGGCGCCTCCATAAGCCACTCCGAATTTCGATATGTATATGAAGCATGGTCTTGGCCTTATTATGTTTAGTACATTGTGGCACAAATATACGAGGGACAATGCCGAATTACAGTGGCCGTTGACAGGCACTTTTGATGAACAAAAGATTGAGTATTTACAAGAACAACTGTTTAAGAAAAGAAGTAGGCAGTCTATGTTTGATTCCCTCAGAACATGGCAAAAAGCAGCTAAACAGAGGCGAATGAAAGCAGAGACAGAGGCCCAGAAAGGGAGAATGCAGACGTTGACTCAGAAGGCCGTGGCATATGACAGGGAAAAGCAGGAGAAGGGTATTGAATGTGAAAATAGAAGGTTTCGATTGCATATAGATAAATCATATGTGACTCAGGAGTAAGATGATACTTTTGTGGAAGAATTGTTGGATGCCCGACCCCCACCTCCATTTGCCCTGCAGAGAATATATCCCACTGTTCCGGCACCCTCACAGCCACCTGTTACAGTTGCGTCTACTATCTCTGTCCCTGTGTCCACTGTTGTTACGTCAATGGATGTGGCTTTGGCTCCTTCTCCTCCTCTTTCTTCTGTTTCTTTGCAGTTTGTGGCAACTGTGACTGTTAGTGCTCCGGCTGCACCTACTGTTTCAGCATCCCTTTCGCAAATTCTTTACCCAGCGACACAACTATCAGCGACGATAGTACCTGTTACTACTGTTGCCTCTCCCACTGTGGTTTTTCATCCTCCGGCCTTAGTGAGTAGCGGGACGCCGGTGTGTGGATTTGAAAATAGAGATTGGACGAAGTTTCGGGAACGCATGGGACCGTTAGTGAGGTCTGATGTGGGAGATGAAGAGAAACACGTAATAGCTCATCAGGCTGCGCAGTGGGCCATTAATCCTATTTATAGTGTAGAGGATGTTTGGGCGACCATGAGAGATTTTGAGCCTTTTATACAACAACTTGCCCTTAAACATATGTCTGCTACTTTGATTGGTCTTTGGCAACAGCACTTTGAAGTGGAAGCCCCTCAAATTTTATATGACATTAGAGACAGAGTATATATTAGTGAATTGGGGCCAGAGCAGGTTTTTGCTAATGCTACAACAATAGTTGCATACAGGGGACGATTGCATGAGAGAAGTCCCAGGTCAGTGTCCCAGTTTCCGATGAGAGAGGTTCATCCTATATATCACCCAGAGATACCAGAGTTAACTGATCAGCATGGTAATGTCACTCGAGCGGGTATAGCGGCTCGGTTTCAAGAACAATGGGTTTATATTCCATGGAAAAGGAGCGTGGTTTTATCCCTTAAAACTCATTTGCCTGACCCCAGAAAGAATCCTACTGCTTATTACAAAGAGTTGACTGGAGCTGCTTCTTCAACGGTAATGACTCTTGCAGATATTGAAATGTTTTTTGGTCTTCTCGTTTCGGTTGATATTTGGAGAAAGGTCCATACTCAAGATCATGTTCCGGAGTTGGGTGGTACTTGGGATCAAATTAAGGCATGGGATCAGGAAAGAAAGCCAGGTGATAAGCCTCAGGCAGAGATACTTGCTTTGCCAGGTCACATAATTACATACATGCATTCTCTTATTCTTCCAAGAAAGGTGGATTGGGATAAATTGTCAGCCTGCCGACAGAAGAAAGATAAGAGTGTGTCTGATTTCTTTACTCGATTTAAAGGTGCATTTTTGGATTATAGTGGACAAGATTTATCCGTCGAGGGGGGTGTTCGGTTGTTTGTCAATAGATTCCTTTCTATTTTGCTTCCTGAAATTGCGACTCGATTGCAAGCTTCTGAGAGTACCTGGTCCATCTCCTCTCCCTCTGTTATTTTGAATATGGCACAATATTATGAGCATAGGGATAATATAGAAAAGGAGAGGACAGAGAAGAGGCATAAGGATTTAAAAACGAAAGTGTTGTTACAGCAGGCTTTTAGAGGAAATGGGAGAGGACATGGTGGTCTTGCCCGATAGCTTCCACGCACTAGTAGGCAGCCACCAACTACGCCTATGGGTCCGAATCAGTGTGCGTATTGTAAAGAGAAGGGACACTGGCGTAGCGAGTGTCCTGTGCTTTTGCAGAAGGTGGCAGCCCCTAGAGGATGAGGTTCTCGGGGTAGGAGTCATGGAGCTAGTGGGGCTGATAGGGCACAGAGTGTTGCAGCCTCACAGGGTCATTCTGATAATAATTATTTTGATGTCCCTCGTGAAGGACAGTACTATCATGATGATTATGACATGGATGAAGTGACAGGAATGTCCTATAGCTAGGACAGCCAGGGACAGAGTGAGGGATCAGTTCGATACCTGTAGACTAGCGTGGTCCTTATGTAACAGCAGAACTACAAGGTTCGACTAAGGAATATTTGGTGGACATAGGTGCGTCGAAAAGTTCTGTCTCTCGAAATGTTGTCCCTGGGGCGGCTCTGTCTGGCCATAATAATGTGTCGGTTGGTTTCTCTGGTGTACCGGTTGTAAGCCTCATTTCAAAACCTCTTGCATTGACTATTGGCCCTTTCACTGTGGATTCGCCATTCTTGTTGACATCTAATTGTGGTGAAAATGTGATGGGTTTGGATTTGTTGAAGAAATTGCATGCCACTATCTTTTGTTCTCCGGCGGGTGTCTATATGACAATGAGTCCAGATGTAGCACGCACTAAGCAGTGTTTGTCCAAAGATGCACCACTTCCTGTTGAGTTTAAGGATGTGCCACCCACTCTGTGGGCAACGGGTGACACAGATGTGGGATTGTTGCAGATATCGCCGGTTTCGATACAGGTTAAGGATGGTGCAATTTTGCTGCATATCCCTCAGTATAAAATACCGCAGGCAGGTGAGCGAGCCTTATTGCAAATTGTACAGGATTTGATTAAGAAGGGAGTGGTTGAGGAGACAACTGCTAATATTTGTAATAGCCCTTTTCTTCCAATTCTTAAAAAGATGCCCTCAAGTTCTTCTGATGACCATGAAAATGTTTATCGTTTCGTGATTGATTTGCGCGAGGTTAATAAAATAGTGGTTCCACAGTTTCCCGTGGATCCTGACATTACTACTCTTCTGACCATGATCCCCTCTACTGCTAAATTTTTCTCTGTTATTGATTTGAAAAATGCTTTCTTTAGTATTCCTATTCATCCAGATAGCAGGTACTTATTTGGTTTTACCCTAACTGGTAGGAGCTTTAGGTTCTTTCGAGCTCCTCAGGGCTATACTGAAAGTCCTAGTATTTATAGTCAAGCTTTAAAAAGTCAGTTGGATTCTCTGACGCTTCCCACAGGTAATGTATTAGTGCAGTATGTTGATGACTTGCTTATCGCTTCTGACACGGAGCAAGGTTGCAAAGACAGTACAGTTCAATTGTTGTTGCATTTGGCACAACATGGACATAAGGTGTCTCTTTCTAAATGTCAGTATTGTCGACAGGAGGTCACCTATTTAGGTCACCTACTGTCGAAGGAGGGTAGGAGATTGACCCCGGAGCGCATCAGTAGCATTGGTAAAATGCCCGTTCCACAAACTCAGAAAGATATGCGTGCTTTTATAAGTATCGCTTCCTGCTGTCGGCAGTGGATACCTGGCTACTCATTACTAATAAAACCCCTGCTTGCCCTAACGCTAAAAGATGTGCATGAGCCTTTGCCTATGACACCTGACTGTCAGCCGTATTTTGAGCAATTGAAAACTGGGCTTTGTTTAGCTCCAGTACTCGGCACTCCAGACTATACTAAACCATTTGTGTTGTATGTTCATGAGATGGCTGGTTGCACGCTTTCTGTTTTAACACAAAAATTTGGAGATAAGCAACGGCCGTGCGCTTACTTCTCTGCTGTCCTTGACCCTGTCGCAAGAACCCTCCCGAGTTGTCTAAGAGCAGTCGCAGCTGTGGCCGTCTCCATAAGACAATCGGCTGGACTCGTACTTGACACTGACCTCACAGTCATGGTACCCCACGCTGTGGATACACTTTTGAATAAGTCAAAGACGCAGCACATCACCAGTGCACGTCTAACAGGGAATGAATTAACATTGTTTGCAAAACACATTGCGATTAAAAGATGTGCCACACTGAACCCAGCCACGTTACTGCCCCTCCCTTCTGAGAATGATGAGAACATGACTGTATCTTCCAGCGGAAGAAGAGTTTAGAGCCTCACTGGAAGGACCGGAACAGATCCTTCTGGCTACACGCACAGCTATCAAGGTTGCTGGCTGAAAGAATTGGGTGCATGGCACTCATTGCAAAAGGGTGCCACTGCCTTTGCCTTATGACCAATGGATTAAATATGGAGATGGGGATACTCAGTGTGAGACGGTGCCTCAGTTTGTCCCCTTCAGTGATGCCAGGCTGACTTGGACCAAAACGGATGAGGAGAATGAGAAGTCCTGAATGCAGCAGTTCTACCGGAGATACGAGCTATCCAGGAACCCCTTTTCATTGATCCTTCTGTGCCTGGAGTCAACAGGTACAATTTGCGTCCTCGGATGAAGAATAGTGCACCAAAGGAGAAGTCATATTAGACAGGGATGGACTGTGCAAGTTAGGGTGTACTTTGCTGTAGTACCAACGGAGTTAGTTAAGGGTGATGTGAGATTGGTGCATTGTTTTGACATTGGACAGGATAGATTGAACGTACTCTCTTGGGGGGGTACATTATCCTGATCAACGTGGGATACATCCAGAGCTTAGGACAGAGCAAGCTCCACCGCTGGTGCTCAAGAGCGCCAACGTTTGATGAACAATAGGTGCCTGCACCAGTGAGGCTCTGACGGACACTGGGTACTTGTATACTTTTCTTGCTGGGGATTTGCCCCTTTGCTTTATCATTTACTGTGCACCCCTTTGGCAGAATGGTTGCTGACGAGGAGCAGCCAGTAATTCCCCTTGTTCATACGCGTGAATTTTGGTCTATCAAACAAAAGGCGTTATGTGCTGTTCTTGTGTTATTGCTGCTGATGGTTCTGGGCGGGGTGTCTTGGGTTTTGGAGTGTGATCACGATGCACAATTCTGTATTGCATATAAGATTGTTTCTCAAGTATGTACAAAAAGGACACTCCCGAGCAATGTATTTCTAGATACACACAAGAAATTCTTTGGCGAAGGTACAGCGTGTTACCCTACTGAATCTGTCACAAGTTTATGGACTGCTTACCCATTGTCATTGGTTAATTATACATATGTTCACCCACCCCATTTTGTAGAGGTAAAGGGTGAGTTTGGGATGGGATATCCCGGTCCTTGTTTGTATTATAGGAAGCCACGAGGGAAGGTATACCCAGGTTGCAACACTAATATATATTGTGCTAATATGCATATGGATGAACAGAACATTACCTTAGTAGGCTGGCATTATCAAGATTTGACAGTTACCCGAAAAGCAGGTTATTTTCCTGCATGTTTTCCGATAGTAAACAGTACAGATGCTTTTTTATACGTAAATTGTTCTGGAATAATACTGTTTAAAAATACAATGTCTTTAGTGAAAAAGAAGGATCCAAGTACAGTGGGAATGAATACCAGATATGCTCCTGTAGATTATCAAGGTCCACTTTATGCACATCCAGGATTTTACTTTCTGTCCAATGGTACTTACTCAAATGTTTATAATGGTACAGAGGAGGTTGCTTTGGAAATGGTGCTTCCTCTTGGTGTGCCCTGTAAGTACAGTAAACCGAATATAAGATGGGTTAAAAGGACTTTGACGAAGGAATTTTGTGACGGAGTGACAGACCTAGAGGTCAATAATTATAGTAATGGTATAACCTTTGGGTATATTCTCTCCTCTATTATCACCTTTGGTGGTACCGCTATGGCCAGGGGTGAAAGGGCTAGGGAATATTTTGGATGCAAGCTACAGATACTGTCTAATTCTACAGTAGCAGCTTTGCGTGACTTCATCACCCAACTAGAAAGTATGCAAATATATTCTGAGCAAACCAGATATGCAGTTGATTTTATCCTAGGTAAGAGCGGTGGTGTGTGCACAGTAGTAGGAGCCCAATGTGTAGTCGGGATCACTAATATGGAAAAGAACATTACCCAACATATTTTAGATATTTTGGAAAATGTCAAAGGAATGGAAAGTGAAAATTGGAGTTGGTCCCTTTTTGGTGGATGGGGTTGGATCTTTGAAAAGGTGATTTATTTTATTGTGATTTTGATGCTTGCTGTATTCTGGTGCAATGTCGTCCCTTATGTTGTTCTTACTGCACCACTCTTCCCGCTCCCAAGAAAATATCAATCCATGATACTAATGCGACCATTATGATCCAGAAGGAGGTGAACGATTTGATGCAGATTGATGAGGGTATTTTTGAGACTTCTTCCCTCCTTACTGTTTTTATCCCTGAAGGTGAGGATATAGAATGCTCCTAAAATTAATTTACCAAGTTTTATTGAATGATATGTCTTTTGTTATCACATATATGGCTTTGCTCATGCTAAAAGTAGGGTCTGTTAGACTAAAAATTGTGCTTTTGTGTTGCTTTTACGTAAGTTAGCATTCGCGGCGCCATTTTGTATCACAATTGAAACTGATTCTTCTCTATTTCCGAGAAACGACCTTCTCTAGGTTATATTTCTTCGGAGTTGGGTCCTGCCATACTAATGAATGCATTGCTCTTGTTAGCGCATAACTTTCTTCTGAGATGTAAGCCTTCTCCCACTTGTCTAGTGGCGGGCACAGGCAGAGTAACCTTGAGAGACAGAGAATGTGTGCCCGGCCTCATAACCAAAACTTTCTCTTTTGTAATTTACTGTCCAACTGCGCCCCTCTGGAAAATTCCATGGTGGGCGGGTTTTTATTGATTCTGAAATGTACATAATGTATCGTTGTGCTTGCTGGAGTCAGACTCTCTCTGCAGCACTCTTAATGACTGGGCAGACAGTGCTCCACTCTGAGTGAATTTTGAATAAACTATTATTGGTTTGTTTCTACTGTCTGACCAACTCTTCATTTCGTAGAAGGCAAAGAGGTGGTCATTAGTGACCCGCGTGACCCGAATCGGGCCATTTCCTTCAAGTGATGTCACTGACCATGTCATGAGTGATGTAATATGTGACGTCATCAGCAGTGCATTGCGGGGCGCGAGTTATAGTTAGCTCTACTAACTATAAAGACCGAATTTCTCTGGTTTTATGAGTGAAATGTCCAACTAACTATAACGTCTCTGAAACCTGTGGTTTTTTCAGTGAATTTCTAAGGTTTTTTAAATGCTAATCCCTAACTATTACGTCCCTGAAACCTGTGGTTTTTTAAGTGAATTTCTAAGGTTTATTAAATGCTAATCCCTAACTATAACGTCCCTGAAACCTCTGTTTTTTTCAGTGAATTTTTAAGGTTTTTTTAAATGCTAATTTCTAACTCTGCCTACATAAGTAGGACATGTGCAGAAAGAGAAAGAAAGGCGCAGAAAGAAGCAAGAGAAGTGCAGAAAGAGGCAAGAGAGGTGCAGAAAGAGGAAGAAAGGCACAGAAAGAAGCAAGAGCAGTGCAAAAGAACCAACAGAGGTGCAGAAAGAGGCAAGAGAGTTGCAGAAACAGGCAAAAGGGGTGCAGAAAGAGGGAACAGGTGGGCAGACTGAGGCAAGAGATGTGCAGAAAGAGGGAAGAAGGGTACAGAAAGAGGCAAGAGGGATGCAGAAATTTGGAACAGAGGTGCAGAAAGAAGCAAGAGCAGTGCAGAAAGAACCAACAGAGGTGTAGAAAGAGGCAAGAGGGGTACAGAAAGAGGCATGTGAAGTGCAGAACGAAGCAAAAGAGGTGCAGAAAGAGGCAAGAGTACTGCAGAAAAAGGCAAGAGAGGTGCAGAATGAGGCAGGAGAGGTGCACAAAGATGCAAGAGGGGTACAGAAAGAGGCAAGAGGGGTGCAGAAAGAAGCAAGAGAAGTGCAGAAAGAAGCAAAAGAGGTGCTAAAAGAGGCAAGAGGGGTGCAGAAAGAGGCAAGAGAAGTGCAGAAAGAAGCAACAGAGGTGCAAAAAGAGGCAAGACAAGTGCAGAAGCAGGCATGAAAGGTGCAGAAAGAGGGAACAGAGGTGCAGAAAGAAGCAAGAGCAGTACAGAAAGAAGAAAGAGAAGTGCAGAAAGAAGCAAGAGAGGTGGACAAAGAGGGAAGAGGGGTGCAGAAATAGGCAAAAGAGATGCAGAAATTTGCAAAAGAGGTGCACAAAGAACCAAGAGCAGTGCAGAAAGAACCAACAGAGGTGGTGAGACCTTCCGGCAAGATGCTGAATTCTGGTGAATTAATTATTTCAGCCGGTGATTGATGTACACAGTGTACCCATCGAGGGATGAATTTTTGATGTGTGTAGTAAGCCCATCCAGGGCTTAATTCTATTTTCACCGCGCTGCAATGCGAATACAATAAGTTGTGAATTGCATCAATGGCAGAAAATCGATAATTTATACAAATCATGAATGTTATGTTTTTAGAGAGTGAATTGTGTAACTCTTTAAATAATGCGGAAGCCGCAGTAATGATGCATTTTGCCGGAAGGTGTCACCACTCCAAGATGGCGTCACCATAATTGCCTGACCTGTAATGAAAAGAGATGATGTATTGTGAATAAATGAGGCGTGAACGCGGTGGCCGCCAACACTGAGGAAGGCGAACCACTGAAACGCGTTTGTGATAAGTGCAAATAAATCCGGATGAGGATTTAACCCCCCCTTAAGTGCTGGTCCATTTCTTTTGACCTTGACATTAAACGCGAGACTGCCCTCACATGACTGTGCACCCGCTAGGGATTGGGGGAGTACGGGCAGACGTGGAGCGAAATATATATATACAACAAATACTTGTTCTTTAAGATTCCTCAAATACTGGAACCGGAAAGCAGGATTGGACTCCAATTTCTTGGTGCAATATATTTTCTTTATTGGTTCTTACGCGATGTCACCATGACGCATTTGGGCCTTTGCAGGCCTTGATCACATGACGCGCCTACAAGCCCTCGCTGTATTTAAAGTGCCAAGTGCAAAAACAACATGGTAGACAGACTATCGTTCTGACTCACCGCTTTACACAATGCAAATAGCAGCAGAATTGATTACATATCTGGACAACGGTTGACTGCCAAATGTGCTTGATAGATAAATATAACTGTATAAATACAATAAATATTCCACACATATTTTAAGAACATTTTGTTTTTGGAAGACATTAAGAGACATTAAAAGACATTAAAAGACATTAAAAGCACTTAAAACCCATTGAATCACAGTGGCCATTAGATACAGGCCTACTAATATTCAATTAGAATGTGGTTCCTGTGCCATGTCTTATATCTTTAATATGTTCACTGATTGCCAGAAGTAATCTGATGTACCACTTTGGTCCTGCCCCAGTGGGCCAAATACTGCTGCTAAAATTGTAAAGTGCATGTGTTTTGAAAGTGTCTTAATAATAAAGTGCAGACTTGATCCTAATGGTACTCTAAAGTGCAATGTTCCACTTAAAAAGTGCCTAAGTGAAAAAACGTACAGTGCAGACTTATCTTAGGATATGTGCCAAATCGCATTGATATCTCTAGTCAATAATTACTGAGTAATTAGATCTAGTCTCGAGGCTGGAAGCTGCTATAACCATGTGTATAGGTCCTCAGTTGTATTGAGACCTTGTGGGCTTTTGCTGTCAAATTCCAAGATGTACCTGGTTTCAAGTCTCCTAAGAGTTGCCTCCCTGTCACCACCACGTCTTGGTAAAGGTACCGAGTCCACAACATAGTATTTCAGATGCTCTAAATCATTATTATGGACTTCCCTGAAGTGACGGGCCACAGGGTAAGTTGGATCCGAATTAGTTATGGCCCTTAAATGCTGGAGTATTCTCTTGTGGACCTGCAGTTTTGTGCTACCCACATAGCGCAGTCCACAAGAGCACTCCAGCACATAGATGGCAAACTCCGTTTTACATGAAAGGAGCTTCTGAATCTTGATGGGTTTGAGTTTGAAAGGTGTAATATAGGATGTCTTACTAATGCCAAACTTACAAGCTCTGCAAGAAGAGCATCTGACAAACCCTTTTCGTGCTGCCAACCAACTTGAACCCAAATTGCTTTCGGGACTGCTGCTTACCACGAAATCACTGGTTGAAGGGGCCTTTCTAAATGTTATTGTGGGTTGAATAGGAAGTAACTCCCCCACTACGGGATCACTGCGCACTAGGTGCCAGTTTTTCTTTATCACCCGACATAGGTTATCTCTCTGTTTATTATATGTGAGGATTAACCTTGGATGACTGAAGTCTGGCATTGAATTGTTTCCGCATTTGGCCCTACTTTGTGAAGATTTAAAAAGCAGGTCATCTCTGCATAGATCCCTGGTTTTTCTCATTGCTTGATTGACAGTGTGTACCGCATAGCCCCTAGCTAGGAAGCGTAATTTACATTCTTCCTGGACTTCAATTAAGTCAATATCCCTACTGCAGATTCTGCGCACCCTAAGCATTTCCCCATATGGGCTGCTATGTATAGTGTGCTTAGGGTGAAAGCTGGTGGCATGGAGTAGAGTATTTCCTGCTGTTGGTTTGCAATATAATTTAGTTTCAAGACGGCTGTTGGCAACAAAAACCTCCACATCTAGAAAGTAAACTGAGCAGTCACTAATGTTGTGGGTAAACTGTAGATTTATATCATTATTGTTGATGCTGGTGATGAATTCCAAAGCACTCTGTTTGCTCCCTCGCCAGATCAAGAAAAGATCATCAATGTATCGTACCCATTTTATGACATGATTTGCCAGGATATTTGTGTACATGGTGTTTACAATCATCTCCTCTCACCATCCCATGTGGAGGCAAGCGTAGCTTGGAGAAAAACTTGCCCACATTGCTACCCCTCTTATTTGTTGGTAGACCTGGTGTTGGAATAAAAAGAAATTATTGTGTAGACAAAATTTGGTTAGGCTAATAATCATTTTGTTGTGTTGGTAAAATTGATGAACCCTCTTGCCTAAGAAGTATAGTATATATGTAAATGTTTATATAATTTTAAAATTATAAAATAAATTAAAATTAATAGTTTATTAATTATTAATTGTTTTAAAGGAAATATATATGAATTATTATGTATGTGTTTAACTTTTTATTATTACGTTTATTTATTATATTTTTTAGAATTTATATTAAATCTACTTTATTTTTTATATTAATTTTATTATTTAACATATTTAATATTTATTATTTTAATATATATATATATATATATGTATATATATATATATATATATATATATATATATATATATATATAAATATGTAAATATTTTGCATAAGGTGATCACTCAGAGTCTGTCCAACAGCCAGATGATGGTATATTCAGTAACGTGTTTCGCTTGTCAAGCAAGCTTGTTCACACACTCTGTACTGAAGGCTGAGACTGCCATACATAGTGGGTGGCAGTAAGAGAAAAGGGACATACAAGGGTTACACATTACAGTCGAAAATGGCATCCATCTTATAATGGTTAATCAATATTACTTTCATATTGATAACTTTGCATACTTAAATTACATTAACCATGTGAACCAACAGTTGTATAATGGTATAAATTAATGTACAAATGATACCCATCTTACAATGTAAAGTACCAATGGCTTAATAAATACTTTCACAGTTTGTTTTTCCATGTTCTGCTATTAGCATGTGCTTAATTTGTTGTTTCCATAAACTGCTTTGCTAATGTACCTGGCAAGTGCTCAAAAACCGTGTGTTCCTGTTAGATCTGGAAACCATGCAGTGTGTACGGCCGGTGCCTGTTAATTTCCCACTGCTATGTACGCTGAAGCTCTGAACTATAATGGCTAGTGCCCTGTTGTGGCCTCACAGAACTTTGCCAATGCCCTCGGCGAGTGCCTAACTATGCGGTAAACCAGAAAAAAGCATATCTCTGGTCCCACTATTCGGCTTCACCCTCCATAAACCAAATTTCCACAATTAATTTTATGCAATCAAAAGTGATCAAAAACTCCCAATATAATGCAACACCCAAAATAGAAATAAATCCCACATAAATGGTGGTATCTCTTATCTGTCAGGTGCTGCCCTCTACCGTGACGATGTTGAAGAAAAGATTAGGGGTCCAATGCTGAAAGCAATTTCTCTAAGACAGCCCCTTTCTTTTCTCCTGTGATTTAAAAAAGAAAGAAAAGACCATGAGTTAATCTCATAGAAGGGGTTAAGATCAGTCAATACAAAATAAACAAATTCACTCATACAGACAAAACAATATCTACAAACGCATAAATCTTAAAAAAAAATTGAACTTTCAGTAATATGAGTATCTCCAAAGGAAACTAAGAAAAAGGGTCCCCATATTCATGAAGGTGAATGCTCAACTCCTCATCCTGGTTATGCCCCTCCGGGCTTTTGGTTTGAAGATTAATATTATGCCAGGATTCTCTCTTGCACAACTGGAGTTCTCTGTTCCCACCCCTATGATTCTGCTGGATTTGTTCTATAGCATAGTAGGTGAGAAGCGAGTTGTTTGAGAGATGGTACTCTGCAAAGTGTCTCGCAACCGGGTAATGGGGGTCCTTGTTGCTAATCGCCCTCATGTGTTCCAGAACCCTCTTTTTTGTGGCCAATGTGGTGCTGCCCATGTAGCGCTTTTTACATGGGCATTCCAGAATATAGATGGTGAATGTGGTGCCACAGGTGAGGAATTGGTTAATGTTTCTCTCTCCTGTAGGGGTTTGGTAAGATCTTCTCATGTTGCTATTCCGGCACGCTTTACAATGTCCACAGGGAAAAAACCCATGTAGTCCAAGGCGGGTATTCAAGTGTTTGTTAGTGATATCCCCATTAACCAGTAAATCTCTAAGATTTCTTCCTCTCCTGTATGTGATCTGGGGTCGTTCTAGCAATTCCTGACCAATTGTGGGGTCACTGGCTAAGATATTCCAATTCTGGTTAAGAATTTTAGTGATTTTACTCGATTCACTATTGAAGGGCAGAATCACCCTGGTAGAGGTATTTTCCTCCTTGTTGGTTTTCTCTTTAAAAGTTTCCTCCCTTTTGATCTTACTGACCTTCTCCTTAGCCTTTCCAGGACCCATCTGGGGTATCCTCTTTCTTTGAACCTCTTCATCATGGTCTCCTGTTCTTCAAGGAAGTCTTCTTGATTGCTACAGTTTTGTCTTGCTCTCAGCAGTTCACCATATGGAATACTCCATTTTAATTGTTCCGGGTGGCTGCTGAGAGCATGAAGAAGACTGTTACCCGCTGTTGTCTTCCTGTGTAGCTTAGTGCTGAGGTGGTTGTTCCTGATTTCTACAACAACATCTAGGAATTCGATGCGCTCCCTACTCATGGAGTATGTCAGGTTGAGATTAAATGTATTATCATTCAGTTTTTCTATCATACTCCTTGCATCCTCCTCACTCCCCTTCTAAATGATAAACAAATCATCAATGTATCTGTGCCACTTCACCACTCTCTGCTCAGTGCCGTCAGATCTCATATTGCATTGTACTTCTTCTTCCCATACCCCCAGGAACAGGTTGGCAAAGCTTGGGGCAAAGCAAGTACCCATGGCAGTGCCAAGGACTTGCTTATACATTGTGCCATTAAATAGAAACATGTTGTTAACCAGACAAAATTTCATCATTCCTAATAACATTCTGGTGTGTTCAAAATAGCACATTCCACGATTTGTTAGGAATTGCTGACAACATTGTATGCCAAGGGAATGATCTATGATTGAATATAAGGAGTTCACATCCATGGTTATGAGCAAGTAGTCTTCTTCCCATTCAATATTGTTGGTTTTTTCCAGGAAGTCTTTAGTGTACTTTACATATGAAGGTAAAGTCATCACATATTCATGAACGAAGTAATCTACGTATTTTGAGATATGTTCTGTGACGCACCCTATCGAGGAAACAATGGGTCTCGCAGGTGGTGTAATAGGGTTCTTATGGATTTTTGGTAACAGGTATAAAAATGGGTCTTCTGGGATAATCACACTTTTCCCATTGGAGGATCCCTTTGTCTTTCCAGGTGGTAAGCATTTCCCATATTTCAACAATACTGGCGTTATACTCCTGCATATTAGTCTTAGTGTAGAATCTGGTGTCATCAAGTTGTCTTTGTGCTTCGGCGATGTACAAAGCCCTGTCCCAAAGCACAATATTCCCCCATTTGTCTGCAGGTCATATTACGATGTTTTCATCGTCTGTCAAAGATTTGACTAACTTCCATTGAGTTTTAGTGAAGTTGGGGGACTTTTTGTTTCTCTGTTTCTGTTTCCGGAATTTCATTAAGTCCTTGGTTACTGTCTCATGGAATGCATTGATATTGTCGTGCGGCATTATAGGTAGGAAGAAGGATTTGGGTTTGAAGTTTGTTTTGATAGGACACTCGGTGTTGAACTCAACATTATCCTCAATTGGGTCTAATCCAGTCTCCATGTACAGGTCCTGCATCGCCTGAAGGGCGTCTATATCCGCTATGGTAAGGTAGTGGTTTGGTTCCACTATGTCTGTTACTTCCCGGTTAGAAATGGGGGTCACATCTTCTTGGTCTGGTACTTGTCTTCCCCTGATGGTATGCCATTTTTTTAAATTTCAATTTCCTAAGCAATTTAAACATATCTATTCTGGTCTCAGGATAGTCAAAGGTGTTGCTGGGACAGAAGGAAAGACCTAAACATAGTGTACGTTTCTCCTGCATGGATAATGGTCTGTGGGAGAGATTAATGATTGTTTTATTTACCGTGTCGTCATCCATTAGTTCGTTGTCTTCGGGCCTGTTGACTTGGTTCCCATGAGCCTCTTTCCTCGTCCCCTTCCTCTTTTGGATCCTCTGTCGCTGTCGCTTTCTTCTCCTCCAGTTCCTTCCTGGCTTCTTCCTCTTCCTCGGCCACATTGTCCCCGACCTCTCGCCCGTGTTTTCGGTGGTTGTACCATTCTTGGGGTTTGCCTCCTAGTACGCAGGAGGCGATACTTGTCTAAAAAAGTGGCCTGTACTCTTGTGCCCGGTTCTTTTTCAGCCGTTCTATTTTATACCAGGGAGAGATCGCCTTCTGTGTCACTGCTGGTGACAGAGTCTGTGCCGCTCGCATTTGTTGTTAGGTTCTCGATTGGTTCGCCTTGTGACAGCTTATCATAAATGTGATCGTATTTGTGGCTGTACGTCAATATTCTACCACTTTCATAATCGGCGCAATATCGGTGCAATTTCCTCTGTTTTTGTGATTTGATGTCATCTTCGTAGAGTTTTAGTCTTGTTTTCAGTTCATCTACATACTTTTTAATTATTTCCTGCTCCTTATGGCTTTTTAATTCTTCCTCCAAGGATTTAAGTTCCCGTAGTATCCCCTCTCTGTCCTCCCATGCATATTTAACCAGAATGGTTAACATCTGCTTGGAACTTTTGGCAGAGTTGTCTGCCCATTCCTCCAACATCTTGGGGTTGGGCGATTCATAAGACGGAGTTGTGTAAATACGTAATCCTCGTGGCACCATGTCCTTATCAATATAATCTTGAAGGGAAATTGCTGCCCACCATTTGGAGGTCTCTGCTTTCTTAAGTTTCTCAAGTTTTTTAAGTTTGTCTTGCAGGCTGCTGTTTTGCACTTGTGTTTCTCTCTTTTGTTGATCCTTGTTGGGTGCTCGTGCAAAAAGGCTGCGGGCAGCTGCCCTCCTCTCATTTTCTTCTTCCATTGGTGGGTTGGATTAGAGGGATGTGTCTGTACGCGTGATAAAAAAAGGGTTGTGGAATACGTCTAGTACTGAAAATATTGGTAATTGTACCTCCCCTCCTAAATTGGAGGTTCCTGCTGCAAAGTGTCCTTTTTAACAGCGTGCTGTAATAGTCAGCACGTTCTCGTTATATGTGCCTTTGTGGTCCGGGCACGGTTATCCCAAGTGAAGTGGAACTATATTTGAGATATACAACAAAAGCTGGAGGCGTTGTGTCTGTGCATTTCTATAAGTGCAGAGCGTATCTGCTTGTCTACAGAATGCTTACAACCATGGTGGAGAAGCAGTACAGGGTCGATGACTTCACAATGTCTTAGGATCTTAGTCTGCGGCAGGATGAGACGTGACTCACAAATGATCACTAAAGGTGTTGGCTTGGTGCGGTCGCGTTAGTATAGTACACTTCACAAATGCCCCAGTCTATACTTACATGTACTGGTTAAAGGGGATATCACTAACAAACACTTGAACACCCGCCTTGGACTACAGGGGTTTTTTCCTGGTGGACATTGTAAAGCCTGCCGGAATAGCAACATGAGAAAATCTTACCAAACCCCTACAGGAGAGAGAAACATTAACCAATTCCTCACCTGTGGCACCACATTCACCATCTATATTCTGGAATACTCATGTAAAAAGCGCTACGTGGGCAGCACCACATTAGCCACAAAAAAGAGGGTTCTGGAACACATGAGGGCGATTAGCAACAAGGACCCCCATTACCCGGGAGCGAGACACTTTGCAGAGTACCATCTCTCAAACAACTCGCTTCTCACTTACTATGCTTTAGAACAAATCCAGCAGAATCATAGGGGTGGGAACAGAAAACTCCAGTTGCGCAAGAGAGAATCCTGGCATATTATTAATCTTCAAACCAAAAGCCTGGAGGGGCATAACCAAGATGAGGAGTTGAGCATTCACCTTCATGAATAAGGGGACCCTTTTTCTTAACTTCCTTTGGAGATGCTCGTATTACTGAAAGTTCAAAATGTTTTTAAGATTTATGCGTTTGTAGATATTGTTTTGTCTGTATGCGTGAATTTGTTTATTGCTTATTGACTGATCTTAACCCCTTCTATGAGATTAACTCATGGTCTTTTCTTTCTTTTTTAAATCACAGGAGAAAATGAAGGGGCCGTCTTAGAGAAATGGCTTTCAGCATTGGACCCCTAACCTTTTCTTCAACATCGTCACGGTGGAGAGCAACACCTGACAGATAAGAGATACCACCATTTATGAGGGATTTCTTTCTATTTTGGGTGTTGCATTATATTGGGAGTTATTGATCACTTTTGATTGCATAAAATTAATTGTGGAAATTTGGTTTATGGAGGGTGAGGCCGAATAGTGGGATCACAGAGATATGCTTTTTTCTGGTTTACCGCATAGTTAGGCACTCGCCGAGGGCATTGGCAAAGTTCTGTGAGGCCACAACAGGGCACTAGCCATTATAGCTCAGAGCTTCAGTGTATATAGCAGTGGGAAATTAACAGGCACCGGCCGTACACACTGTATGGTTTCCAGAGCTAACAGGGACACATGGTTTTTGAGCACTTGCCAGGTACATTAGCAAAGCAGTTTGTGGAAACAACAAATTAAGCACGTGCTAATAACAGAACATGAAAAAACAAACTGTGAAAGTATTTATTAAGCCATTGGTACTTTACATTGTAAGATGGATATCATTTGTGCATTAATTTATACCATTATACAACTGTTGGTTCACATGGTTATTGTAATTTAAGTATGCAAAGTTATCAATATGAAAGTAATATTGATTAACCATTATAAGATGGATGCCATTTTCGACTGTAATGTGTAACCCTTTTCTCTTTCTGTCACCCACTATGTATGGCAGTCTCAGCCTTCAGTACAGTGTGTGAACAAGCTTGCTTGACAAGCGAAACGCGTTACTGAATAAACCATCATCTGGCAGTTGGACAGACTCTGAGTGATCGCTTTATGCATAATATTTACAGATACGATGCTCGGCGTGCTCCGCCGGCTATAGCGATCCTCTGCCAAGGGCGAGGGGAGACAGAAGGAGCACTGTTTTGATAATATATATATATATATATATATATATATATATATATATATATATATATATATATATATATATATATTAAACTCCAATCCTGACGGCGGCGAACAGACAGGCACTGACTCCGTGAGGTGGTGAAAAAAAGAAGTTTTTTAATCCATACAATCGACCTAGACGCGTTTCGGCGGCGTATCGCCTTGATCACTACATCAGGTCCACTCTAATGTACTGTGTTATATGCACCTTTTCCACAGGGTTGTCACAGCAACTCGCGGCCTTACAATGGATATAGACGTTTCCTATACCCATTCACACATGACAGTGCATTTTACTTTTAAAACGAAATAATGTGCAAACGAAAGAACTAAATTATAGTTAATGTATCAAAACATTGTCAGCACTATAATGTATTAAAACAAAGTAAACAGACCCACAAATGAAATATCCAACATTAATGTCATCATCATGTATAGAAATGGAAAAAATATATAGCGTTGCCTATATCACTAAAAAGTTACAAAAGCTGGTTACATGTAGTCAAAAGAAGCTAAGTTACAAGCTGAGATGCTAACTTATTAATAATATAAAATAGCAATTGGGTGCACACGCTCTACCCTAATGTTTACAGTATATACAAATATTACTTGATTGCGATAAATATAAGGCTAAGATGCCTAAAAATGCATCAATCTTGCCCCAGTGGGCATAAGATGCAGAAGCTTGCTATTCTAGTGACTAAAAACCATCCCTATCATTAGGTGAGTGGACGCTATGTACTTGTGGGGAGGCCATACAGTGAGTGAAAAACAGTGTAAAAGTAAACATAATGAAAAATAAAGTGAGTGTGACCTGACGTTACAGAGACTGGAATTCGAGCAGGACAAGCAGCTAAGGCAAATTACAGATGTACACTTAAGGCCTCATCCGCATTCATTCCATTCGAATTTTGGAATTAAAAAGGATGATGTAGCGTGATTCTAGCCTTCTGAGGGCCAACTGTCTGTTACCTCCTCTGGGGTTTTTTGGGACCGTATCCACTACATAGAAGGACAGATCCTGCGCCTTACCCCTGTATATTTATATATTTATATTTTACAAAAAGTTTCTTTTTTCAGATCAACTCCTATCTTGAAAGTTTGGGGGTGATTCGTCGAGGGGGGGCTGAGAAAAAAGGGGGGTCCCAAAACGTGTTTTCTCCATGCAATTTCCATAGGAAACTTTAGACAAGGCTACGGGTCAAACTGCTGAACGGAATTACGCCAAATTTGGCAGGGAGAAAGGTCTTGGTCCAGAAAGCACGCTTTTGTTTAAATGGTGTAAATCCGTTCAGCAGTTTTTGAGAAATATCAAAATTTATAGATATTGATATTTGAGAATTCTGACATCTGATTGGCTGAGGCGATACGAGCATGAGCTTGTGGCTCATTGGCTGTGAATGGTTGAAACTAGGAAGTGTTGGCAGCCATTTTGTGACTCAGTTGAAAGGAGTAGGGGGAAAAAAAGAGAAAAATTGTATAAGAGGGTATAGTAGGAACACTGTGGACTTAGTTTAACAGTCTGTACGGTGCAGAGGCAGGGAGTTTGAATGTTGCGTAGGCTGTGGAAATCACGTCCGCAGAACAACGGTGTGCGGTATTGCGGCAAGGTTGCGTTGTCTCTGGAAATCCCGTCGGGAAAACAATGCACTGTATTGCGGCAAGCAGTGTGTAGGGTGCACACACAGGTAGTGTGAATGTTGCGTAGGCCGTGGAAATCACGTCCGCAAAACAACGATGCGCGGTATTGCGGCAATGTTCAGTAGGCTTGTGGAAATCATATCGGGAAAACAACAATGCGCCGTATTGCGGCCTTCCTTTAATATAATGCGCAGTAATGTTTACTTATAATGCGGTGTTCACTTTTATCACGGATAGTGTCACTTTGTTAGAGGAAATGTAATATTATGTGGGAGGGCGTGTTCTGTCCCTGTGCGCGGAACAAAATTAACGTTTAATTGGCTGAGGTGTTCCAACAACGAGCTTAATGTTCATTGGCCGCGAAGCATTGAAAGTCGAAGTGTTGCTAGCCATTCCCTCCCCCTCCGCGGAGTAGCAAGGACATCTGATTGGCTCACATGTTCCAAGCAGGACCTTCCAGAGCTTAATGTTCATTGGCTGGGAACCATTGAAAGTAGAAGTGTTGCCAGCCATTCCCTTCACCTCCGCGGAGTAGCAGGGACATCTGATTGGCTGACGTGTTCCAAGCAGGACCTTCCCAAGCTTAATGTTCATTGGCTGTAAACCATTGCAAGTAGAAGTGTTGTCAGCGATTCCCTCCCCCTCCGCGGAGTATCAGGGACATCTGATTGGGTAACGTGTTCCAAGCAGGACCTTCCCAAGCTTAATGTTCATTGGCTGTGAAGCATTAAAAGTAGAAGTGTTGGCAGCCATTCCCTCCCCCTCTGCGGAACACCATAGACATTTTATTGGCTAAAGGGTTCCGAGTTCAAGTTTGCACCTTATTGGCTGGGAACGGTTCACTGTTGTCAGCCATTTTGTGACGCACTTCAAAGGAGTAGGGGAAAAAAACGTAGTAGAGGGGAGGGTAGGAACACTATTAACTCTGTACAGTGGTCACAAGGTGGTGGACAGGGACTGTGAAGGTAAAAATTGTTTTTTTATATATTTTAAGGACCATTCATATAATTTGCGTGGGGCCTACAAATCACGGCGGGAAAATAACAGAGTGTGTTGCGGTCATCTTTTTATTAAGTCCGCGGGTGGGATACTTCCCAGGAGCACTATTTACTTAGAATGTGGTGTTTACTTTTCTGACGGGGAGGTGTGGTTGCGCTGCAAAAATTTCAGTCTAGGTTTGAAACAGTTTTTATTAAGCAATCACAAATATACTTTCTTAGGAAAGTGAAGCTGTATATATGAGAGGGGTGACAAATAAAAACGCAATTAATAAAATATCCCTTAAGCGTGGCCACACCCTCCCTTTTTTTTGTCGCCTATAGTTTGTAAAAGTGTTGCCCCATATTCTTGTTAATATAAAAGGGCATCAGTTACTTTTAGATAAAGTAGAAAAGAAGTGCTACAAGAAACACTCCTGCACTACATCATCTCAGGTCACAACAACAATAACAAGTAAAAAATAGATAAACACAAATGACGTCAAATTACATAGAAATGTACGCTTTATCAAAATATTAAATGAAGCACTATGTATACAATTTGTTTTTAGCAACTACTACTTTATAAAAGATTAGCAGTGCTACAAACTGTGAGGTAGTAAGTTATCAACGGAAATAACTGTAGTATATGTTGTTAATTTCTCACACAGATAGATCTCCAACCCCTTTGAACTACTATAAAGTCACAGTATTAAAATATACAGGGTGACTTTATAGTATTCCACAGGAGAACAAGAATAAGGACCACAACAAAAAAATCTAAATTTTTACAATTTCTATTCTGTAGAACTCGGGAAAGTTCTGTCGTAGTGCTTAGAGGTCGCTCACTGCTCCGCTAAGAGATCACTTACTCCTTTAAGAACATATAGGATAGTAGTATAATATACACTACTATTCCTATATATTCTATAGGGAGAAGGAGAATAGGAACCACAACAGAGAAAAAGAGAAATACCAAAATATAATTCAGAAATGTAGGGTTTATCAAAGGCATTCAGTAAGAAAGTATCTATGCAAACAATCTTTTTTTAAAGTGCAATTCCGAAAAATATTCTCACTGAACAAATATCTAATCAAGTAAGTTATAACCCGTTCCGTGCGCGCGTCGGCCAACGGACGTCGCGAGCACTACCTCGCTAGTGCTGCGCACGTCCGTTGGCCGACGCGGCCCCGCCCCCTCAATAGAACTCCCGCACCGCGGCGGAATTTGCGTCGCGGTTAAGGAGTTAAAGGTCAGTAAGCTGTATTTCAGATGGTTTACTCCTGGCGCCAACAAATCTCCAACTCTTGTTGTCTGAAAAAATTACACTGTACCACAATATACAGAGTGTCACTGATGCCAGACAATAGGAAAAGGAAAATAAAGTCACGAACACAAAACAAGATGAATAATGAAATATTTTCCAGCAGTGAATATGTTCAAAGCTTCTTTTCTCTGGGACTTCGAAATCTTTCATCTTCGCGTCAACGGGTCATAAACTCCACTGAGGTCAGTATGAATGTGAATATTACAATATACATACTCACACTATATGATCCCAGGGGGGAAACAGACTAAGAACCAGAAGCTGCTGACGTTACATATAAATCTTTAGTCTTCGCGCCCACGGGTCACCAACACCTCTGAGGTCAAGTATAGTGTCAATATTATAATATACAAAGTCACACTATATGAGCTCAAAGGAGCCAGAAAAGGAACAGTGTTTTCTCTATTCTGTCTGTTTCGGAATACAAGCTGCTGACGTTACATATAAATGGCAAAAACAATAAATAACACTTTTTTCTAAATACAAATCTTTAAATAATCACAAATAGCTATGTATTATAAATATCTGCTATGCCATAATCAAACAACTTACAACTCCGTAATATGTTTTGTTGTCGCAAAAGAAGAATCCGACGCTAGAAAACGGAACCTGCATCACAAAATGGACACGTGTAAATAACTCGCAAAAACAAAACGAATCGATCAACGGGTGTGGTTTATATACTTTTTGGATATTGAGTAGTCTATGGAAGGAACATGCAGCTCCGCCCATTTAGATGTCACGTTTTACAGTTGACACGTGCTCACGTTTTCACTGTTTAACTTGTGCACGTGTTGGGAAAAGTTACAAAATGTGAAGCGGTAAAGGTTTCGATTTCGATCCTCACACGTATAATTATGCTCCTTAATATGTACATACGTTGGAGAGCTTAAAAACTGTTACCCGGCAAACCGTGTCATTACCTTTCTCGTGACTAAAAACATCTATTAATTGCCGTAATTCTAAATAGAAGATATAAAAAAAATATTGTTCAGAATAGAAGAAAAAAAAAATAAGTGCTAATATTTCTCATCACTATGGTTTTAAATTTAAAAAATGCCAGTATTTGTAAAGCGTACAGCTACCTCCAGAGAGGTGTCCCGGCGCTCGGGGGCGTCGGGAAGATTAAGCAAGGTATTGCCCACAGTGACATAGTGGTGGGCTAGCGTGGCGCCGGAGTCGGGAATCGAACTGTGAACGCTGTTGTTCGAAGTCAGGTATCATAGCTGCTGCGTCACACTTTTTCCACACTTAGATGTTAACTAGTGCTAATTAAGTTTTAAACATTGTTAAATTATAACTTATAACAGACTACTGTTACAGTTAGTTTTTCACTACAAAAAGTATGCACGTTTTTTTTTTAATTTACTTAAAAACAATATAGGTTTCAGGGACATTGTAGTTAGAAATTAGCATTTATAAAAGCTTCAAATTCACTGAAATACCATAGGTTTTAAAAACGTTATAGTTAGAAATTAGCATTTAAAAAACCTTAGAAATTCACTGAAAAAACCATAGGTTTCAGGGACGTTATAGTTAGAAATTAGCATTTAAAAAACATTAGAAATTCACTGAAAAAACCACAGGTTTCAGGGACGTTATAGTTAGTTGGACATTTCACTCGTACTAAACCAGAGAAATTCCGCCGTTATAGTTAGTTCAGCTAACTATAACTCGCGCCCCCGCAATGCACTGCTGATGACGTCACATATTACATCATTCATGACATGGTCAGTGACATCACTGATGACATCACTGATGACATCTCAAATGACATCACTGATGACATCACTGATGACATCATGCACGTGATAATCTGATGCACCTCCTCATACCCTAATATAACCTTTGATACACCCACTCTAAAATACAGACTACCATTTTCGAAACCATAGACACACAAATACCAGTCAGTACATACCCACTCACTAATTGCTAGGTCTACACACACATCCACTCATTCACCCATACAGTCACTCATAAGTGCACACAACCATCAATATGGCATTATCATATGCACTCATATATCTATACAGACACTCACACACCGCCACTCATCCATAGAGTTACTCACACACCTAGTCAGTCATGCAAAGAATCAATCACACCCATTTACTCACCTATACAGTTATACACACACCACCTCACTTATTCAAACATATACTAACACATACTTACACTCTTATACAATAACTAATTCAAGCACACACTCATCCATACAGCCACTCTCACAATCACTCATTCTCACATATAGTCATTTATATACACCAACACTCACTTATACTGCCTTTCACATATGCAGTTACTCACACATGTACCACTGAGGCATCCATTCACTCACCAACACACCCATACACACACTCACCCACCCATACAGCCCTTCACAGATGCACTCTTGAACCCATACACCCACTGAATCACCCACTCACACATCTATGCACAGTCACACCCTCCCCCACCCATCCACACAATCACTGAGACACCCATACAAATACTCAGACAACCAATCAATAACCCATATAGATCTTCCTTTAGCTACTCACCAACCCATGCAACCGCTTACACACCAACTGACAATCTAAACTGTGTGAATGTCTGTATCAGTCACTAACGCATGCATTCAGTAAGACACATTTAATCACTCACTTGTACAGTCAGTCACGCACCTACTAAATCCTCCATCCAGACACTTATACACCCACTCATTCTTCAATACACCTTGGCATATATTTTTTAAACATATTTAAACTTTATAGAAACACACAGTCACTGGATGATGTCATCAGGGATGTCATTTGAGATGTCATCAGTGATGTCATCAGTGATGTCACTGACCATGTCATGAATGATGTAATATGTGACATCATCAGCAGTGCATTATGGGCGTGAGTTATAGTTAGCTGAACTAACTATAACAGCGGAATTTCTCTGGTTTTGTACGAGTGAAATGTCCAACTAACTATACCGTCCCTGAAACCTGTGTTTTTTTCAGTGAATTTCTAAGGTTTTTTAAATGCTAATTTCTAACTATAACGTCCCTGAAACCTATGGTTTTTTCAGTGAATATATATATATATAAAATTCGATATTTTGTACATCGATATTTTTTTTTCTATATTTTTGTACATACCTGTTTAAGGATAGGGAGTCGATATTTTTGCATTCTATATTTTTACATTGATATTTTTTACTTCTATATTTTTAACTTCGATATTTTGTCAGTGAACCCCCCCTAATTATGTATCCAGACTTGCCTCAACTAATACAAACATGGATGTCTCTACACCAACTTAAGCTACAACCCCAAAACAGAGTTCCTCCTCCTTTCACCTCGAGTTCTGTATACGCCTGTTCATGTGTGGCTGGACTCAATGAACATCCTAAGACTTGATTGCAATGTTCCGATCATTGATAACAACCAATCTTTAGGTTATATTCTGGATTGCAAGCTTAACTTTCACAACCATATCAGCTCGTTGACAAGAAGAATAACTTTCAAATTCAACATATTTAGTGTGTAAAACCCTTCCTTACTGCATATGACTTGAAGAGAGTTATCCAATCGATGGTCCTCACCAGGCTTGACTACAGAAACTCTATCCTTGCTGGTATCCCGAAAACACACCTAGGGGCCTATTACGATGGCGGGCGGATCGCCCCCGCCACGCCGGCGGTAGCCACCGCCAGCCCGGCGGGGCGATTCGCCCGCCATCCATACTTCAGTGACCCCCCGCCATATTAGGATGGCTGGGGGGTCCGCGGTGGACCGAAAGACCGTCCGCCGCTTTTCTGCCGGTCGACTCGTCGACCGGGCGGAAAAGGGCCATAATATGGTGGCGGTGTCTGCAAGACACCGCCAACCATATCATGATGTAGGCGGTGATCAGCCTTTCCATGGCGGCAACGCCGCCATGAAAAGGCATACGGTGTCTGCTTTGGGGGGCCCGTTGCAGGCCCCCAGGATGTTGGGGGGGTGGGAGGTGCACATGGGGGGTACCTATGGTACCCCCCTGCATTTGCATGCACAAGGTGGCAGGCACTGCGCGGTGCCTGCCACGTTGTGCATGCAAATGCACAACATGCATTTTTTACATTGCGGCGGGTGCTGCTTACAGCACCGCCCGCCGCAATGTAAACAATGCGGGATGCGCCCGCCAGTGGGGCGGGCGCAACCTAATTTTAATGGCGGGACCGCCGCACCTATGGCAGGCGGTCCCTTTTGCCGTTGCGGTGGCAGGCGGACTTTGTCCGCCCGCCATCGTAATAGACCCCCTAGTTCGGATCAAAGCCTCCCTACATTGTGCAGCTCACCTGGCCTCAGTGGCCGACTGAATTGACCACATCTCACCTATCCTGTCACTGAGTTGGCCACCCATTGAGGGAAGATCCATGTTAAAACTTTATTGCCTAGTCCACAAACTTATACACTCTGATCAATCGCACTATCTGCCCATCAAAGTGAACTAAATGGTGGATCCTGTCAATTCTGAAGTACAAACTAGCCTTCCTTTCTGCCTTCACGAAATAACGTAATTACATAGTTCTTTTTTGGCTACATGCCCCAAATATGGAAATCGATCCACTCCAAAATCCAGATGTTGGCTTCTTTTCCAGCTTTCAAAAAACAACTCAGAGGATTCCTCCTCAACAAATTTCTTCCTGATTCCACATCTATGTAGTGGTAGAGACCCTCACCAAGATTTCTGCCTTGATAACTCTTTTCAGAACGATCCACTAAGTTTCCTAGAATGTTACATTGAGACCTTGATTTCTAGACATACTGTTTATAGTTAATTCTCTTCCTTATTCTCTATTTTAATTATCTCCCTGATACATGCATATTTCCTGCCCCTGAACATTCCCTTTTTCACATACTACCTTCATAGACACTTGTTACCTTATTGGTCCTTCGCATAGTGTTTTAGCTCAAAATAGTTCACAGATGTCCCTGGTGTGCATGGTGCAGGTAGTTCTCTCATATTCTGTGCTCACTTCTGAGTCAGAGAGTTTATTGGCAAATTCCACTGCTACTACAAAGGCATTGTCACTGCCTGTATTAATAATATTCATGAAAACATTCTGCATTTCATCACCTAAGTATTGAAAGAGATTAACGTGTTTTGCCGTCTCATCAGTCTTTCATGACCTGTGGTTAGTTCAAGAGACGAGCCATCCACAGGTTCCACCATGACCCATTTCATTTGGCATCACATGGGGAGAGAGTGCCTGTATGGACCCCAACACTGTGTTTCCAGTGCCATCTATCAGCTCAACACACAGTTTGCAGCCATAGGGCCTGATTACGAGTATAGGATACCATGGGGTATGTTATTTATCAGGTGCGACAACTAGCACCTATACAAGTTTCTGTGGAACAATAGGCAGATTTTGTATAATGCACCTAAATCTGCATGTAACGGTAATCACCGAATGCTTTTTCCCCTGTTAAATTTTGGCAGGTTTGACCTGCCGAAATTTAACCAAGGCTGAGGTATTTAACGCATCTGATAATTATCGGATACCTTAAATAACACTCATCTCATAATTCTGACCCCTGTTCAAACAGGGGTTTAGGAAGGGGTCGGAAAATAACGACCCGCTTGTAATCAGGCTCATGGTGTATTCACCTGGCTTCTCGCTGGTTATTAATTCGAAAACCAGCTATTTCCTCTTGGTCTGGCATCAGAGCGGCCCGGCCTTACAAAGCCAGCTTCCCTGGTGCCAGATGCCATGCTCCCAACACTCCTGGTTAAGAATCTGTCTCCCCCTGGAGCGCAGGAACCATCTTTCCATTCTTCCTCAGTGCCATGACGGGCACTGCGCCATGTGCTCAACGTGCCATAAATCACCGGTCCAAGTCTAAAAGGACCACCGGTCAGACAGACGCAAACATAACATGTACCATCTCAAATTTAAAAAAAATCACAGATGTGAAAGCAAATTATTTTCAGTCAGGAAGGAACAATTTCCAAGGCATGTGCAGCAGCAGCATTATCCGCCGCGCGCTCTAATAATGACAGCATTTTCCCAGCGAGTAATTGAGGCAGACATATCTCAGTAACCTCGGAGCACGTGCAATTACTACAATTCCATTCTTGCTATAGCTTTTGTTTTCCAATTAATATTGCGCATTTGACATATGTATACGACCAACTGTACAGATGCAAATGTAAACAATGAATATTCTATCGGGGCATTTTTTTTGGAGCGGCGCCACCTTTAAAGCGCTGTTTTCTTCTGTCCTTGAGACTGTATGTTCCATGTCTGGCAGTAAGACCAGGCGCGCGGCATCTGGCGTCCCCTCCCAGTTTAACTGGATCATTTATTGATGACAACACTTCAAGCTGTTGTTCCTCTCGCGCGCGAGCCACAGCTAGAATGATCTCTCCGCTGAATTAATGAAAACGTAATTGGAATAATGATTCGCAACAAGCATATGCATGAGACTAGCGGCTCGAGAAAATGTATTTTAATAGACAGACTTCGCCTTTTTCGGCTTGCATGCGTTCGCCCTCACTGGAGTGCAATTCAAAACGCATTGCGCGTTATTAACAATATAAAACTGATTTACTGGTGAAACTTAATAAAATATTGATACCTGTACGGAGACCGGAAGTACTGCACATCCAAACTCACTGCTTATGACATTTCCGCAAACGTCATTGTCTTATACAATTGATTGGTACCCAAGGACTATAGGCCATATTGGGACTAACATATATTCACATTGAATTAAAGATATGTTTACTTAACCACTAATGTTACCTTGTAGCATGTTCGTTGTTGTGTAACATCTGCTGTCACGTTCTTGAACTGTTTTTCATTTTAAGAGCCTCCTTATATAGCAACGCTGGGCTATCACCTGTGAAAGGAAAACACTGAAGCTGAAGGATGTTCACAACTAGACAGAAGGTATTAACCACTAGAGTCATTGTGAGTTTTTTTGTTCTTCACCAATGACACTACGCCCACAAGGGACTTAAAAATCAGAAGCAACCAGTGGAGCACTCAAGTAAAAGTTGGATTAGCACAAGTGAAACAAAGAATTTGACTGGCTTGGTAGTGGGGTTGAACATAAGGCATCTCCTAAATAAGCATGGAGGAAATTCAAATGTAGTATTTAGTTGAATCAATCAATCAATAAATAAAGGAGTTATATAGCGTGGCAAATCACCCGTGAGGGTCTCAAGGCTCTGGAGATGTTGACTGCTTCAGCCAGGTCTTGACCGTTCCTGAATTGCCGGAGCAATGAGGCCGTCCTGAGGTGCAGGAGAAGGGCGTTCCAAGCTCTGGCTGTCAGATGTGAGAAGGAATGTTCTCCGCTGTTGCCTTGGCGGTGTCTGAAAGTAAGAGGGAGGCGAATCGTAGGTGTCTGGTCGGTTGGTGGAACGTCATACGCTTGTTGATATATGCTAGTCCTTCATTGTTAAAAATATAAGATGGCATTTCCAAACTGACAAAGCCAAATAAATATATTCTATTTCTAAAATCCAGTATCTATGAGAGGAGAAAAAGACTGACGGATGAAGGCAGAAATGGCAAAACAAGCATGAAGAAAACAATGGTTATTCCATGATGAATCATTTACTTTATCAAATCCAAAAAGGTTTCAACTTCACATAAGTTAGCTCCTTTATGGATTTAGTTCAGGGTATGGATTTCGTAAAATTTGCTGGGTGAAGTGCAGTTTTGTAGGGACATTGTCACTGATGGATGAGTGCAAACGGGATATAGATATTGCCAGACAGATCAAATATTGATCCAACATTGCACTATACCGTTGAAATGTTCACACATTCTAGTCCCGGGTGTCCTGACTCCATTGATCTTCTGGCTATTTTAAGATTGACGAGTGTTTAGAAAAACAGAAATTATAGTAATCACATGTGGAATCACCTGTTTAAAATGTCTGGTAATCTAAAATGAATATTAATAGGAAAGACTTTCAAAGTTTAATACACTGGCTTCTGATTGGCTCGGACTGCTGTTAAGCCACTGAGCCGAGTAGAAATGGGCATTGATTGTCTTGGTGCTTGTGTCCATGCTAAAGTAACAAAAGATGCTCTTAAACCTGTCAATGAGTGGTCAGAGCTCAAGAGTAATCAGCCCAATTGTTCCCTTTACATTGTATGTTCTGGATCATTTATTCCTCAGGGGACAGGAAGGACTGGCTATCTTCTTTCCAGTTCTAGGATATGTTGAAGAGGCAATAGTACAGTGAGACCCAAAAAAAGTTTGTATTTATCACCATGAACAACATTTACTTATACAGTGTTGTCACCTACTTTGTTTTCAGTGGAAGATCTAACTCGTGCCTGTGTCAGTTAATGTAAAGGGTAAGGCCGCTTCTAAGAGCCACTTATTCTTCCTGCAAAGGGTTCTCGGTCTAGTCAAATGGGCATAGGATGTTATAATGCTGTTGCTATGGAAACTAACATGATGATGTTTATGTTGGTGAAATTATGTAGACAAATCCCAGTTATAATTTGCCTTCCTTGATCTTGCCTAGACCTTCACAAGGTAAATCAGAGTTTGGTTTGGCAGCATTTGGCCTAGGTGGGGAAGGATCTGGGATTTGACCCTGATAGATTTTATGCAAGCAGCCACTTTTCCTAGGAGGGAGAGACCTACATCAGTCCCGCTCACTACTAACAAGAGGGTGCAGTCAGGCTACACTCTGGTGGCAATATAATTTGTTACTAATATTCATGACTTTCTTTGTGGTGAGACAAAATATGAAAGTGGTGCCCCCGGTATGGGCACATCAACATATTTGAATCCTTTCCTTACACAGATGTCATATGGTTACTTTTTTAAACCCAGAGAAGTCTCCAAAAGTCAGATATGACATTTGTGCCACTACTTTGAAGAAACAGAACGTGAGCTAAATATGCCAAAGCTAAAATATTTCTTTCACGAAATGAAACGGTTGTAATGGAGGATACCTGGGGGCAGATAGAGGGTATTGAATGACGATTTCCATACTGAATACATTAACATTTTTTGCAAAGAATTAAACGAACTAAACAGACATGCATATTTTGCAAATGACTGAAAGGTTGTGAGTGGGCTGTCTTTTTGAATAATATATGAGTGGTTTAAATCCCCCTGTTCAAGTTACATTAGGAAATACCTGTGCTAGCTATGGTTAAACGCCTCAGACCGACTGCCCATTTGTACACATAAGATAAAACCCAAAGTCCCAACTCCACAGCTGGAACTTTAGGCACAAAGATAATTCTATCCATGTTTTGCAGCCACCGCAATGCCCCACATTTCAAGAACTTAAGATGGATATTCAAGAGGAAAAGGCTGGGATGTTGAACAGATGCTTTATTCAGGACAATTTCAAGAAGAGGACCTCTATGCCATAGATACATTCATCCATGAAGACTAATAGAATCAGTGCCACCTGCTTTAACCATCACAAATGGCCTCAATACAAGGTACACACAAAATCTACCCACCACAGTTACTGATGCCAGGGGTACTGGTTACTCCAGGGAGCAGTGCGCAGGAAATACTGGCAGATTACAAGTCAGATCGTGAAAGTCCCCTAAGCAGTGATGATTTACCGGGATTCTCCCAGCTATTCTTCATCTCTCTGAGATATTTCAGTTGGAGCCTCTATTGGTGGGGTCGCTGGTGAAATACAACAGGTGATGTGAGCAGGTGCTTCACTTGATTTACTAGCTTTTCATCAATATCCCATTTTGGCATACACCACATAGTTCACAATGGAAACACTGTGGTTGACAAATTACCCCAGCAGCACGAATGGCAACACTCTGCTGGTAGAATGATTCACTAGTGGATGCGTTTATATACTTTTCAGTAATGATTTCTTCTATCCTAGTCTCAATCATATTTCCGTGTGTCAACTATCCTTTAGTTTCCTCTTAAGTGTTGATTGCTTTTTTAGAGGTTGAGCCACCCTTGTATACTTTTTATTATTTATGTACAGGAAATTGGATAAGCAATATGGGGTGACAGAAGAAATTGAGTTTCTTCCATTGCTGTGCCCTTAGAGAGCTAACTCTATAATCAGTTTATATGATTCCTGGGCAATCACGTGAAAAACTGTCCCCTTCTCCCAGTGCAGCTAGAGCTTAATATGTCATAAATGAGCATGGATGGTGGTTAAGGGTAGAAGGAATATGTAGAAAGGATGGAAGTCATCAGAGTTAGAAAATTAATTTGTGTTTGTGACAAGATACTATAACCAGGTAGCACTGTTCCTCGCACACTTCCTTCAAGTGTTCAGTATTTAAATCTAGGTGAATTCTCTGCATTGCACTAAAGAGACTTCCCTGGTAAATACATTCAATTTTCACAAGATTTGGGGTAAGAGTTTTCTTAATTCCCAATCTGCATCAAGAGAGCAAAAATGTATTTTAGGATCATATATAATCCAAACGCCTCCACCTAGTAGTTCCTAGAGGGAATATTAAACCCTGCCACGGATCAACTTGCCAAGGGCACTCAGAATCATTGCAGCATCCTTGAGTAAGGGGCATAAAAGCATGCCTGCTGCTTGAGATTCAGCACTTTGGAGCAGTGCAGCCTTACAAGGTGCAGGACCATTGTATGAGGTGGATTCCAAATACAGGACCTCTTATGTTATCTACAATACGTCAATGTTCAAGTAGTAGCCATTTAGAGGCCCAGGCCCTTATATATATATTATAATCTTCAAATATTTAGATTTAGGAGGAAGATGAAGTGCATTAAAGACATAAGCAATAAGGTTAATACCACCACTTACTTTAGACCAATCTTCCCACAAAGTGCTCAATTAGGATGATCCAATCTCTAAAAAGAGGTGTTAACTCCATCCAGTACCGATAAACGGGGCACCTCTTTTACTACCGAAATTCATAAATATGTCAAACGATGTCCAGTAAATGTAAATGTCCAGTATTTGTAAAGCGCGAACAATTACCCGAGGGTGTCAAGGCGCTGGGGGCCGTTGGGAAAATTAAGCGAGCTATTGCTCAGAGTCACATGGTGCTGGGCTGATCTGCCGCCGGGGATCGGACCGTGAGCTCCCGGGTTCCGGAGTCAGCCGTCCTGGCCACTGCGCCACACCTCTTTCCTATTTGGTACCCATTTGAGATCCCATCCTGTAAAGTGTTTTTTGGGCTGTACTGCAGCAAGAGGAAAACGGTCAATTTGGGCCAATTAACATTATATTCCAAAATTTCATCTGAGATTTATAGTCTTGTTGAATTTAAACTCAAAAGACTGTAGCTTCCATTATCTTACAATAAGGCAAGCCTCTCTCTAATGTCAATGGAACTTTGTCGGTGGATTATGTAGGGTAATGGCGCTCCTGGGAAATATGCAGTGGGTGTATACTAGTGTGTAATTAGGATTGCGATGCATAGGGGTGGGGAGAGCCACCCTCCTCCCCAATGTGTGGATAACCACTGATAAACTAAAACAACAATCCCTTGCACACGCCAACAGTGTATATTATATATCATTAACAGTAACAAAAAACACTCTTGTTCCTCCGTTGAAACAGTCACTTCAGTTTAATCTTGAAATCCTTAGCCAACACATGTTTCGTCGCGCTTAATGGTTGTGCGCAGCGACTTCTTCAGGGCTAAGATACAAAGAACAGTATAGAAGTTGGAAGTAAAAGATATCCATCACTAACATCTGGTGTCAGTTACCTTTTGTGACAGTATGTCTATCGTAAAGAGCGGCTCAAGTCTATTCCTCGAGCCTGTGGAAACCCATGCTGTTTTTTTAAAACATATCACCATTGCTGTCAGAAGACAGACTTGTGCAGTTTAAAATGATTGCTATTCCAAACAAAATTGTCCGCAATGGAAGATAAGCCTATTTCTGGTGACTTATTTTGTGACATCCAATCTCCGAACAGTTACTAGTGACTTTTCTAAGGTGATTTTAAGAAACACGGCACCCCTCAATGTTGCCTGAGATCAAGAAAAGGCATATTTCTAATTAAAAAGTACCTATAATCTCTTTGTATGGACCCAACCTTGGTTGGTTTTCCTGCAGTATTTGTTCACAATTATCACTATTCACCAGTCCTGGTTGATTCGAAATTCTAATACCACGGTATTTTTCTTCCTTTTTACCTTTTCTCCATGTAGGGTCCATACAAAGAGATTATAGGTACTTTTTAATTAGAAATATGCCTTTTCTTGATCTCAGGCAACATTGAGGGGGTGCCGTGTTTCTTAAAATCACCTTAGAAAAGTCAGTAGTAACTGTTCGAAGATTGGATGTCACAAAATAAGTCACCAGAAATAGGCTTATCTTCCATTGCGGACGATTTTGTTTGGAATAGCAATCATTTTAAACTGCACAAGTCTGTCTTCTGACAGCAATGGTGATATGTTTTAAAAAAACAGCATGGGTTTCCACAGGCTCGAGGATTAGACTTGAGCCGTTCTTTATGATAGACATACTGTCACAAAAGGTAACTGACACCAGATGTTAGTGATGGATATCTTTTACTTCCAGCTTCTATACTGTTGTTTGTATCTTAGCCCTGAAGAAGTCACTGCGCACAACCATTAAGTACGATGAAACACGTGTTTCTAAGGATTTCAAGATTAAACTGAAGTGACTGTTTCAACGGAGGAACAAGAGTGTTTTTGTTACTGTTAATGATATATAATATACACTGTTGGCGTGTGCAAGGGATTGTTGTTTTACTCTCTCTAATGTCAGGCATTGTTTTTCGAATGATATGCCTCTACGTTCTACAAATGTTGACAACTTTCCGGTGTCTAGTTTTCCTCATTCTCAAAGTTAAGCTATTTTACCCTTTAATGATAAGTCATCCTTCTTTTTGCTGTTATTTCCGTTTACAGCTGCTGGGAGATGCAGTAAGTTTTTCTCGTTAACTAGTCATTCCTCTACTTAAACTTCTCTTTGTGCCTCGCCATGAGTTTGTTTACCATCCACCAATTTTTAGGTTTCTTGCAAACACTAATATTTTTAGTATTAGTATACATGTTTTGTGGTGATTCTCTGACTTTCTTTTCTGTAGTGCGGTACAGCAGTCCTTAGCTACCTTTATTTTTCTTACGTGTTTCTTTTTTGTGCCTGTTTTAGCTTTGACTCTTCATTGCCTTCTTCTTCATTTGCCTTCTTCATTCTTACTGGAACATCCTGAGTTCATAGGGGTTTTATTTAATCAGTTACAGTTGTCAATTTTGGTTACGTTGTCCATGTGACTTGAGTATTTTCCTTTGGCTATTCACTTTGTGGTTGTTTTAGTTCTCTTTGGCTCCTCTCACACCTTATTCTCAGGCAGTTTCTTTGTCTCTCCTGTTTGACTCTTCCGACCTGTTCTGTTGGCGGATGTTCCAAATTTTATGAATTTTTCCCCTTTCTGCAAATTAACTGCCTTGTATTGGTTACCCTACACATGGTGTGCCTTTCCTACAGTGTGTGTTCCGGATGAGGTTCCCTTGTGCTGTTGCAGGTTTCAGTGTGCAGTTTCAGTGGAATGCCTTGCCTGCCATCTCAGAATAGACAGCCTGTTTCTAGGTTGCTGCTGTTTTTCATACCTTGATGCTTTCATGACACAATGTTCTTGTTTCTGCTTTGTTGCTGCTGGGAATACAGCTGTAAAAGGGAATTTGCATATTATTCTCATCTCCTTGGCTTGCCTTAAATTTACAACATTTCTCTTGCTCTCTCCCTTAAGGCATTATAGCTATGAGAGCATTATTCAAGGGCGCACCAACTGACTCAACGATAGCAGACACTGCAAACCACGTTAACGTATTTTTAACTGCATTGACTGTATAAACTACAGACAATTTAAGGTGAGTCTTGTCGTGTCCCTGTTTCTCCACAAACGACACGGACACGTAAGTGTATTGCGATCTCCTTTATTCCTCCTTACAACCTCCTTCCTTCATATGCAATCCCTGTCTGACTCCTCCCTTTCCATTCCCTTACTTCCCTTCTCCTTCCCAGGTTCCCTTGTCCCGGGTCCTAGTGCCCGTGCTCTTCACATGCCACGACACTACACCTCCCCTCTCCCTACACAACTTGAACTGATATCAAACAAACAATATAGCGAGGCAATTAAAGAAAAAGAAAAAAGAACATAGTTACAGTTCTTCAATTAGACGCGTAGGTCTCCGATGAATGCACTGTGGCCGACAGGTACCGTCTTCAGCCGGTCTTTCACTGGCAGCCAGGAGAAAAGTAGACACATGCTCACTTCCTGTCCCCTGATTGTCCTCTTTTGCTGCACTCTCTGAAGCTTCTAATGACTCTCTATTGACTGGCGTGCATCTCTGAAAGTGCGCGACGTTTCTCGTTATCCTATTGTCCCCTGAGGCAGCCGTGATCATGGTCCCTTTTTGTTTCGTTACCAGTAAGGGATGATTGTGATATCGACTGTCAGATTTTCTTTGCTGTTCTTGCGAACAAGTACCCAGTCTCCTTCTTTGATGGATGACGGTTTGGCTCTCCTACGATTGTCCGCATATTCTTTCATCTTGGCTTTTCTAGCACCATCTATGGCTGCTAAATCATCATGTTCTGGATTTTGGCCCATACACCCAGTGGATTCTTCCCAATTCGGTATTCTCGTGCGCACTGTGCGACCCAGCATCAAGGTCGCTGGACATCTGTCTGTAGTGCTATGAGGTGTGGTTCGATATGCTCTTAGCACCTCATTCAGTGCTAATTGAATATCTTGTTTGGAGAGTTCTGCCTGCTGTATGGCTTTCTTCAGAGTGGCCATAAATCTTTCGACCATACGAAGCCTGTGGCCACAGGGGGGTGATCTTCAAATGCGGCAAATTCCTGTCCATTAAATGGAGGACCATTGTCTGTCTTGACTACTTTGGGAATTCCCCAAGCTGCGAAGGCTTCATCTAGCACTGGTATGGTGATGACCGCTCTGGTGGATGATACGAGGTGAGCAATGGGGAAACGGGAGTATTCATCCATAATGACGATGATGTATTTGCCAGATTGTATGGGACCAAAGAAGTCTACAGCGACATGTTGCCACACACCCTCCGGTAGTTCTGACATTTGTAAAGGAGCAGGAGGTTCCTCCCTACTGACCAGCTGACACTGAGGGCAATCCTTCAAGGTGAGTTCGACCATGTGATTGAGAGAAGGGAACCAGACCCGCTCCCGCAGTGCTCTTTTTGTGGCCACGATGCCTCTGTGTCCTTCATGTGCAAGATTGACGATGCCTTGACGTAGTTGCTTGGGAATGAAAATCCTTTTGTCGCGTAACAGGAGACCATCGTTGGCAAAGGACAGTTCGTCTTTTATGTGTCAGAAAGAAGCTAGCTCATGGCTAACCACTGGATGTTTGCGTCCGTGCTCTTCTAGGTGTCTCCAACTGTTTGTCTGAATGCGCTGTCTCACATCCTGCAATGTGAGACTGCTGTGGCTTCAATGATGGCTTCCAGTGGAACCGCCGGGGGCGTTACTTGAGCCACGACAAAGTGTATGTATTCCTCCGCCAGCAACGGATTCGAGTATGAGGACTTCTTGGGATGGCGCAACATGTAATCTGCTGGATTGGCTGCTTTTCCAGGCTTGTGGATGATGGTGTAGGTATATTCCTGAAGACGAAGACCCCATCGTTCTATTCTTGGTGGCATTTTGGCTCGAGGATTTCCAAATATGGTTATGAGAGCTTGGTGGTCCGTGATGAGTGTGAAATATTTCCCATAGATGAAGATGTGAAAATGCTCACAGGCCCAGACTGCTGCAAGACTTTCTTTCTCCGGCTGGGAGTAAGCTCGTTCGGTGTCCGTCAGGCTGCGGCTGGCGTAAGCCACAATGTGACGTTAGTCGCTTTCCTTGTCGTATTGGGCCAAGATGGCTCCCAGTCCCACCGGACTGGCATCCACCGTGATCTCCATCTTCCGACGAGGGTTGAAGTATGCCAAATTTTTGGCCGATTCAACGGCTGTTTTGATCAGGTGGAAAGCCTGATCGCAGCTCGTGGACCATTGGAACGGATGGCCTTGTTTGGTCAGTTTCCGCAGAGGATAGCTGATGGTAGCATAGTCTTTGATGTATCGTGCATGGTAGCTGGCCATTCCTACAAATGACCGCACATCTCCAGCATCTCGAGGGCGAGGGGTGTCGTTCAGTGCTGCAATTTTTTCAGGATCTGGTCTTATTCCTGTGCTTGAGAAGATGTGTCCATAGAACTTCAAGGTGGATTTGTGAAACTCACATTTATCTTTGTTCAGAGTCAGATTTGCTTCCAATAATGCGTGACATACGCGATCCAGTGCTTTGTTGTGCTCCTGTACAGTTGCTCCAAACACGAGTATGTTGTCACTATAGTTAAGAGTGTTGGGGATGTGGTGGATAACTCTTCTGATGACCTCCTGGAAAATCTCAGCGGCCGAAGAGACCCCAAAACTGAGTTGTTTATACCTGAAGAGACCTTGGTGAGTCGAAAATGTGGTGATATAACGTGACCTTTCATTCATCTCGAGCTGGTGATAGCCCTTGTTGAGAGCCAGTTTGGAGAATATTTGTGCACCGTTCAGAGTTGTGATCATGTCACTGATATGGGGTCCAGCTGTCACGCGCTCAGGGTGGGCTCCTGATAGCGCGATACAGTGTACACGCGCGCACCGTCGCGAGCAGCAGTAGGTGACCGGGGTAGGCTCCCGACGTCACAGCACGGAAGGAGTCGTGCTAACAGGAGGAAAGTGCGCCCGGGGTAGGCTCCCGAGGCCGCATCATAAAAGCGGGTGGAGAGGCCACTTATGTGGTGAATACCCGACTGCACTCTGCCGAGGAACAGTGGCGCGAGCAGCAGGCAGGGTCCACCCTCGTCGCCAGATGTCGTGTCCCTGTTTCTCCACAAACGACACGGACACGTAAGTGTATTGAGATCTCCTTTATTCCTCCTTACAACCTCCTTCCTTCGTATGCAATCCCTGTCTGACTCCTCCCTTTCTGTTCCCTTACTTCCTTTCTCCTTCCCAGGTTCCCTTGTCCCGGGTCCTAGTGCCCGTGCTCTTCACATGCCACGACACTACAAGTCTTCTGGCTATTTATTTTGAATGGTTATTGGGGACAGCCATATTTTCTGAAACCAGGGGTTCTAATGTTTTTTTTTCAATTCATAAAAGAGCTACTTAGTATCTAATAGGACGCAAACAGAAATATGTATTATAAATTGAAACTACAATTAGCAGTCAACAACAAAACACTATTTGTGAGTTACAAGGTATAGAAATGCAGTTTGTAAACAGAAAAAACGTAATACACCTTTGGTATTTAAGAAAAATAAGTAAAGAGCTTTATAAAGTGTTTAGAAAAATATTTCTACAAACAACAGCAACTAGCAATACTTAGCATAATAAACCAAAACATACCATGGTACATTCCTAAGATCGAAACACAAGAAACAGGTTATAGACTACTGAGGAAAGCAAACAATAATTCATACTATAAAGTTCACATGATAGTCATGACAAATAATACCAACAATTTACATTCAACAAAACACTTAAAATATTCTGAAAGGTATTTTGATCTTTCACTTCATTTTACCCAAGTTTTCCTAAATTGAACATATCTAAAATCTAGGATCCAATATGTGTTTAGTTCATATTTCCACAGTAGCAGTGCCGGACTGACCAGACGGAGGGAGGTGAGTCCCTGGAGAGGAGCGGCCTGGGTAACCTGGCGGATGACAGAAGTTCCTAACTTGAGAGGGAGCCCCAAGGAATACACTCATTGAAGGGAGGCCAGGTGGACGGTGGTGTGGGTGCCGGAACTACATATACAGGAGAGGTCAGCTGGACCTCCTGGTGCAACTAGATAGGGACACGCAAAGGGTCCCAAGGCAGGGGGCAGAGGAGAGACCCATCTGCCTTTGCAAGCAGCCATCTAGCCCACCAGCTCCAATTGATGGGATGAGTTGAAATGTGTGCCCGTCGCCTCCCACCAAGAGATACTTCCCCGGGGCGCAAGATGGCCTCGCCCACCAGGAAAATACTGATGGCCAGGGGCCAAACTTCAGCACACTCGCAATGATAAGGGAGCCTCTGAGTACGGGGGCCAAATGGGGACTGAAGAGACCACCTAAATATGGAAGCTATCCCACAATAGGGGCCCTGTGATAGGCTATGCACACCCTGAATTCACAGAGGAGCAAGTGCCCCACTGGAGAGGGTGGAGGGAAATACCCTAACCTTGCGAGGCACGAAAAGCTGCAGATTTTCCGGAGAGGGGGAGGCTTTGAGAAAGTAGCACCCAGATAGAGACGGGGCCAGTAGGCAACAGTCTGATTCCTTGATAAACAAACTCCTACAAATGGCTTCAACAAAGAAAGAGGAGGGGGGCCCCAAACAATCCAAGCAAGGTGAACATGACACAGACCCACAGAGAGCCCCCAACCCCACAGAGGATGAACTCATAACTAAAGGCTTTATGCTCCAATTTTTTGCTGACCTAAAAGCAAAAATTGGAGCAGTCAGGGCAGATCTTAAGCAACATTTGTCAGAACTTAGGCATGATCTAGATGACCTGGGGCAGGGAATTGACTCAATGGAGATGACCCAAGATGAATGTGTTTGGAACTGGAAGAATACTGCTCTTGGCTGGTGACAGTCACTGAACAACTTGTGATCTTCCAGGAAAAACAAGAGGACCTTGAGAACCACTACTGGGAGTGTAACTTCCACATCAGATGAGTTTTCCAGTGCAAAGAAGGAGAGAACATAAGGCAATACATACAGGGTTTGGCTAAGGCATTACTGGATGAACATGACCCTGACCCTCTCTGCATAGCTCGAGCACACAGAGACAGCCCAGGAGGCAGGACCCAGGATGAGAAATACCCTCCGAACATACTGGTTTGTTTTCACCACTTTGAGGACAAGGAAGCAATCCTAGAGGCGGCCCAGACGGTGGACCCCATATGCTACAACGGGGATGATCTGTAGATTTAGCAGGACCTATCCATGGTGACCCCGGTGCAGTGGAGGACCTTCTGGGAGGTGACTACCTTCCTGAGGGCCAACAAGATGCACTAAAGATGGAGCCACACATTCCGGCTCATCTTGAGTGGAAGGGCAAGAAGCACGCTTCTAAGTCGATCAAGGAGGCCTGTTGGGTCCCTGGGCCTATTGCCTTCAATGGAGGAGACTGACTGCCTAGCAGACATGCCCTTGCTGGCGGGCCCCAGATGGTGAGGCGTCAGGATACCTGGAAGGCCCCGAAAAAGGAGGAAATCCTAGCTGGCTGGAGAACAGCACTGGAGCAGGTTCAGAAGGTCAGAGGGGCACAAACTCTGGACTCACCTAAGCAGGCTTCTCCAGACCCCCCTGCAGAGGTCCCTGCGGGGGAGGAATAGAGGGGTGAGATGAATACATCAAGAAGACTGGGCAGGGGAGGCGCGCGGCAGCGGCGATCCAAGATGGCCGCCACCTGAAGAGCTCCGCTAATCCGAGCTCCGCTCGCCGATGAAGGGACTGCTTTAAGCAACGCTTACTAGCCGCAAATCGTGGTTTCCTGCACAGGAGCGTTCCAGCACCATTATGGCAAGTTTTTTAGACCTTGAGAAGGTCTCTTTATAACGTTATCGGCCCCGATGTTTCCTGCTCGACAGCGGCCGCCATTTTGTGATTTGCTTCATGCAGCACTTCACCCGACCATCAGGGGAATGTTCTCAGGATAATTGTCCTCATTTCCGCAGCATTATCCCTATTTTTCAATGCTGACCCTGTTGTGTTTTTACACCAGAAGAGACAGACCTACATTTGAACCGACCCTTCTGTCTTTTATATCGTCAGCTCCGTCTGTCTCCGCCTGATAGTGGCCGCCATTTTGTGGCTTTACTCATGCAGCACTTCGCCCGACTGTGAGGAGGGTGTCCATCGGGCTGACCATGTTGCGCCTTACATTAAAAAGGCAATACAGCATTCAGACTGATCCTCTTGCTGCTGTGTGTGGCAGATGATGGTTCTGCTGGATATATGCCTCTTCCTTATTACAGTGGATGTCACCGGATACAGTATTCAACTCTGTGGTATCTAGTGAAGTAACAACTTTTTTATTTTATGTGCAGACCGCCTTTCTCTGTGGACACTTAGCTGGTCAATTCTTCTTGGCTCTTCTTCAAATACAATAATAAAGCCGTCTCCTGCTTTTCAATCCTACACTGTTGGTGCCTTCTCTCTGCCGTTATGGACTCTCATCATCCACACAAACCCCAGGGGGTGCTGCGGGTGGACGGAGGGACACTGTGGCCGGTCCTGGTAAACGTACAAAGAAGGATCCACCCTCTCCGTCAAAATCACCGCTCCCTCTTACACTAGAAGATATAATGGAGGAACTACGCCTTATTCGTCCTTTTATGTCTGACACAGCTGCCACCCTGCAAAGGTTAGATGACAAATGGACTGGACTAGACCAGAGGCTTTCGGATGTGGAGCAAAAAGTCAGTGACGCTCAAGATGTTCTCGCCAAGGTTGACTGCCTTACTAAAGAAGTCAGTTTGCTCAAGAAATCTACAGAGGACTTAGAAAATCGTAATAGGCGTAATAACCTACGCATTTATGGTATTCCGGAAGGTTCCGAAGGATCAGACATGATTATATTTCTGAAATCTCAAGTCCTTCAGATTACTGGTTGTGCAAAATCCACAGACTTCAATATCCAGAGAGCTCATCGATTGGGTCCACAGAGTGCACCCTCCTCATCTAAACCCAGAGGTATAATTGCTTACTTTCTTCTCTACTCTGATCTCATGGAAATTCTCAACGCAGCTAAGCAACACAAGCAGATGTTCTGGTCCGGCCACAGAGTTTTCTTCAGTCAGGATGTCTCCAAGCCAACTGCTAATCGGCGCAAGGAATTCCTCGACCTTAGGCCTGCTTTGAGATCTATGAACGCCAGATATGGGTTAATACATCCTTGCTTCTTCAAAGTCACCTACAAAGACAGAACTTTCAGTTTTGAAGATCCGGCCGACCTACGGAAGTTCATCCACACCCATAAAGGAGAATCCATAGAACTGAGCAAGCCTTGATTACTTTACGTTATTTCCTTGTTTGTTTTGGTTTATCTCAGTAGGTAGCTCGTAACCTCTAATCAAGCCCTTGTCTGTTATTTTTCTCATTTCCCAGGCCTCCCCAGCGTGGAACTGCTGTAGCTGTTCTCCACTCTTGTCACCCCCTTGTATGTTATCTGTGACTCATGTTGCTGCAATTTCTTCCCAGTGTTTGGTAAGTTCCCTTCCTTTCGTTCGTAAGTTTGCCTTCCTGTTTTTACACCTGCCTCCTTACCTATGTTTAGAAGGCAATTTTGACTTTTCTCGGAGTCTCTTTGCCTGTGTGGTTGTCTTGTCTCTCGCCGCCCCCTCAACCGTCATTGCTCTTCTTCATTTTGTTCTTTATGACTAAAGCCGCTCGGCTTTTTGTCATCTTCTCTTTGTTATCTCTCCTTGGGAGACTATGTTCTCCACCCTTGCTTTCTCTATTCCCCTCTTTTCCCTCCTCGCTTGCCATCTTTTTCTTTCCATCTCTTAACTGGCGATCATGCTTTTTCTCCCTATTTTCACTCCCTTCTCTTTCTCCACTTTCTCTTTTCCTTCCTTCTAGTTCTTTTCTTTGCACGGAGTCTGTGTTTTTTTTTACTCTTTTACAACAAGGTTTCTACACTTACCTTCTCGCCTACTTCCTTCACCATACCAAAAAATGTTGTATACCTTTATTTTTTCCTTTATACTACTCTATTTTATCCATTCCTTTTTCCTTGCTATACTTGTATCCTCCTGGTCTCTTACACTTTCCTTTTCATTGCATATCTATATTTTACGCATTAACTTCTTCGCACTTGTCATGTTTAGAGGTTGTTTATTCTCATATGAACCTTACTTATGAAAAGTCTCCGCATCATTTCATGGAATGTTAAAGGTATGCGTAATCCTGTTAAGAAGCAGAGAGTACTGTCCCACTTGGCTAAATTGAAATGTCATATTGCTCTATTGCAAGAATCACACCTCAGATTACAAGACTTGCCCTCACTACGTAAACATTGGGTGGGTGACATTTTTTGCTCCCCAGCTGATAATAATAAGAACGGGGTTGTTATTTTATTTCATAAGTCATTGTCTGTTCAATTACAAACTGAATCTAAAGATACCAATGGTAGATGGCTTTTTCTAGACGTTACAGTTAACAACACTCCACTCTCCCTTTGCAATCTATATGGCCCGAATGGCACTGACTCATCCTTTTGGTCTGATTTCTCCACTCTCCTCGCCTCACATTCTGCAGATAATTTGATTGTGGGTGGTGATTGCAACCAACTTATGGATCCCTTTCTGGACCGAAAATCTCAAACCAGATATATCCCCAACAAGATGCAAAAAAATTCTATAAGGCGATTACTGCTAGAGGACTGGTTGATGCCTGGAGAACCTCACACCCGGATGCACTTGAGTTCTCCTTTTTCTCCCCTGCACACAGATCTCATTCCCGAATAGATTACATTTTCCTTACTCAACATACCCTACAATTCATGAATGAGATCGAGATTGGCTCCATTCTCATATCCGACCATGCCCCCATCATTTTAGATTTAGATTACCCTCACCCATATCCTCAACTCGGCGCTGGCGCTTTAACAATTCTCTTCTCTTGGACTCTCAATTCGTGGAACAGTTTTCGCTTTTTGCTCAAGAATTCTTTCTTCACAATCTCTCTTCTGTCTCTCAATTTGATCTGATATGGGATGCCTTTAAAGCTTCTGCCAGAGGTTATATAATAAACTTTGTGTCTAGGAAGAGGAAGAAAGCTCTCTCCGAATCTACATCTCTCCTCAAACAAATCAAAACGTTGGAACACCAGTATTTTTCAGCCAATTGCCCTGATACCTTATCCAATCTGATTAAAGCGAAAATGCAATATAACAAACAGTCTTGGGATTCGGCTTGTAATAACCTTCTCAAATTCAATGCAAAGATGTACGGCGGACGGAACAAAGCCGGCAAAGCACTAGCTAATTACCTTAAAATCAAAAAACAAAAAGCTAAAATAGCTGCTATTAAGGATCCTTCCGGAGTTTTACATCTCTCAGATGCCAAGATTCTTGAGTGTTTTACTGATTACTATACTTCTCTGTACACCCCAGAATCGTCACCTTCTATTGATCTTATTGATTCATTTTTTCAACGCATCCCTAAAAATCCCGAAAATCAGGTCGATCTTTCCTCTTTAAATATTCCCATCTCCGAACAAGAAATTATCGCTGCTATTTCCCTTTTACCTAAAGACAAGACACCGGGTCCTGATGGTTTTACTGTTCGATTCTTTCTCCAATTTAAATCACTTTTGATTCCTCATTTCCTTTCCTTAATTACTCACTTTCTTACTACTGGTGCAGCGCATGGCACTTTCTCTCAGGCTATGCTTTGTCTGATACCTAAAAAAGATAAAGATCTGTCCCTATGTAAAAACTATAGACCCATTTCTCTGATTAACACAGACTGTAAAATCTTTGCAAAATTACTCGCCATACGAATTAACAAAATTATCCCTGATCTTGTAAACATATACCAATCCGGATTTATCAAAGGTCGTTCTATTACGGATAACTCACGCACCTTTCTTAATATCATCCACTTGGCCTCTAAACTCGATTCTCCGTTAGCCGCCATAACATTAGATGCTGAAAAGGCGTTTGACAGGGTTGAATGGGAGTTTATTTTCAGTGCCCTAAAATGGCATGGATTTGGCCCTCCTGTCCTTCAATATATTCAACTACTTTATTCAGCCCCGACCACTTCAGTCTGGGTAAATGGTTGCCAGTCTCGATATTTTCCCCTTCTTAGAGGGACTAGACAGGGCTGCCCTCTTTCTCCTCTTCTTTTTATACTTGCGTTGGAACCCTTCCTAGAAACAATCAAACGGTCTCCTCACTATACAGGTCTTCAATTTAAATCACTCAATCTTAAATTTACCGCATATGCTGACGATATTCTTTTATATATTTCTAACCCATCCACTTCTCTGCCGGCTTTCTTTTCACTTCTGCAGGAGTATTCGGGTGTATCTGGTTATAAATTAAACGTGGAAAAGTCTGAAATCTTACCTCTTAACAAATTTTGCCTTCCTTCTATGTTTACAAATACTGGTTTTGAGTGGACTTCTAGACATATCAAATGCCTTGGTATCTTATATGCTAACACCATCAGGGAAACTATCAAAATAAACCTGGCTGACATCCTCAAGAAAATTTCCGCCCTGACTGAGGGTTGGTCACCGCTATTTCTTTCATGGTGGGGCAGGGTAGCCACCATCAAAATGATGCTTCTTCCTATCATAAATTTTTATTTATCCATGCTTCCCATTTCTCTTCCTAACCCCTTTTTCGGGTTATTAACAGTTCTTTATCCAAGTTCCTCTGGAACAAGCGTAAACCTAGGGTTTCATTGGCTCGCCTTCAATCCTCCAAAGAATTAGGTGGTGTCAATTTTCCTAATATTCGCCAATATCACTCTGCTTTCACTCTAAAGCAAGTATGGACTTCTCTTTCTGAGAGTTCAGACCTGCCTCCAACTGCATGGAGACTATTGGAGCAAGCTCAGTATTCTCCTTTCTCTTTTACCTCTGCTGTCTCTTTGTCCCGACCCCCGAAACGTTTCTCTTCCCCTATTTTTATTCACTCCAAAGCAATTTCCACCTCTCTGATTCATTCACACTTACCGTCTGCTGACCCCTTTTTCGCACCCCAATTTGGTATAATAAATCCATTAAGATTAACAAACGTACTCTATTTTGGAAGGAATGGATTGACAAGGGAATTATTACACCACAACACTTAATAAAAGATGGTTCCCTTATGGAGTTTTCGGATCTTCAAGCCTTTTATAACGTTTCCGCCTCTCATGCCCCTCATTATCCCATGCTTAAGGAATCCCTCACATCTCTCTTCCTTCAGGACCCTCACACCACTATTTCTAATCAGACATTCCCTACTTCCATTGATTTCTCCACTCAATTTAGTGCTTCTTCAATATATAAAATACTATCATACCCTGCGAAAATCAGAACCAAATCCAAATTAGAACTCTCATGGGAAAAGGATCTTGCCCTAGAAATCCCCTTACGCACATGGAACTCCTTATGGAAAAAAATTCATACCGCCTCACGCTCTGCTAGCACTACACAGACTTCATATTATTTTTATAATAGACTTTTTCTCACCCCCTACGATATGTACAAATTTAAGTTATTAGACTCTCCCAAGTGTTGGTCTTGTACTAATAATAATAGTGATTTTATGCATATGTTTTTTCATTGCCCTTTGGTTAAATCTTTTTGGGCCCAGGTTTGGTTAAAATTGAATGATATTTTAATGTCTATTGTTCCTTTTGAAATTTCACATGTTTTTCTGGGAAGTTGTTCTCCTGTTTGGGTTGCTCATGGTTATGCTGGAAAATTTATTGATCTATTTCTTGCCATTACCCTCCAAATCATAACCACCAACTGGAAGGACACCTCAAAGATCTCAATCCAAGCATGGTGGAATTTATTATGCCATCACCATAGACTGGATCGTGCCTTTGCTAATTCCACTGCTCTGTTGATCAAAAAAGACTTGGTATGGTTACCTTTAACCTCCTTTCTTTCTAGGTCGAAAAATTAATGATATACATGTTACAATTTTTTATTGTAGTTTATATTATTACATATCTTATGTTTCTTCTGATATTAATCTCTCTTCCGTTCCCCTTTCTTCCTTGCCTCTCTCCCCTTTCTTTTCTTTTTGTCTCTTCTCTTCCTTTCCTCTTCTATAAGTTTAAAAAACGCATTTGACTTTGTACAGTTTTTACAACTGAGGTGTGATTCATTCCCAATTTTAATGCTAATGTTTATTCTGTATTGTTACTCCTCATCATATAATCTGTAGTGATGTTATACTTTGTTTACCACTTCAATAAAGCTTTCTAAACTTAAAAAAAGAAGACTGGGCAGGGGGACCAGAGGGGCTGTATCTACTATCTCTGACTGCAGTGAAGACGTGGTCCGGGGCACCTATCTTGCCAGATCACGGACACCAGAAGCCTTTACCCCACACTCTCATACACGCATTGTTCTGGTGCGAGAAGTAAAGACGGACTGGGTGCTGAGTTGTCTTGTCCAGAACAGTTGCGGGAAAGTAATTTCCATATGTTTTTTGAAGTTGAACATTTTATTTTTAAAAGTGGATGTGGGAGATTTTGGGTGCGGTTTGGTGGGGGGAACTGTCTCCTGCGATTTAAACATTCGATACCTTTTGATACCTTTCAGGAGCATAGCAACACTATACACCTCATGATGGCTACTACAGTGACACTCTCCACCTATAACTTTAGGGGCCTTAATAACCCATTCAAATGGAGGTTCATCCTTCAGGAACTGATCCACTTGCACACCGATATAGGACTACTCCAGGAGACCTAACTACTCAGAGAGGGTCAACCTCACCTGAAATCCATGCTTTTTCCCAATCAACACCACTCATTGGGTGGGAAGAAGACTGCTGTTGTGGGGATACTGATCCATAAGAGATGCCCCCTAATAGTCACTGAGAAACACAGGCACAGAATCTTAATAGAATATAAATGGGATACTTAGGGGGGCCCCACTGAGCCTGGTCTTGATATATTGCCTGAACCAGGGACAGGAGCAATTCTTGACAGATACGCTTTGCCAGTTGACAGCCTGGTCCATATCACCACTAGTGGTGGGAGGAAATGTTCACTTAGTGTTTGAGGTGAGAATAGATGCAGACAACACCAGTCAGGGGGGATCCACAGTGTAATCAGCAGTGGACAGGGTTCTCCTTGAGGATCTGGGGTTGCTAGACCACTAGAAGACTAGACATTTGCTGGGCCAAGACTACTCCCATAAGACCTATTTCAGGCTGAGTTATCTCCTTATTGATAAATGGCTGCTACCAGACCTCCTAGATGTGGTGCATAACCCTCTTATGGTTTCATATCACAGGCCAGTCACTTGTAAGCTAGCGATTAAAAGGTTGTAACACCAGGGAGAGGCAACTCTTGGCGGCTACACGACGCACTGCTCAATGCCCCAGTGAAGGTCACTAATATCAGAGCGAGCATAGCCGATTACTTTGTCCATAGCGATATGGGTGCAGTGAAGGTGCCAGCCTTATGGGATGCATTTAAGGCAGTATTACATGGCAATGTCTTTGTGGAAGTCACATACCTACGTAAAACTACAAATGCCTTGAAAACAAAACTGACAGACACATTCTACACACTAGAGCAAGAACACAAACACACTCACTCTCAAAAGCTCTGGAGGAAATTCATCATGGTACGAGGCCAGATTAGGGCCCTGAAGTTTGATAGAGCAGGATACTTCCTCACTCAGCTAGATAATAAATACCACATGAGTGGAAACAAACCAGACAGACTCTTGTTATGTCCTTTAGGATAGGCCTGTCATGTATACCCCATTTTTCATACATTGTCCCATCCACACGACAATAACGATTCTAAACAGGTGACCTTTTACCTAGTAGCTTGCTCCTGTCTCTTCAACACCAGGTTCTCGGTACTCTATCATGATTCCTGTACCTGACGTACATAAACATGACCTCAGGCACAGTATAATTATTCTGTATAAGGGTCACCACTTTTTTCATCCTTGGCCAACAGCCAGCTGTGCATGATCGCATTTGTTTGGGAAAACATTCATGATTGTTTCCAAAACATTTATGGTTGTTTTAAAAACATATTGATTCTAGAAAAAAAATTGGAGTGACCACTCTAGTATAAAATACCCTTATTCCCCCCTTCAAATTAGAGGAGAATTCCTTCCAAGGAGACACGGGGTCCTGCATGCTGAATCTTCGACACGCAGCGGTCTGACATCTCTTGTGGGGTGTCATTTTCGAAGCAGAGACAGGGTACTTCATTCCAAACCATCAGGTGAGAGGGCTGTTTCTTCCCTAGGGGATTCTTGGCTACACATTTGCATATACGTGCTACACGCCCATATCTAGGCTAGGTACATTTAGGCAAATTACTTAGGGTGCGCATTTTTAGGAATATGCAAGTGCTACTGTTTTTTTCTGAACTGCTTATGCTCATCTTATTAGCACTATGGTAGAAATGTATCTACTATTCACTATATTGGTACTAGCAATCTCTTTCATATGCTTCTGTCTTCTGATTGTCGCAGCACATATGTTTTATACCAGATTTTCGCGGAACCAATAAATACTTATTGAAACTTCCTAATCACCAACCTGTATTTTCTGAGAGTAAGCAAGCACGAGTGTCTGAGCGAAAGGTGCTGTACTGTTTTCCACGATCCCTGAGGAATCAGGGTTGTCATGTTCAGTGGTTGCCAGAAACTACCTACACCACTGTAAGATACAGGGGGGTGGTAGTGGCACTGTAGAGCTAGATGGTCTAATGGCTGACATACCCTATGGGGGTGTCCGGAAGCGGTTGGGACACCAAGCCCTAAGTTTAGGTTATCCAAAAAGCGCAGGTCCTGGGGATTCCTGGGAACTACACGACATGGCACCGTCAACGTTGGTTTGGTTCTTATATTAACAGTGAAAATCTGAGTAGTTCAGTCGTGCTTTCTCAGAAAGCCCTACTCACACTTTTTCAGAGATGTCTGAAGTGGGAAGGGAGATCCGCCTCAGCTGAGCAGATATACTCTGTGTATTGGCTGAAGGTTTAACAAGCTTGTAAGGATAAAGGTTCCAACATTGTGCGAAACCCTAGCTCTTAACTTTTTCTCTCCTCTTTTAAAAATGACTGACCCCGCGAGTAGCTCGGTGGAAGAAGAATTTGCAAACGCTCTTAACATCATAGAGAATTGCAGACATGCAGTAACTATAAAGCTGTTAGAACACAGCGTACCCGCAACAGGTGGCTGTGTTACCTTGGTGGTTGAGGCACACGAGGTGTTCAGATCAGAGGTATTCTATTCTTGGGTCCAGTCCCCACCTGCAGATCGGGTGACTAAATTGTTTCACACATACATTGTCGTTGAACCACCAGACTAATACATTCCATACGAAGACACTGAAGTCCTGTTAACTTACCAGGAACACAAAAACTGGTGTAAAGGCGCCCTCCCACACACGACATCTGTTGTGAGACTCGGTCCGCTCAGCATAGAAGGATCGACCTAGCCAGTCTTAGCGACATACACTCCACATCCCGAGATAGATACACTACCAGTGGATGAAGTCCGTACAGTATACAAAGACATAGTCCGGCTATACAGACACATTGGTCAGTTCGTCATGTGAACATTGACAGTCCAAACTGCGATAAATGCTCCAGCTGGTCCACATCAGACCGCACCTACAATTAACCCACAGACACTGAAGTCAGTAATAGGGACAATTCCTTCCAAACGGGAGCAAATTCTGTTCTGGATTGCACAAAAAACAGCGCAACTGGAAGCAGTGTTTCCCCATATGGGTCAGCAGGAAAAGCACAGCATGCTAACCATTTGCTTGCCAATAGGGATGGTTCCCTCCATCGAGGATTGTACCACTTGGGGAACAATCTTTGCTGCCGTCTATGTCAGAGTACATGGTACCCCTTCCTTAGCAGTTGTTCCTGAAGCATTGAAACAGATACAGAACAAGTACGGGGCAGGACTTGCCCTGGACTTAGGGATGAAACTGATGGGTAATTTTGCCCAAATCTCTGCAATTATGCTGAGCAACATAAAGGGGGAGGCAGCAGCAGTGGGCATACACAGCCGCCAAAGGGAAATAGAACCTATAAATAAAGAGCGAGAATTACCAAGAATTATCGAAGAAACCTATGCTGCATTAGGTAGAGATAATTTGGGAACGAAAGCAGGGAAACCACAAATGGCAGGTAGTCCCAACAAGGACAACTCAAAGCAAGTTCTCGCTTCTTCTAAAAAGAAATGGGAAAATAAAAATTCTAAAAATAACAATTCAGAAAAGAATTCACAATCAAGGGGTGGGTCTCCCCAACAGGAGTCCTCTGAAAAGAGGTATAACCTCAGGAATCGGGATAACATTAGGAAACCTGATAGGTATCAGGACACTGGTACACGTTCCTTTCGTTCCTTTCAGGGTTCATCAAAAAACTCGGAGAGGGACGATCAGAACAAAAGATTGAAGATCGACCAAAGACAGAAAGGAAAACACATCGTACTTCAGATTACATTATCAAACAGGAAGAGCAACCTAAAACGAAACCTCAATTCAAAAAGAAGAAAGTAGCTGGCTTAAAAATGAGACATGCCCAGGTTACTGAGGACTCAGCTTCTGAACGGGGAATTGTTTCTGACGATGCGGGGCAGCGCGGCAGAAGTAACAATAGCTTGCCAGAACCTGAAGGATTTTCTGGTGACAGTAGTATTGAATGAACACATCACAGTGCAAACACCTGATACAAGAGTTAGTGTCCCACATAGACTGTATGAAATAACACTCCAAATAGATGGGGACATCTCAAGAAAGGTTAAAGGTCTCTTTTGGGAGAACTTAACCTATGGATATGACATACTGCTAGCAAAAAAAGATTGGCCGCCTGAGTTTGTGATGGATAACCCAAAGGAGGAAAGCGTCATTTTGCCTGCTTTCTCCGACCTCATTCGAGAATCTTTAAAACATTCATATGTGCAAGAGTGGGCGCTAGCGCTAGCTCCGGCATTATACCGCAACCATGTAGGGTGGGAACTGGAGTCTACCCACCACGAAATCCCATTAAAATCTACTCCAAATCCACAGAAACAGTACCCTATAAAAAACGATGCAAAAAGACAGGTCAAAGAAATCTTAGACCAACTTGAATACGAAGGTTTAATTGAGACTTGCACGTCCTCGATGAATAATCCTTTGTTTCCAGTAATGAAACCTGACAACACATATCGTCTTGTTTTAGATTACAGACATTTAAACACATGCACCCAAACATTTGCCGTTCAAAATGCACACAGTGCCGCATTGATGAATAACATTATGCGGACAAAATACAAAACAACATTAGATATCTCGAATGGATTCTTCTGCCAAAATATAGCTTCAGAAACCAGATATTTGACAGCATTTTCTGCCCTCGGCACTCAGCGTCACTTCCATTGTTTGCCACAAGGGTATAAGAACAGCCCGGGGCTATTCTCGGCAAGAGTGTCAGAAATATTACAAACATGCGATGAGGAGGCAGTGTCCTATGTAGATGACATCTATCTGACGGACGATGAATTACTTGAACACTTGAGCAGGGTGAACAACATAATTATGGGATTCGCCAATTTGGGCTACAAATTTAATTTCAAGAAATTGCCCATCTCAATGTCCTATTTTTGGGATATGAGCTATCAAGTGAAGGCAAAAGCCTGGCAGCCACCTTTTTAGAAATGTGTGCACTGCCCCAGCCTCCAAAAAATCTAAAAGGTTTACAATCCATTTTAGGATTTCTAAATTTTGGCAGAACAGACATTCTAGATTATGCTGAAGTAGTAAAAACTTTCTACGACTTAATCAGACCTGATTTCACAGCACATCAGTGGATACAGGAACATACAGATATACTACATTCAGTTCAGGCTCACATGATAGCATCTAAACATTGCACACACATGTGAATTCTACCAACTTGGTGATCCGGGTGGTCCCGGGTTTATCAGGATATGCTTATGTCACTTTCAATGAAGGTGAGACAGTCCCAATTGCATACAAATCACATTTATACACAAATGCTGAAATCCGATTTGCGGCAACTGAAAACATATTGACCGCAGTACAGACTGCTGTGGTGAGAGAAAGAGCACTGGCACAGGGGAAACGCATAATCGTTGTAACCCCGGTACCAACTTTAGAAGCTGTTACCAAAGCGAGCATTCCAAATGCGAAAGCACTGCATCCACGATGGATACAATGGGCTAATTCTCTCACTGCAACAGACGTAGATTACAAATATGATCCTACATTAAAAACACAAACGTTCCTGCAGTACGAACAAGAATACCCTCTCTTGAATGAAATCTTGCCTCTAGAAAAATATGAATACATCATTTATACTGATGGTTCTGCTCATCCTGCCATAGGAAGTAAACAGCAGTATAGCGCAGCATGTGCTATAGTGATGGGACGTATGCGGGACGGTAAGTTCCAACCCAGCAATACGACTACGCAATCTCTAGGAGATTTTACAGCACAGTTGGCAGAGCTGAAAGCCCTGATACTAGCACTACAATATACGGATCGGGAATTCCCCACATTGATAGTGTGCGATTCGGTCTACTGTGTGCAGTCTTACAATGAATATCTTCATTACTGGGGCCAGAAAGGGTTTAGAGATTCCAAGGGTTGCACAATTAAACATAAATTGTTATGGGAACAAGTGACAAAGCTGAAAGCATGACTGCCACGGGCTCAAGTTATTCACACCTTGAGTCATCAGCGTGTTGGCGTACACGTTGAAGGGTATTCACTGGCTGATAAAGCCTCCAAGGTGACAGTGTGAACTTCTGCCGTTGCTGCAATCACTCGTTCTAGCACGAGGATAGACGGAGACATACTGATAGCTGTCATTGCCTCAAAGAACGGCACTGCCATTCCGAATGGCTTTCTACTCAAATTTTCCTATAAATTAGATGCACACAACACACCGTATGCTCAAATTCCAGTATTGGGGGATAGAGTTATACCAAACATGGAGTGCAGATTAGGTTTGATACTAGCTGCACATGAGGGTCTGGGATCTGCACATGCAGGAGTCACTGCTACAGTTTCATTACTAAAGCGGCGATTCTGGTGGCCAAGTTTGTCTAAACAAACTAAGGCTTATGTCTTAAAGTGCGACATCTGTCAGCAGATGAAAGGTTCCACCGTAGCACGGCCACAGCAAACACCATTACTCATTTCAAACAGACCTCTTGCATGTGCCTATTTGGATCACTGCAGCCCCTTAAATTCAAACAGGGCTTACAAGTACATCTTGGTGGCAGTGGATTCATGCTCTAGCTTTCTATGGGTTTGGCCTCAGCACTTGTCTGATGCTCGAACTGTTATAAAGGATTTGCGAGTCTTCATCGGGGCATACGCAATTGGTACGTTACATTCCGACCGTGGCCCTGCGTTTAGCTCTCGGGCTTACAAGGAAGCCATGGAAAGTATGGACGTGGCCTTGCGGTACTCCTCCCCCTACCATCCCGAGGGAAATTCGGTGGTGGAGAGGAAAAACCGGGACCTAAAGCAATCCTTAACAGCAAGGGTATTAGGTGCGGGTGGTACTTGGGTCAATCACCTATATAGGGTCCAGAGGGCACTAAACAATATGCCAAGAAGTTCCTTGGGAGGACGTTCCCCCTATGAGAACCTGTTTGGGACAAGAATATGGATACCTGACCTCGATTGTGCCAGCACAGTGGTGGATGTAAAACCATTTTAATTGAATGATCGTTTGGCTGTTTTACAGGAACTCAGTGAATTCAGGGCATTACAAATCAACGTCCAAGTAAAACGCACCACCACTGAGGAAGTGAAACTGGTTCCGGCAAGACCTGCCTGGGTCCCGAAAGTTGGGGAAATGGTCAGGGAAAAGATCGTGGACAAGAAGGAGTTTGGGCCATCCTACAGAACACCTGTACCTGTCCTGGCGGTTCAAGGAACAAGAACAATACTCCTCCCGCCTCTTGCCAGCAAAAAAGAAAAAATATTTGTCTCCATTGATCTGATCAAACCACACTATGTGGCCGATTCTCAACAGCAGGCCGCGTGGAATCCTGAGTAGCCGCAGATCTCCTCTCGCTACTATACAGGAAGGTCAGATAGAAAGACTAATAACATTTCAAGACTCCTCTGTGCAAGATGCAGGAGTATCAAACAATGGAGTGCGAATTACACAAGTTGAAGTTGAAAAACATCCAAATACAAATGAAACGCAAATTGCAATTCGGCCCAATAATGAACTTTATATCAACGTGTCTTCTCAAGCAGCAACTGCCAGTTCTACAAACACTGATGAGCTACCAAAGATAGATCGAACTGCGTCTGGTTACTTCATCAACTTCGATGACTTTTCTTCAGATCCAAGTGAACCTGAGCAAATGCCACTCATTTCCAAAAAAGAGAAATTTCAACAATTCTATCTCTAGCTGGAAAAGACTTACTTAGTGTACCCTTGGCTACATCTTTGGTTTGCATTAGGGATCCTGTTCATGTTAATTTGGATTGGTATGGTAACTGTCATTTTCCTACTACTGAATGGACATTACCTCCCACAACACTCTGCAGTACAATATGTGAACTTGTTCCTGAAACCTCATACGTCATCACACCATGAACAGAGAGACTTGTCCCTAGTAAACATTTCAGCAGTTCCAGTACCGGATGGTATAGATTGGGATAGAGTTTCATATGATGTATTTGGTCCTAATGAACATTTGAAAATTCCACACTTATTTAAAATTTCCATGAATGATTTCATTACCCGAGTACACTCTCTGATGATTGGGACATTGAGACTGTAAATACTATGCTCTCAGATTTAGAACACTCTGCTGCATTTTCTTACAGGGAATTGTACGAAGATACACCAGACTTCGACAGTATGTATTGTTACCAGCATTATGGTGATCACTTTTTGCACAGAGCTAGTGTCCCACGCACTGTTAACACTTACCATCAATGGGAACATTGCCCGACACCAACAAAAGGTAGTTCCTCCACATTCGCACAGAAATTTGCATACTTTTCAAGGTTCAATACATCAGATCCAATGTCATATTACTATAAGGTAGTACAGCTGAATACAACTGCGAAGAAAATGATGCTTACAAATACCAAGCTCATATATTCAGCACCTTTTATCTCCCAACTGTCTATACAAGGTTTCGACTATTGGAGGGACACGATAGACACAAAATCCATCTGGGGGACGAAAAATTGGCAGGTTCAGGGAACAGAGGCTTTATTTACAGCTTGCCTCATGCCATTACAGATAATTTTCCTGAACAGAACAGTGCAACAGACTACCTGCTACAGGTTCGCAAAAATAAAAGACCTGAAAACACCATGCATCCCCTTACCCACACCTATTGAAAGTTTATTAAATGACACACTGATAAGTGAGGAACTGCTGGGTGAAATGATAGAGTGGTACCTAAAATTCCTCAACTCCCAATTGGAAGGGATGGTTGGTTTGGCCGATCAACACTGTCAATCGAGATTTAAGTGTACCACCGGAGGGTTTAGTATCCATAGGCCTGACCCACGCTATGTACACACAGACGACCCAGGGGTAGTGACTTCTTATAGTGTTGGGAAGTTGTGCCTAGAATGGCTAAAAACCTCAACACTACAACAGGTGAAACAACACTTGTCCGTTCTAGCTGACAGCATGGATCTTAGGGATTTCTTGTTAGGTCCCAAGAAACCGAATAAGAAACGCTTCTTATATACCATCTACAATGAACTGTGAAAAGTCTCCCAACAGGATGCTGCTGAGAATTACATGAGATTGATAAACTTAACCTAGAAAAGGCCTTGGCTGTGGTAGACAATGATATGACCACACTTTCTTTGTGTATTTATTCACTGGGCAACATTGTGCCCTCAGCAATTGACATAATGGAACAAGATTTGTCTATTCTATAATATGGGCAACCTCAATTGCGCTCCATTGTGCTTTTAAGTTGGACGCTACAATAACTGCGTTCTGGCCACGCACCATGGCGGTACATTAACAGCTTAAATTTGTTTTCGGCTTATAATCTGACCGACAGACAGTTAACCATGGCACGCAGAGATACAAAGTACACCATGCTGCTCATTGAAAAATTAGAGAAGTTACCTTTTACAGTAGCAGAGTCACGGTCTACGGAATGGTTAATTCATGCTATATCAAACTGCCAAACACGACATTCCTGTTCCAATACTACCTTAGATACATCCAAACAGGCAGGTATGAAGCGTTGGGTGAAGGGTACATACAGGAACCCAGCGAGTTACCATACAGATATAGGTGTAGATATAAGGACACTGACGTTTTCTGAAGTGGAGCAGACTGTGAGAAGGCTTTAAATGAATCTTTAGTGTGCAAAGAGGTGTCGCTTCATGGAGCATGTAATGCGTCAAAAGCTAACTTATCTTGCTACTTGAAAAACTCCCCAGCTGCAGTGATTCATCCGGTTTTTGAGTTACTCTCAAATGGAAGGTATTTAATGCTGAATGATCAAGGCTGTTGTGGGATGGTGTCAGGCATCACATTTCTAGTCACAGTAAACCTCAGCGTTGTTTGCTGTAAGCAAGTATTGTTTCCCCCAGCTCGCACAGTTAGGGAGGCACCACTGTGGCCTTCATTGAATGTTTCCAGTATACGGTTTGATTCGCTGAGCAGACTGAAAGCCATGTTGTTTCAACAAAATGTGGCCTTAACTTCAGCCCGAGAGACTTTTGATCTCCAGGTCGCAAGGTCTTCAGCAGAGATACAGGCCTGGTCCATACGAACTTCCCGATCCATTTCAGAGAAATGGTTCATCATATCTTTAACATGTCTGATACGAGTGGGATCGTACACTTATTTAAGAGTCTTGGATCAGGTCTCTTAACTACCTTTCAGACCATTTTCGGAGTAATTCCATCTTTCATACACTCCGTACTTGGAAGCATTTTTAGAGGGCTTCTTTTGGTCCTGCTCTCGGTAGCGGGCATCCTGATTTTAACCCTATTGCTTCGCAATGGACATCTCAATCCCTCAGGACATGGAGAGAACACTGCTGGAACGATGTTGTCGTGAGCGGATGGTGTTCTACCTGACTATGCCTCGGCTTCGAGAGCTGAGTGAGCATTGGTTCCTGTCTTTCAGACCGGTCTGGCTAAACTGGGTCCTGCCTGTGTCCCGTTGCCTCTTCTGCAGATTTGGCTGCGTGTTGGACCTGTGTCTGACACTTCCATCGGTTGCACCGCCGGACATAGCAGTGCTCCTGGAGCCTTTGCAGGCCCACGTGCGCAGTTGTCCCCAGCGTACTCCCATGTTGATGACGGCATTTCTAGAGCCTCCAAGGGATGCTTCCTCTCCTGTTGGAAGGGAAATCGGCTCTGCTCCAGAGGTACGGGCATCGGTATCAGGCATGCAGGCATCTAATTCTTTCCCGGCAGCTGCTGTGTGAACCAGAGATGATCTTTGCTCAATCAACATGATACTGGAGGTTCTGGAGGGATTGCCACCTGCGGATACAATGTTCAGCGATGTTGAGCCTTCAGCGCAGGATTCTTAAACAATCTGGCCTCTCCTGTGCTGGGAACGGTTTGGCAACTTTTTAAACATATAGTAAATTGAAGGTCAAACCTGACTTTGTTTTATTTTTTCTTCTCTGGTCTAACTGAGCATAATGGCTTTCAAGGTGCTCAGTGTAATAACAACCACATATACAAGTTTAGAGGACCTTTCTGAACGCTTTTTAGGGAAAAATTACTTTTATGGATTTTTTTTTAAAGCTTTTAAAGTGCATTTAGTATGTTTTATTGTAAATAATGTTTATGCCTTTTTAATAGCGTTAGCTTTATCATTACCTAGCTGACCCTGTTGACCTTTTGATGAGGAGTGGGTGTCATGTCCTTTAGAAAAGGCCTGTCATGTATACCCCATTTTTCATACATTGTCCCATCCACACGACAATAACGATTCTAAACAGGTGACCTTTTACCTAGTAGCTTGCTCCTGTCTCTTCAACACCAGGTTCTCGGTACTCTATCATAATTCCTGTACCTGACGTACATAAACCTGTCCTCAGGCACGTATAATTATTCTGTATAAGGGTCACCACTTTTTTATCCTTGGCCAACAGCCAGCTGTGCATGATCGCATTTGTTTGGAAAAACATTCATGATTGTTTCCAAAACATTTATGGTTGTTTTAAAAACATCGATTCTAGAAAAAACCCTGGAGTGACCACTCTAGTATAAAAGACCCTTATTCCCCCCTGCAAATTAGAGGAGAATTCCTTCCAAGCTGACACGGGGTCCTGCATGCTGAATCTTTGACACCCAGTGGTCTGACATCCCTTGCGGGGTGTCATCCTCGAAGCAGAAACGGGGTCTTTCATTCCAAACCATCATGTGAGGGGGCTGGTTCTTCCCTAGGGTATTCTAGGCTACACATATGCAAATACATGCTACACACCCATATCTAGGCTAGGTACATTTAGGCAAATTACTTAGGGTGCGCATTTTTAGGAATATGCAAGTGCTACTGTTTTTATCTGAAATGCTTATGTTCTTCTTATTAGCACTATGGTAGAAATGTATCTACTATTCACTATATTGGTACTAGCAATCTCTTTCGTATGCTTCTGTCTTCTGATTGTCGCAGCACATATGTTTTATAACAGATTGTCGCTGGACCAATAAATACTTATTGAAACGTCCTAATCGCCAACCTGTATATTTTCTGAGAGTAAACAAGCCCGAGGGTCTGAGCGAAAAGTGCTGTACTGTTTTCCACGATCCCTGAGGAATCAGGGTTGTCATGTTCAGTGGTTGCCAGAAACTACCTACACCACTGTAATATACAGGGGAGTGGTAGTGGCACTGTAGAGCTAGCTTGTCTGACGGCTGACATACCCTGTGGGGGTGCCCATAAGCGGTTGGGAACTACACAACACTCTTAGCTAACTTCCTTTGTACCCAGAGGTCCAAAACCCTAATTGCGGAAGTGAGATTCTCTGATGGCAGGATTCACACTCAAAATGTAGATAAAGCCAAATTTTTCCAGACTTAGTACACACCTGTACACCAGGCGGCTGACAGATGCACAGGCATGAGCTGCATACTTAGCAGATCCAATGCTACCCAGACTGCAACGGTCAGACAGGAAAGGACTAGATGCATCCATCACTAAAGAAGAGATTTCTCCAAGCAATATCTAAGTTGCACCTCTCCAGAGCCCCTGGCCCAGATGGGTTCATGGCTGCCTCTTACCCAGCCATGGCCCGTGCAGGTAAGAGCGGTGGGGCGGGGTTGGGGGGGGATTCGACAGACGACCACGAGGGAAAATTAAATAAATAATTAATTTTCCCTCGTCGCCGTCTGTCGAAACACCCCCCCAACTGGCCCCACCGCTCTTACCTGCACGGGCCGCGGCTGCTTCTACCATTGCTTTGCGCCCTCCCTCTTCCACCCTTACACAAAGTATTGCAGGAAACGACTAACGAGGGCTGAGTGACACCACCCATGACTGAATCTACCATCTCCCTCATCCTTAAAATGGTGAAAGATCACATGGAGTGTGGCTTCTACTGGCCCATATCTCTCCTCAATGTAGATGCGAAAATCTTCACTAAAATAGCAGCTCTACGATTACAGACATTGATGAAAGAGTTGGTTCACCCATATCAATCGGGGTTCATACCTGAACTTAAAGTTGGTGAGCCGTGTGAGAGAAAAAACTCCACTTTGCGAAGCTTCGTGGAGTTTTTCGGAACTCCACGCTCTGGGCAGAGTGGGCAAAACTCCGCAACCTCTGCCAGTGGAGTGGAGTTCACCATCCAGCCCTATAAAGTAGGCCTCAATGGTTTCCACTCACACTGCATTATGATTGCGAGGGACCCAAGGCAAGAGTGTCTGTTATTGTCCCTGCTCTTTGCGCTCATGCTGGAATCCCTAGCACATCACATCAGGGTCAATCCCAACATACCGGGCATTACATTTGGCACTCAGGACATTTAACCCAAGATGTTTGCGGAGGGTATTAGTACTGGGCTTTATAGAGGATTTCTTTTTAAGAGCTCTGTAGAGTAAGTTAGGGTGCGAATTTGCAGATCTTTCAGGATAGAATGTTGTAAGGATGGGTCAGGATGGTGCTTTGCAGAGAAGGTCTGGATGGGGCATTGATAGAGGACCAGTATGGTGCTTTTTCCCAGTGGCATTTCCAATGTCCCAACAATTTAGTAAGGCTTCTTGCCCTTGTCTCGGTCTGACCTTATGAAGGTTTGAGGGGGGCCTGGCCCCCAAACATTTTGTCCATGGAGGCTTCCCATAACAAAGTTTGAAGACCACTGCTCAAGATCAAGAACAATAGGGAGAAATACTGGAACAAGCAAACAACTTTACATCACTCGCAGGGAGCAGAGAATCTCTCTTGAAGGTTCTCTACAGATGGCACTACACCCCAGCGCACGTGGCGAAAATAGGAGGAAGGGAGGAGCCCGATGTGTTGGAGAAGGTGTGGTGAGGAGGGCATGTTGACACATATTCTGCCTCGCGCTGAGGCACTTCTGGACAATGGTCCTGACGCAAGTGGAAGCTATCACTGATGCTCATCTGGCCCGCTGCCCGGAGGTAATATTGCTGGTCGCCCAACCCAAACATATTCCCACTGTATGGACTGAAGGGCCGACTGATCTCCGATTTGTTACTGGTAGCAAAACAGACGATCCTGCGGTTGTGGGGGCCAAAGCGTCCCACCCTCGGAGCAGAAATGATTGGAGAGACTATAGTGGACCCTGGCATGGAGAAACTACCTTCCGTAGCACGAGGGATAGGGAAGGAATTCACCAAGCAATGGAGCCCATTGATCACCCATTTTAGCAAAGACTACAAAGAACTCTCTTGCTCCTGTTCGTACTACACATCCTAGATAGTTCCAAATTGGACAGCTATTATTCTGCGATACGGCCCAAAAAATGCAGCCAGAACCTTGGCTCCAGAATACTGGTAGAGGAAAGGAGTGCTGACCTAATGGACTTTTTCTTGAGGAACAGGGGCAGGTGGAGGGAGGGGCAGGTATTGTTTGTTTTTCCTTTATAACACTGCATATCTTATGATGCATGCCAGCATGGTCCAGAGGTGTGAACTCCAAGACTGAATGTAATGTAGAAGTTAAACCTTAATAAAAAAAAGTATTTGAACTTAAAGTCTATGATCCAATATGTGGTTTAGCTCAAATTTTCAGAACAAAAATCTTCATTTTCATCTTTATGCTTTTATTTTTTTAATTCACACCTTTTTTAATTAATCTTCAGTTTATTTGACCTTTATCTTTGCATATAGATATTTTCGTACTTCATCATTTTTGCTCCAATCTGTCAGTATTAAATAGTAAATAGACAGAAGAGAAAGATTAGTAGGAGGGCTGAACAACTTCAGAAGCTGTTATTTGCTAGAAAGCTTAATTAGGATACCACAAGTACAATAGAGAATGTGTTGTGTGAAATTTGAAAATTATGACTTAATTTGTGAACAGCAGAAATATTGGAATTGTTATGCACTATTTCGTTTTTGAAGTAATTTGGGCCCATATGTAAAAACCAGTTTTTCATTTCTTAATGGTCCGAACAGCTATTTGGCTGTTAGGAAATGCAGAACTGCCTTTCGTTATGTACAAAAGGCACACACTGCACACAAAATGCAATTTCTGCCTCCTTCTATGTCTACTCCTATTCTCAAACATACATGTAAGCTTTTGGGCTTTCTCCCATCTCCATCCCCTACTGATCAAGATTCCTTTCTCAATTCTCCTCTATGGCATAATGCTCTCATTTTAATTCATGGGAAACCTTTTTATTGGAAGTCCTGGAGAAATAAAGGTTTAGTGTGGACGCATCAGTTGTTTTCTCACAATCAACTGCTATCCTTCGCAGAGGCCAGTCACCTTTTCTATTTACCCCCCTCCTTTCTTCCCAGGTATAATTTACTTATACAGGCTCTTTCTAGTGCACTTTCCCACTTTCAATTACATTCCGTATCTCCTGAAGTTAACAATTTATTACCCTTTCTCCTTACGTCCCCTAGAGCTTCTAACATATATACCTTTCTGCGATCTCCACATCTCGATAGATTTAAATCCAAGGTTGAGCTGTCTTGGGAGGAGGATTTTGGAGTTGAGTGGTCCCTTTCTCTCTGGAGCAAGATGTGGATCAAAATCAGGAAAACTTCTAGGGCAGCTAATGTCACACAGACATTATTTTTTATTTACAATAGGCTTCTCCTTCATCCAGTCACATTACATAAAAGACATTTCATGACACCGGACACTTGCTGGTCTTGCTTATCTCCACTAGCTGATTTAAAGCACATTCTTTTCACTTGCCCTCACGTACATAAGTTCTGGACATCTGTTTGGGACCAAATCAATTCCATATTTAGTTCCAGTTTTCCCTTTTCTTACACACACTTATTCCTAGGTAGTGTATCCTCTATATGGGAAAACAATGTTTCTGATATCAAAATTGTTGATGTACTACTGGCAGTGGCCTTCCAACAAATAACGAAAAACTGGAAAGACTTTAAGTCTTTATCATTTCAGGCTTGGTGGTATGCGGTGTGTTACCATCACAGGTTGGATACAGTGTCTGTTCACCCCATTCAATTATCCATGAAGCGTTCAATCATATGGTCACCTGTTACGTCCTTCATTGATTGCAGTGCTAAACGTTCTTTCTCCTTGTCTCCTGCTCAACAAGAGGTTGCCCGACCTCCGTGATATTCCATAATTTTTGTTTTCTACATATTATATTAAGATTTCAGTTTCTTGAATATGCTACGTTATTGATTAATTGTTAGCTACAATGTACGGTTGGCTAGATGTACTAATCTACATATTTGTTATTTCTCTCTATTAAGACCACCATGGAGCTTTATATCTCCCCTTTATTTTCTCTATCTTTCTATCCCCTCTCTTTCTCACTTGTCTCTCCTTCCCCTCACATGATTTAATATCATCATTTACTGTTTATGTATTATTTTTCCGATAACTGTAACATGTTTTATATATTACCAACAAATAAAATGTCTTTTAAACTGAGAAATTGCATTTTGCGAATCGCAAAATAGGAAATCACAAATAGGGATTTCCTATTTGCGATTCGGTAACCGCATGTACATAGCATTTCCTAATTGCAACTAGTCGCAAAATGAGCATTTAGGAAATGCAATTACGATTGAATCGAAGCTGATGGCAACCAGGTGCAAACAGTAAAAAGGCACTCAAAATGTTGCCGAAGTGACTGAATGCAATTGCCATGTAATTAACTATTAAACATAGATGTTTGTTAAATACGCTCCGTCTGAAAGCCTGGACAGAAGTTAAATCACATATGACAAGGCTTTCTCTTGTTCAGGAATAGTGATTAATTTTGGTGATGTATGAAAACGTATAACAGGGAGAAGTCATTAGGCTTAGCTTGCTGGTAGGAAATCAGGGATGACTGTAGGTAATGAATTTACAAGTATCTAGAAATGTGGTACAGAGGGGTCGACAAGGACAGAAGGCTGTGATACAAAGATCAGGTAGGGATCTGTATGTTTCATATACATGATCTTGGTGTGTAGGAGGCCTTTAAATGTTGTTTGTTCCAATCCAACGTGTCTCTGCTGAGAGCAAAAGGAACCTGGATTGAGAACCAGCTACAACTGGTTTTCAAGTGGAGTTTCCTCTTCGCAACTTCCAAATGCCACACACAGGTGCTGGGATTCTGGCATTTTGAAAGACTCTCTGGGCGAGGTTCTCTGGGATTGTTCATCATAAAGCAAGAAGATGTACCGGGAAAAGTAGGCTGGTTTGGGCTTAGGAACTTTCTTAGGATTGAACACAGAATTTCACCAGTCACAGTCTATTGTAATATATAAGAAACTCCAACACAACAATATGTAAATATGGTCTTAACAATTGTATCTAAAAGTGCTTCGTTGCTGAAATATTGAGGGAAATCAAATCTAACTTAAAATAAAAAAATATATATCTTGACTCTTACCTCCTCTATCCCTCCTTGACTCACCCCAAATCTGTCTACTACTGTGATCTCCCAAATAACGCTATCTAGACTCTTCCCTCCTCTATCCCTCCTTTATCCTATTTAATGAAACTAACACACTCACATGTTCACCCCTCAAACTAACAACGTATATTTCCCGATAATAATACACCACTAATCCTTTGGGTTCCGGAATAGCATTCTACTCGCCGAAAAGCAATTCAATGCCTCGTCAGGTATAGTAAGCACTATGTAAATACAATTTAATGCATGCTGTAATCCAATCCTGAGAAAATGTTGTAAAATTAAACAGAAGAGGACCCTGTGTCTTAACCCACAATTCTCAAAGTTTGCTAACTGTACATTTGAGCCTTAATATATTGGGAGAATGCATATGTGTTATTTTCTTTCTCCCTTTCACGCTCACCAGCACTTTTCTGTGTTCAATTTGATACAGAAGTGTACAGAACTGTTGTTGCTTTAACAGACATGGGCTATCAGAGACAAAGACGTACAAGTCTGATGGAGTAGCAGTACCCTAGCTTCAAAAGACTTAGGCAGTGGCGTAGCTAGGCACTCTGCCGCCCGTGGCGGTCCCTGCCTTTTGCCGCCGCGCTGAGGGGGGGGTGCTGGCGATGATTTTTGCGGCTGCCGCCGCCCCCAAAACTCGTGCCGCCAGGGGCGCACCGCCCCCTCCGCCCCCCCCTTGATACGCCAGTGGACTTAGGGCCCTTTACGAGAAACTCATCCCCTGGAGTTACTGGTGCTGGGGGCATTGGTAACTCTGTATTGTGGACAACTGTGCTTAGGTAGCAGCACCTAACCTAATATGTTCTTTTGAATGTAGACAATTGGGAACAGTCATGCAGAAAACTGCAGAAACACCCACACTAAGTGCAACCCTAACATATTTTAATTTATAGCAGCAATAGTTAATTGAATAGCAGCTCTATTTTCAAAGCAATGGTGATCTCCACATGAATACAAGGAATGAACAGTCAATAACATGAAGGTGCAGATAACACATCTTATGTCTCTGTGAAGGCGATGCCAGAGACCTCTAACTGGAAGGAAGTAAAGAAGAATAAGAGCCGAGCTGCAACCACTAAGGAAAGTATGGAACTAGAATCCAAAATGGAGGCAATGACTGAAGTGACCTTTTTTCAGCACCTTATGGGAACTGGTTGAACAGAAATTGGGTGGTAGTTAGTAGGACTATAAGGCTCTGGGGTGGCCTTTTTCAAGATTGCCGAAACAATGGCAATCTTTTAGGGCAAAGGTACCATGGCGGAGGACATCGTAATCAGCACCTGTAAAACTTCTGTTTTACTACCCTTCTCAATATTAATTTGCAAATGTTTTGTTCATAGCGATTGCAATTCGCATTTTGTTAACTGGTTGTTAAATACTTCCATGGTAAACCGCAGTTACTTTAGTAACTGATATATAGTGCAGGTGTTCTAGCCAGTTAGCTTTTAAAGGTTAGTGATGTAATTAAACCATGCAAAAAGTATACAAATAGTGTTGTGTGTCACACTGCCCTATGTTTTTAATGCTAAACGATATGCATCTTTGGTCTCTTTAAATTAAAATTCTTTCTGGACATCTAGTCGGTGTCCTAAATAGCGATTACCTAATAGCGAATGCAAATCCGTAGGAATTGCTATTTGGAAATCGCAGGTTACATACATTCCCTTTTGCATTTCCCAAATAGCAATTTCTATGGATTCGCTATTTGGGAATTTCGTACACATGGGCCTTTAACTCTTGAACAAAAGTTAATTGAAATTATTCTTTTCTGAATCATTTAAGCCAGACCAAAATTCTGACAAAAGAAACACACCATCTTTGAATCCTTATTATATGAGACTATAGCAAGTTTAATTTGCATTTAGCTTTAAATCGATTCAAGACCTGCCCTGACCTCTTTCAGGTTTGTATGTCTAAACCATACCAATTTTAGTTGCTGAGCATCACAAAAAGCAACTGTTAAGCACAGATCTAAGAGTGGCAATCTACATGAAGGTATATTAAATCACAACTCAGTTTAGCAGTAATACCAAATCGCCCAGATTCACCTTTGAAACGGATGTCTCCTTCAGGACTAGCCACCAGGGAATTGCAGCAGATCACCAAAACTTTCAAGTAATTTGTGGTTAAAGATAACCAGTGACGTTTTCTGGAGTTTGGCAATCCACGTTCAACGTGGTCTTTTTCTGAAAATTGTGTTTAAGTGCCTTCCAGGTAAGCCTGCACTGAGCTTCTAGTACCTGCAGCAGGGCATCAGGCCTCCGTTCAAGGGTGCCACTGGCCGAGCTAAGATGGCACCTTACACTAAACATAGTGGAAGGTCCATTCTTTTAGCAGCATAAGATTGTCCTCGTACTACGCATCTAGAGATACAATGAAGACAGATTTTGATTGTGTTTGTCGCACAACAGACCCAATGGCAGGAATATTTTTTGATTGTGAAAGATGTCCCTTTTGTCAAACTTAGTGCCACAGTAGAGAGGGAATCGAAAGGAAGAGCTTATACACAGTCCTGTTTTTACCAACAATGCAAATTTAAGCAAATAATTTGGGGGACACTCCTGCATAATAAAAACTGACCCAGGAATATTTCCAAGTTAACTTTCTTTTAAGGAGGTCACCCGCAGATATTTATTTGCCAATTGTTATGCAATTTGTTTAGGTCTATACAAGAAACACATTGCCTTGGAGACAAACAGCATATCATAGGCTCAGATCCTCTTAGATGTTGTTCACGAAACAGCATAATTACTGGCATAATTGCTTCCACAATGACCTCACTGAAGAGGTTCTTACATGCCTTGAGCAGTCTCATAACAGGTCTAATGAAATGCAACCACATAACCACCATCCGGAAGGAATAGCATTGGCTGCAACCTAAGGCCAGCATCATCTCCAAACCTGCTGCATCACCTATCAAGAAACAAGAGCCAGCACACCTACTTACGTCGCTGAAAAATAAACCACCTCAGGTGGTCAACACTACACTAGGAGCCCCAACATTGTCAGGCTTGAGATCAAAAGAAATGCAGTAGTTAACCCTTCTCTTTCTACTCAGTGAGAATTTGATAGCTCCACTTTCATATATTCCTTGTACCATCAAACCTACAATTCACAAAGAGCTTTAACATTTTCACCTTTTCAAGGAGAATCACTAAAGATCCCTAGCTTCCTCTGCCCCGACAACAGGCTTTTTGGGAACTGCACTGAAACTTCATTCAGGGCTAGGTAGACCTGTATCTGTGAACATAATTTCTTTTTCTCATGAGGCTGTCGTGATAGTGAGTGATCATTCACCTGGTCTTTGCTTTTGGGGTAAGGTCCCGAAGGTCCACCATCATCGTGATTTGTTTGTGGTTAGGCAGCCCTGCTGTTCTTATTTCACACCTCTCTACCCTATATAAGAGAGGAGTGGTTGTGAAAAAAGAAGTCTATGCGTGTTTCTGTGCCGGGCAAGCAAGAAAAAAGGTATAATCTCTGTCAGTCATGTGGAGCAGACATCAGGGGCCCACCAGCCTGAGTTCTGACATTAGGTCTTTGAGCATATTTCTGCACAGCATATTGCCAGAGTCAGGCAGATATGATCTGTCTAATATTGGATTTATGGTTATTTTCCAGTCCCCCCAATAAAAAGTTGTGAACATCCGTGGGGAATTTGCTGATCTGGGAGAAGTTGCTCTTCTAAACATTAGGGACATACACTGAGCCTATGACGAGGAGGTGGTGTTTTGTTGCGAGTTTGCAAAGACATATCTGGCCTCCCCATCAGACCAAGTTTGTAGTATCCTGGTTTTCAGATTCTTGTGGAGGAGGTTAGCCACACAGCTCTTTCTGGAAGACTTGGAATGTTCAGTGGAGGAAGAAGGCTATTGTTGGTCCAATGCTGAAAATATTACTGCCCCTCTCAATTTTTCAGACTCAGTGGCCATTAGGTGCGTCTCTTGTAAGAGAACAATGTCCAGTTTATGAGGCCCTAAATATGATGAAACCTTATTGCGTCTGATAAAGGTGGAGAGACCATTAGCTTTGAGAGACCAGCTGGTGGTGAGTTGTCTATTATAAAATGCAATGAGTTAATTTGAGAAGGAATGAATGGAAGAGCTGAAACAATATTTATAATGAGATGGAGGACAATAAGGTTCTGAAGTAGTGAGGAGGTGGAATGAGAAGTGTCTTAATTATAGGATACTACCACAGGAAGTTCTACAGTTGGAGAGTGCATTGAAGAGGTCAGCAACAATAGTATCTCACACTAAGTACAGGAACCGTGGTGTCTAAACATTTATCTTGACTTTAACTTTAGTTCGGCAGACTATCCCTCTATTTAGGGTTCGCGCCTGCTTTACAAAGAGCATGTTTTGATGAGGAAAAGGTGATCACTCGGATCTTTATGCATTGGTCATTTACATTTACCATATTAAGGATGTTCAAAGTCCTCTAGGTGACCTATGTCAAATCACGGTTTTAGTGAGAAGCGTGGTTTGTCTTAGGGGCATTGTGAATCATTATTTTTGCTTCTGTACATGGCAGCACTTCTGTATCTCAAGGGTTGATGGTTATGTGGCTGCTTGTCCTGGATACGGGGATCCAAGTGTTGTTCTAAGGGCTCTGGGGTAAGGCTGCATGCGAGTTAACAGTGTCCATCTCATCTGTAATGAGCTGTTCAAGTTCTCCTGGGTCATTAAAATAGTTTTACCCTCTATAGTAATAATCATGGTTGCTGGTCCTAGGAGGTCAAATTGTATTTTAAGGGTCCTTAATTGTGGACGAGAGCTAGGAATCTCCCTCAAAACATGTTACTCATAGGAGAAGTCCGCCAAAATAAAAATGGAGCAGCAGTTATACTTGAATGGCCCATTTTGTTTAGAGACTTGCAGAAGTATTCGGGCATGTTAGTGCCGTAAGAGGCATGCTATGACAGGTTTGGGAGCTGTCCCTAGAGTATTGGAGGTAATAGATTTTGATTAGAACCTGTGCGTCCAGTGAAATTCTAGGGCTGGATGAAGTTTTAGGCTCTTGATCTGTAAGGAGAATCGTCAGGTCTTTCTCTTTTTCGGTTTCTGGTAGGACAAAAATACATTAGTGCTTCTGCTCCGGTCTTCGAGATCAATGACTTTCAGCTGGTGGTTCCAGAGGTCATCACCCCAGTCCGGCATGTTGTAGAATTTGCATTCCAGATCTCCAATCTCAGTTTTGCAGGTTTGTATTTGTGATTTGAAGGTTGCCAACGTCTCATGTATAGCTTTATGTGTACTGATGGATTCCGTAGATTCCTCCATTGTAACTATAGATGATTTTATCTCCTTTAGTTTTGCCATTATTGCATCTAGTGTCAAAGTTGATATGTTGGTTTCCGTGGATGGGCAGAAGGACTATTTAGGGCCCCTGAACACCTCCGCAAGGATAGTAATTGTTGGAACACTTTGTTTTTTGGCATGTGCTACTCTCTGATTAGGCAGTCAGCGAGGTTGCCACCGTAACATAACTGTGTTCATTAAACAGTAGGGCAGATGATGGAGGACTGGTGGTGCTCTGTAGTAATCAGCATCAACTTGAATGGGGGTGTGAGGAAGTCCAGTGATCAGGGCAATAGTCTAATTTATTGGGTGTTGTACTCTAAGATGACCAGTTGATGATGCAAGTTCTCCAGATATCGCACAGCAATGTAAATAGGTGGCATTGATGAAGTCTGGATGAAGCGCATAGCCCACTGCAAAATGAAAGAGTGATCAGTGGCTGTTCCCAGCTACTAAGGGGGATGTACAAAACCAGCATGGGTGCCTTCAAGTCGATGTTTACTGGCTGTTCTCCTTGCTGGTTGTTGGACGATCTTGCCTTTGAGGGGGTCAGAGAAGAGGCTTACCGGTCTGGAAGGTAGATCAGACCCTGACAGCAAGAGCATCTCGCCAGGTGCCCACAGTGCCGATCCAGCACCCCTCTGAGGCCCACCTTAGTTGTCTCTGCCTCCACAGGGTATTGGGGGTTTGGGCATGTGCTCAAGTTTTGAACTGCAAATCTGCATCCCAGCCACCGTTAGCCCACCAAGGTACAGTTAGCATTCAACAGCAAACATGGTGCATGATGAAAGTGACAGTAACGTTGAAAGAAAACAACTATAAGCAAATAATGTGTATAAAAAGTGTGGCCAGGCTAGGGAGCTATTCAGAAGTCAACCATCTTCTCTGTGAGCAAGCCTCGCCTCCCTGGTCACTTATCTCAAGATTAAGGGTTGATTTACGGTTTTGTGGACAGTACTCCATCCTGAAGGTGGCAGAGGACATTATCTCAACAACCCTGATGGACTACTCTCTGGCAAGTATAGAGAGGACCGCCAGCCCTGCAGCCATTTCTGTACATTCAGTCCAGTGACAGTTTTGAAACAATGAGAAAAATTGTTGATTTTCAGGGAGACTAGAGAAGCCAAAGCCACTAATAATAATAATAATAATATTAATAATAACAATAAAGAACCACATTTTTTTTTGAAAGGACCGCATACTCATAAAAAATCGATAACTTAAAATTACACACAGAAATGATTGCCGATCAAATAAACAAGTCCTCAATCAAACGCTAACTGGAACAGATCAATCCAGCATGCAAATGGTGATAAAGTACATTAATCTTATGAAACACACAAAAGGTGATCGGAGGCTGTTCGCAATAAGTCTAACCACTGGCAATCGCTCGGGGTAGTCCCAAATCAGGTGCCTTACAAGCTTTCCACGTCATTATAATGCGTTATTTGAAAAGTATAAAAGCAAGGTCTATGAATCTGCATTGTAATTTATCATTTTTAAGTCGTGGCATAAGGCCCAAAAGATACATTTTGGGAGTAGTGGTCGGGAGTTGATCCACCAGTTCCGAGGCCGTATCTACCACTGCTTTACAAGTGTGGTGCAGCACCGGGCATTCAACACCATGTGGTAAAAACCTGCATCAGTCTTTTGACATCTAGGGTATACAGGAGGCGCTCCAGCACACATACGGTGTAAACGTTTTGGTGTGAGGTATGTTTGACGTAAATAGTTGAATTGTGTGTATGGGAATCTCAAGTTCTGAACTTTATTTTATAAACTTTGGGGAAATTTTCATCCATAGCTCAGTTGAAAACTCAATACCCAAGTCAGTCTCCCATTTATCTCTGTTCCCTGGATTAATAGTATAGTGTTGTGCAAGTTATACAGGACTGTGACAGTGTTCCTGCCAGTGCCATGCGAAAGGAGCCCTTGCAAGGTTGTGAATACAGCTGGTTCTCTGTGCCCTCTCCCATCTTAAGCATACTGCATCTTGTATTGCATTGTAATTAAGACGTGCTATGCATCTGCCCCCCATCTTTTGCACAGTTTCACAAGTTCTGATTGGGTTAGATGCATTTCCTGCAAGCAGGCGATCCGGGTGTTTCGTCAGCTGAGGTAACTGTAAACTGCATGTTGTTTTCTAGGGGTGGCCGTTCCCCGTATGTTCCATGTCAGAATATTGTATTTAGGTGCAGTGACTCTATCAAGCTCTGGCATCACAGGAGTGTTTTAGTTGTAGGTTTGCCTCAAATTCAAGTATCAACTGAGGTGACCAGAGGGGCCCTCTTTTCTGTGATGTCCCCACCACCCGATTACGTTGCGTGTGTTCCCTTGTTTGTCGTAGGTAGTACTTCATATTGCTGAGCGAAGTGAGCATCTATCAGTGACTCATTATATACCACTGTTGGACTTGGCCCTTTTTGCAGGGTCATCCCTAAACTTTTTGCCTTTCTCCTAGCCATTTTTCTGACATGGTGTTGGTGGTTTTAGGACTCTGGGCACTTTAGCACTGCTGATCAGTGTAAAGTGCGTGTGCTCTCTGTGATAAACATGGTAAGATTGGTCTACACCTGTTTGGCCTATTTAATTTACCTGTCAGTCCCTTGTAACGTGGTATCTCATATACCCAGGGCTGGTGAATTAAATGCTACTGGTGGGCTTGTAGCGCTGATTGCGCCACCCACCAAAGTAGCCTTTCAAACCTATCTCAGGCCTCTGCCATTGCAGGGCCTGTGCGCCGTGTTACTGCTGCTGTGACGTGACACCTAAAGTGTGTGCCATGTCTGTGACCCCCCTTTTGCTGCATGTCAGTCACCCCTAAGGTAGGCCCTAGCTAGCCCTATGGGCAGGGTGCATTGTAGGTAAAAGATAGGACATGTACCTTAAGTGTGTGACATGTCCTGGTAGTGACAAACAGCCATTTTTGGTTTCTCACTCCTGTGGGGCTGCCCTCCCATAGGAATGCATTGGGGATTCCCTGATAAGTGTTTCAGTGGTAATTCCTGATAAGAGAGGCGCAGCGTGGTCAAGTTTGGTATATTTGGAATAGTGATAATAAATGCTACGCAATGGTGTGCGCAGATTTATTATAACTATTTTAGAAATGTCACTTTTAGAAGTTGGCATTTCTGTGTGCTATGTGTCTGCCTGCCTGATGTGAATTGCATGTCTGGCTTTTGAGTGACATGGGCTGGTGAGGTGTGTGTGGCTCCAGGAGGGGCAGGGTGAGTCAGCACTAGGCTGAATGGGACATCTGCATTTGGAGTAGTGGGAGGAGTAGTCCCCTGACCCTGAATATGTTGTGCCTGCCTGGGTGAATGCTGGCTCCGCCCCCCTGTGGTGAGTCTGATGACGAGCCCCCACCTGACAAAGGGGAAGAGGAGCCTGGTAAACAGAGTGCTCCAATTCCCCCCTGAACCAGTTGCATCTGGTTCCCCCAAAGCCCTGTACTGCAGACAAAGGAAGATGCCATATAAATATAGGGGCTGTGACCCCATGAATGGTGTGCTTTTTGGTGCTGTTCCTGTGCTGAGGGGGGCCTGCTGCTGCTGCTGGGGCCCAGGAGGAACTGCCACGAGGGCTTGCCTCCCTGCTGGAGGGCCCTGTGTGCTGGCCTCCCTGGGCCCAGCTTTGCCCCCTTCCCCTCTAAGGACTTTTGCTGTTGGAGCTGTGGCTCCTAGCGCCTCAAGAGCGCTATATTTTAATTTGCCCCAAAAGCCGAGCGTGGGCTTTGCAGCGCGGAGCTGCAGCCCTTTTAGAGGGAATCCCGACGTGGGGATTCCCCCGCATTGTGCCTGCCGAGCGGGAGCCTACCCCGCTTTATGAGTATTTTAATGGCGGGTGCCCACCCCGCATTGTGGTGTCTTTAGAGCGGGTGCCCACCCCGCTCTCTGCTTTTATTTGGAGGTGGGTGCCCACCCCGCATTGCCCCCGAGATAGCCGCGAAAAACAGAAGACAGGCAAGTTGCCTGGTTGTGGGCGGGCCGACCGGAAGCTGACAGTGCCGCCCAATCGCAGCGCGGCTGCAGCGGAAGTCAGGCTGTGGTAGCCTGGATGTGGGCGGGGCTCCCGTGAGCTGGAGGGAGCCCCGCGTGAGGCCGCAGAGATCGCCACTGGCTGAGGAGGCTCCCCCCCCCCCCGGTGATCGCATCCTTCTTGGTGACGCGAGGAGACCGGAAGAGTCCCAGCGAGCCCTTATGAGTGGGGGCTGAGTACGGAGGTGTCCACACGAGAGCCCGGTGAGTGGGGGCTCTATTTTATGCATGGTTGACCCTTTCGAGGCACATTGCCAGTGCCTAATGTCCTGAGCAGACCCGCAGGAGAGCGGGCCGCTCCAACGTGGGGCGCATTGTTTCCAGGGCCCCATGGGGGTCCAGAGGGCACAGTGGTGCCTGTGCCTTTTCTGTTTGGCTATTTTCACATCTGCCCCGCCTGATAGAGGGCAGCTGCAACGATTGGCATAATTTGTTCTTAAGGCCCCAGTGGGGGTCCAGAGGGCACCGAGGTGCCGTGCCTGTATTTATTTACCTCAGTTGCGCCGCCGTAGCGGGCAACTGCACCGTGGGGCACGTTTGTTTACAGAGCCCCAGTGGGGGCCCAGAGGGCACAGTGAGTGCCAGGGCCTACAGTGATTTTCACAGCTGCACCGCAATTAGCGGCAGCTGCAACGTTTAGGCCAGTTCATTGTGAGGAGTCCCAGTGGGGACCCAGGAGGCTCAGTGGTGCCAGCGCAATTGCACACTTGTGACTCTGCTGCAGTGGCAGCCAGCCCTGACATTTGGGACATAGGGCATTTGAGCCCTCTGAGAAGGCCAGTTGGCCAGGGGGACAGTGTTAGGTTGATAGGGCGTCAGGCCCTAATGTGATTTATGTGGTGCCTAGGATAAATGTGATTTATGCACCATGATTATGCCTCTGATGTTTATGTTTAGGAGGTTATTCCCTAATCTGAGGTTTATGCTTGTGAGTTTATTGCATAATGTGTTTATGCTGGTGAGGTTGGCGCATAATGTGTTTTACGCCTAATGTGATACTGATTGCATAATATGATTTATGTTGCAGGATATAATGCTGAGTACAGTGTTTTGCCAGTAGTTACTGGTTGTGTTCTACATTTACTATTTGTGCTTGGTGATGGTTCTGACAGTGGCCCAATTGGCCCTGTCATGTGTATATAATCCCCTGTGAATATTGCTTAGTGCCAGTTGGCACAGTGTAAATGTGTGATTATGTTTCTAATGTGTTTATGATAATACAAAGGCTATTTTTTATATAACCTTGTGTGGAGTTCCTTTTTGTGGTGTGCCTAGTGTGTTGCTGCTGTGTGTGTGTGTTGCGCAAACGCTTTACACATTGCCTCTGGGATAAGCCTGACTGCTCGTGCCAAGCTACCAAGGGGGTGAGCAGGGGTTATCTTCAGCGTGTAACTCCCTTGCCCTGACTAGAGTGGTGGTTTCTACCTGGCTTTGGCGCAAGCCTTAGCCAACCAGAAATCCCATTTCTAACAACCACAATCAAAATATTAAGAACAGAAACATCAATCTTCCCAACTACCCCATCTCTGGCATATCGTGCTCTGTGCATCATGCCAATTGAATACAATAAACATAAACAAAGTATAACTATGAGAAGGAAAAACATAATTTCCAATTCAGAGTGTGGGTCTGAACTATGGTGCCTCTGTTGCTCCAGAGCATGAGACCCCCCAAGCAAGCCCCTTTTCCAGCCCAGACCAAGTCCCATGTATGTAACCCGTGGGTGTACTGCACGGATGATAAAGGACATTCATGGGGAGTTATGTCAGCTGCCAACCTAGGGATTAGGATGGGCCTGCATTGCCATAAACCACTAAATGTCTCTGATACGTTAGTTTCTGAGTCGGAGTCCGAATTATGCTCTGATAACAGTCTTCCAAATTAGTTCTTACCATGTCGGAGAACTTCTGCCACTACTTATGCCCTTTCAGTAGCTGCTTGCTCATCGGTGGGACGACTGCGGGCTGCCAATTTCTTTTTTTTCTCAGATGCTTGTACTCCCATCCACGTTTGTGATGTTCATTGCCTGTCAGGAGTGTTTTGATTGCAGGTGTAGTTGCCTCTGCACAATCATAAAGGAATTGCGTCTCTTTTGTACTTCAGCCGTGTAATCCAGGTAGGCTGTGATAGTTGCTCCCTCATAAGTCAATGGGCCTTTCATTCTGGAGAGCAGTAGGCGGAAATCCCTGGGCCTGATTCACAGAACTAACTTACGTCAAAAACGTAAAGTTAGTACTTTTTGGTATTCACAGAATACACTTACTCATTTCGGTATTCACAGAATGAACTTACTCATTTCGGTATTCACAGAAGTTAGTAGTCCTAACTTTAGGACTCCTAAATGCCTTCTGTGAATACCGAAAGTCTTAAAGTTAGGATTTTTCTCAGTTTAGGAGTAGTAAAGTTAGACTTTACTACTCCTAAACTGAGAAAAATCCTAACTTTAAGACTTTCGGTATTCACAGAAGGCATTTAGGAGTTCTAAAGTTAGGAGTCCTAACTTTACTACTCCTAAACTGAGAAAAATCCTAACTTTAAGACTTTCGGTATTCACAGAAGGCATTTAGGAGTCCTAAAGTTAGGACTACTAACTTTACTACTCCTAAACTGAGAAAAATCCTAACTTTAAGATTTTCGGTATTCACAGAAGGCATTTAGGAGTCCTAAAGTTAGGACTACTAACTTCTGTGAATACTGAAATGAGTAAGTTAATTCTGTGAATACCAAAATGAGTAAGTGTATTCTGTGAATACCAAAAGTACTAACTTTACGTTTTTGACGTAAGTTAGTTCTGTGAATCAGGCCCCCAGTCCCTGTATTTGAGCAGTTTGGCAATAAAAGGGTTAGGGGTGCCTTTGTGATGAAGGTCACCCTGGGACACTTGTGCCCTTTCAATGGAGAAGAACTCTGGAATTCTCCCTGCTAGGATTGTCTCTGTTAGCCACTGACCAAGAAATAACTTCATATTTGATCCTTCAGCCTTTTCAGGAATGACCAGTAAACGGATATTTTTCTCCTAGAGAGAGGCCCTCAGACTCCTCGGCTTGCAGCTGTAGTTCCTTGACTTCCACTTGGATGATACATAATTGACTTTGTACTTTTTGAAGCATGGGGCGCATCATAGTGAGAGGAGATGAATGAATGAATTTGTATTTGTATAGCGCATGGTTACCCTGAGGCCTCCCAGCGCTGAGGACAAACAAAGGTGGACAAGGCACAAGAGTTAAAGCGAGTCCTTGAAGAGGAAGGTTTTCAGGAGTTTTCGAAATGCCAACAGATTGGGCTCCTTCCGCAGATTGGAAGGAAGGGTGTTCCAGAGGTTAGTGGCGTTGAAAGAGAAAGAGCGCCCGCCCCATCTGGCTCTTCGTATTTTCTTTGGGGTGGCAACATAGGAGAAGCTGGAGCGAAGGTTTCTGGAAGGATGGTAGGGGGTGATGAGGGAGTGAGTAATGACCGGACCGTTCTTCCAAAAGGCTCTATGAGCCAGGCACATGGCCTTGAACTGTATACTTGCTGTAACAGGGAGCCAGTGGAAGCTCCTTAGTGCTGGTTTCGCAGATTGCCTGCGAGGAATCTGGAGAAGCAGGCGAGCAGCACAATTCTGGATCATCTGGAGTTTGTGAATAGTGAATTGGGGAGCTCCCAAGTAGAGGGCATTCCCATAATCCAGGCGAGAAAGAATAAGAGCCTGGACCATGATTCTTCTCGCCTGGAAGGGGAGGAGGGAGAGGATCTTACGCAACATCCTCATCAGGCCGTAACAGGTGGCTGAAAGCTTGGTGGCCTGGAGGTTGAAGCTTAGAGAACAGTCAAGCCACATACCAAGACTCTTGATCTGGGCTTTTGGATCTGGGGCAGGGCCGAGGCAGTCTGGCCAGAGGAGAGCAGGGTTGAAGGAGGGTGAGTTGCCAAGGAGCATGAGCTCAGTTTTGTCCCCGTTGAGCTTAAGGCATGAGAGTTCCATCCACTCGGCCACCGCCTCTAGGCAAGGACCTAGGGTGCTAGATGACCTCTCAGGGTGGTTTAAAGCCACCACGAGCTGCGTGTCATCTGCATAGGTGATGATCTTTATGCTGAATGGATGGACAATCTCCGCCAGGGGACTCATGTAGATATTAAATAGCGTGGGGCTCAGGGAAGAACCCTGGGGAACCCCACAGCTAAGAGGCAACCAGTTGGACACAGCGTCTCCTTCAAACACCTGGAAGAAACGATCACTGAGGAAGGACTGGAGCCAGGTTAATGCCATGCCGGTCAGTCCTAGATTCTTGAGTCGACAAGTCAGGATGTTATGATTGACAGTGTCGAATGCGGCACTGAGATCCAGGAGAATAATTGCTGCAGTGCCTCCCTGGTCCAGATTCCGGATCAGCTACATGATTTGTTAGTTTCCAGTGATCAGTCTGAAGTAAGTACACTTCTAAGGAGACTGTGCCTATCTTGGATTCTAATGCGGTTTTGCTGTCTAGGATAACTTGTAGTATTCTCTCAAAAAGCCATGAGTTTTTCTCTAAGGTGGATTGGATTTGGCAGAGCTTTCTGCCCACCATCGCCTGCAATGCCAGCATTTACGCAGTGTTCCCAGTTGGTGCAGAGGGCGGCTTGGTAGGTTTAGGTTTCACCATAATCAAGTAGAAGATGGTACACAGATGGACAGGGGAGGCTGGTCCCCAATGAGGAGTAGCTCTTTCACTGTCCACCAGCCACTGAACACGGTATCACCTCAGTTAATCCATTCCAGTCATTCAGAGAATCATGCCTGAGTAATGTATAGTTGCAAGGTTTGGGGTCTTATTCCTGGAGATTCAGAGGGGGGAAGGAGCACCAGACAGGTCAAGTACAGTACATCTTCTGGACCAGGTCACATATAAAGCCCGAGATGAAGGAGGGCCCTCCTCTCCTAGGTGATTTAAAGCTGCTTCAGGCACCTTGCATATGGGTAGGAAAATGATAACAGGTCTCCATATGCACTGAAGGGAATCAGACAGCTTGGTGAGGCGCATTGCGGCATTGTAGTATGCTCATGTCTGCCTTAGCATGGCTTCTTGGATCCGCGGATGGAGCAATGGGGAGTTACATTCCGGCTTCCCGTAGCATGGCTTAATTAAGCGTGCCAGGCCCCCCCCCCCTCCCTGTTGGGGCATGGACCTGGAGCCCGCTATGGAGTATTCCGAGGCGCCACCCGCAGCATGCAGATGGCTGCTGCTGGACCACTGCCCAGGTCTAGAGCAAGCCCGTCAAACGTGCCCCGCCTCCAGCAGGTTTGCTTACCTGCACTCAGTTGCACGGGCGCTGGTAGCACACTCAGGATCAGAGCGACACAATCCTTTAGAGCTGGGTGCAGCTGTAGCCTCCGGTGTCTTGCTCCTGTGTTCTGGCTCTCTTGAGCAGCTCATGACTACTTCCCAGGCCTCCGCTCCCATTGCATTTGGTGTGGGCCCACTTTGCTCATGTCACCTCTGGCTAACTGTGGCTCGTAGGCATTCTCACCATCCGTTCAGGTGGTTTGCTCCTCGGGGGGTCACATTTGCAATAAGCATCATGTGTGGCTGGGTAGGATGCAGATGGATTTTTTGGGGGGGTCCTATGCAGAGCTCAGCCTTGTGCTTCCATTCCGGTCACCATCTTGGCCACACTCTGACTTCATGTTCCATCTTAAACAAGTATACTACCTTTGAAATACCAGCAAGGAGAAACCCAATAGGATGTCCTATTGGCGGGGTCCTAACCTAATTAAGCAATGAAAAAGATCTAGAAGGAATAACAGTAAAGACAGTCTCCCTCCACTTTTTAGTCACACTGCTATAAAGCAATTGGAAATCACAATTACTAATTATAAATATCTGCTTTCCACCAAGACTAATCTACAAATCTATAACTTTAAATACTACTCTGATTGAACTAGCATATTTTATTGACTCTAATACTCACCTCAAAATCCTGATAATAGGAGAATTTAACTAATACCTGTGGCCAATGGTAAATCACACCCAAACAAACAGCTCACTTGATCTTCACTTCAATATATCTGTAATACAGATGAATTCTAACATTCTAAAATAATCTATAATGTCGTTCTCTTTAGAAGACTAATTAGCCGCATTACTCTGGACTGTCCTGCTGACCCAACATTTAATGTAAACAACATCAGATCTTTTATTGAATTAATATTTTTAGACGCAGCAGACTATCACTGCTGCAATTAATTCAAATTAATTACAAGAAATGAGAGCGACCACAATTCCCAATATATCACTCTCCGTTTGGAAAATTGGTCCTTCCATAATGGTAAACTGCTAATCACTGACGACCACATTATTTCTTGCAACTTTTTTGTACAGTGCTCATCTTGAATGCATGTATTTCAAGGTGTGATAATGAAGACAAATGAGGTAAAGCAAAATAAAACAATTGCCTAGGATCAAACAATTGGGTCAAGTGGGGAAGCCGGTATTGATCCCAGGTTTTCGGGTTTTACATTGTGCAATTCTATTTCATTCCAATTCAAAAATCAAGTTACTTCATTTGTACACTTGACTCTCACAAAATAGCGATACCAAGCAGAGAAGTCTTTTCCAAGGTGCGGCAGAGGGATATCGATTCAGATAAAGCATAACATGTTATTGTCAAATCTATGACTCTCCTGCAGACTAAGGGCTTAATTTAGAAGACAGTATGGAATGAAACCCTCAAAATAACTCCATGACTCACTGTCCACACTGTGTACATGCTTTGCTTCTTCTACTCTCACCATACAACCTGCGCCACCCAATACCCACTCTCACCCTCCTGGCATCAATGTAGCCCTCGGGCACACCACAGACCATATTTTTTGGGCCCCAGGGAAAGTGTTAGCAAGTACCCATGGTTTACACCAACTTTATAAGCAGCCCTTCTTCAGTCACATGATAAACTCCTCTTCTATAAATGGAATTTACGGATTACCCAGGATTACCGAATGGGACCTATTACTCCACAACACATTCAACTTTATCTTGATCACCAGCAGTAGTAACTGACTGCTGGCAAAGAACAAGAAGTCATTGAACAAATATGACATCAAAATATTAGTAATTAAAAAGAACTACAGGAAAAAGTCAGAAGGTCGCTCAAAGATCAGGACCAGTATTATCATGACAACATAATAAAAAATGTAAAGCATGACTTGAAAAAATCTGTGGCCAACATTTTATGAACCAAGCACGACGATCTAAGGACAGCACTACAAGCATGCACCAAAAGAAAATACATCATCTGATTATAACTTTGTAGTATCCTACTCATGTTCTTGTTATGCCTCTTACATCTCCTGCTCAGCCAGTGTGTTTGTGTGTGTGCTGCACGGAATGTTGGAGTGATGATGCGATTGGAATGTTGGGTGCCTGAGAGGTTGGAAATGACAGTTGAGAATGGACTGAGCAGCCTCCTTTCATCTCTTTCCTTTCTGGTTTATTTATTGTTACATCTCTTTTAGGTATAGGTCTATTGCTTCCGTGTTATAAGAAAGGGGGATATGTAGTATCCTACTCATGTTCTTGTTATGCCTCTTACATCGCCTGCTCAGCCAGTGTGTTTGTGTGTGTGCTGCACGGAATGTTGGAGTGGTGATGCGATTGGAATGTTGGGTGCCTGAGAGGTTGGAAATGACAGTTGAGAATGGGCTGGTGGGGCTGCTTCACAGAGATTTACTACCTGCTCTACAGAACCTACTGCCTGTTGTTCTGGATTTATCCTTCATGTAGCTATCTTCAATAAAGCTTCCTGAATTTCATCCTTCCTGAATGGACCTCGTTACTACAAACCTCTCAATTGGAAAATGGAAAATATTAATTTTAGAGATATTTGTACCTAGTCAAGTTCCTCTGTATGGTATTTGTACCATGATCTTCACTAATCTACACATCACCAGTAAGGTAATAGCCCAAATAATTAACAACTGCCGACCTTCTGGTGCTCCTGGACCTAATGGCATTCCAATAATAATCATTAAGCACGATCTGCCCATATGGAATAAATTGTTGGAAATACTTTTCTCAAGCATTCTAAAATCAAGACATATTCCAAAACCTTGGAAAGGCAATCCAGAAAAAGGACTCCAAATGTGATCCAAAAAACTACAGTTTAACATTCCTTCTAGTCACAGATGGAAAACATTTTGCAAAATTCTTACAACAAAAATTAGCAGACTGGGTAGAGGAGAATTGCATAATTGAAGTTTATCAAACAGGCTTCAGACCATCATGTTCAACACTCAATAATATATTGGTTTAAACATACTCATTAGGAAAGCCCTAGGAAGGAAAAAAAGCAATATCTTTGTTTGCTTTATAGATTATGCTACAGCTTTTGGCAAAATCAACAGAAGTTGTCTAGGGCAAAAATTGAAAGCTTGAGGAATTGATAATACTCTATTACACTTTTTGAAGGAATTACACAATGAGACCTGGGTCCAAGTGAAATAATCAAATGGGTGTGGTCTAAATCAATGAATTCCAACATTCAGTGGGGTAAAGCAAGATTGCATACTTGCACCTCTATTATTTTCTAAATACATTGGCTTATTTGCCGAATTGGCTGGGCCTTCCACCGAGCTTGTTTAACACAAGAGTAGCTACCTGGCATACAGATATGATCTCGTTATTCTGTCTTAAACTGAACGAAGCCTCCAGCATCATCTTTACCATCTTAACAAATATAACAAAAGCAAATGCTTAACAATTAATCTTACACAAACCAAGATAATTGCCTTTGAAAAATCTGATAAAAGTTTAAACTGGGAAATAGCTAACTTGACAATAGAGCAAGTAGAATTGTACCACTACCCTGGAGTAACCATTGATAAAATCTTAAATTGGAACGAGAATCTTCTGAAAGTGAAAGTTAAATGTAACAATGCCACAGTTGCATTAAAATTATTCTCATCATGGTACAGAGAAAGAGCAATGAGCTAAACAATTATTACTCTTATTAAGAAATTGATTCCTATCCTTCTTTATGATTCCCCAATTTTTCAACCTAAAGCCATTCACGGTCTAGATTTAATTTTCATCAAGAATATACAAAATCTTCCTAACTTGAGATCATTAATAGCACACTGCCACATTAGATTAGAACTGGGACTAAAGTCACAAAACTTGCTAAGGCAGTATAGTGGTAGTGAACTACATATGTGATTGCGACATAGCAGCAGAAAAAGCTTAGAAAACGAATATTAGTTGAAATACATCTCAGCAAATAATACCATTCAACTGCAATGGGAAATAAAATTGCTTCAGACATCATGACCATGATTTACCAAGAGTAGATTCATTATTATAACTTAACAAGGTGACTGGTAAACAATTAATGTGGTTGAAAATAGGCAAAACTTCCTATCTTAGGGCCCGATTACGATGGCGGT